>BSBN01000702.1:1800000-2329146 GCA_027924645.1 Cunninghamia lanceolata | reverse complement strand
AGGAATCATGCATATTTGATCACACTCATCCTAACTCACAAATCACCTAGTAATCACTCTAGAATCTATGTGCATGTTTGAATCTTGTTGTTTGTCAATGTATTTGTAAATGTGGCAAGTTTGATAGAAAACTCTAATAGTGTGACATAGATTATTACTATCTACTAATGTGTTTTACAGTTAATGCATATGGTAGATTCCATAATCATAATAGGATGAGTTTGTAGTATCGATTTAGATCCTTGTCCATGAGGTTGATCTAACATAGTACAAAATGAATATTTTGATACTAATCTACATACACAACTATTTAGAGTAGTTATAGATTATGAGGCACAACAACTTCATTGTCTTCATTAATCAACATTCATCTTTGATCATAAAGCTAAGTGATATCATCATCATTAATTACTTTTTATAGCATGATGTGTACTTGCTATCTAATATTAATTGATCCATTCTATTCCACTCAAGCAAAATTACTATTAATATGGGTTGATTGGTGCTTGATTATTGTAATTAATTAATTAATCTAGATTACCTCTAAGGAATCGATTAAGTATCATTATTTTTCCCTTTTTATTTCTAAACACACTATATTATTTTGAATTTTCTCATGAAAATAGTGGAGTAGTTAATGTTTAGGATTTGAAAGTTAAAATGTAGATGAATATGAGGAGGAAGAGAGGAGGTTAGGAAGAAAGAAGGAGACATAGTTGAAATTATACAATCTCACTACTACTTAACTACAAATGTACTTTAACTTTACACGTTTCATCTTCCCTCCCTTTCACTTTTCTTATAAATTTTTCTCGAAAAATAAATGATAACAAATAAATAGAAAATAATTTATATTTTAAAATCCTAGGAAAAAATTAATGATAAAAATAAAATAAAAAATAGTTTATATTTTAAAATCCTAAGACCACATGCCAAAAGAATAAGTTAAAGACAAATTGATCACTACCTACTAAAAGATTAACTTAAATGTGGTTAGTATGTGCTTAAAGGTATACATTTCAATGTTGGAGAGACCAATGGAAATGAGAATAATAAGCAAATTAGAATTCTTTATCAAATGATGTGAAGGACAAAGGATATATAAGTCAAAAAAATTTGATTAAAAATAAATTGAGATAATTGTGATCATTTTGATGCCAGTTCCCTTTCTACGTCAAAGTAGGGCGATACTTGAAAATAAGCAATAAAAAGAACAAAAGCCACCATTGTTGGAGAACTAGTGGAATGGCGTATGATAAATAAAAGAAATCCCAACGTATCTGGTGGGACCATGAGGGACATTTAAATGATGAATAAACCTCAACGGTGATGGAGAAAAGGCAAAAGGACTATGAGTCACATAAAACTAGTGATGCAAAAATGAACAAGTTGTTATATGGAGCCTAATCAGACTCGGACGTTAAATTTACCCCACTTTTATTGGCACGGTTTCCCCCCAAACTTTTTAACGGGGTCAAGGGGCAGCGCCCCTTGCAAGGTCCAGGGGTAGTGCTGCTGGCATGCTCCCTATCGCAATACAAGACGGGGGTTGAGGAGTAGGCGCCCCCGGAACCTCAAACAAATTTTATTATCTTATAAAGGCATTAGGAGTTATTTTTCTATTGGCCAATATAAAAAAACCCTATTTTTGTAATCGACATAGGCTTGATAAAAGCAGCTAATGGTTAGGGTTTCTGTTGATGTATTGTAGCATTTTGCAGTGGTATTGAGTTGCAAGGATTGCTAGTTGTAATCGGTTTGATTTACTGGATAATAATATTGGACTCTCTGTTGGTGAATGTAGCCTGAGTTTGGGTGAACCACATTAAAACCTTGTCTCTCACTATTATTATTTCTGTGTATTTTCATTCCTCTGTTAATCTTTATTTGCATTTAATTGATATCTTTTGCATGCAATTCCTAACACAAGCTAGATGAATTTCATCATCTTCCACTCCTCCTGCATGACTCTCACTACCGATTTCACTCACCAGGCTAGTTCACCTCGTAGAGGGAACACCTTCAGCGTACTTAATTTATTGTGCTAAAGCTTACAAAGAGATAAGTTTTGGGCTATTTTGATGGACTATTTATATAGCCATAAGTTATATATTTTTGTGTTAATTTTTAAAAAAAAATTATTATTATTATTTTTTATTTATATGTTTGAGTTTGTCTTAACTTTATTTATATTTATTTTCAAAAAAAAATTGTTACTAGCAATTGGACTTATAAGTTCAATGGTCATGCTATAATTTTTAGTCATAAATTTTTGTTAGAGAGATAATTTTTCCATAGTCAAATCCTTAAATACATGGAAAATGATAAAAAATGCATACAAATTTATTAAATGCATTATTTATAGGATAGAAATTAGTGAAATAATTTTATTGCAAAGCAATAGAAAAATAATGTCTCAAAATTTGAATACATTATTTATAGGATAGAAATTTGTGAAATAACTTTTATTGCAAGGCAATAGAAAAATAGTGTCTCACAAATTGAATTTGGTATCATATCTTATCTCAACATGAACGTACCTTAGAGGGTGTGTTGGAATTGAAACACACCCCTTAGAATTTGAAAGTTTCCATCATAAAAGGACAAGTGGCTCACTGGTGGAAAATCCCACTAGCTGCAAGTAGGTTTTAATATTGAATGTCAGTATGCTTATTAAATTACCCATCATTATCTGGTGTTCCTTGTAGAAATAAATACAATCTTTATCTAGGGTTAGTTGTGTTGTGATTGACTTTTTCATCTATTGTAAAGGGTTTGTAGGGGCTCCTTCAAATCCTATTTTTTACTCTAATACAAAACCAAAATTGATATTGACTATTTGACCGTTGAAGAGTGTGATGTTTACGTAGAGTGTAGAGAGTTGGAATCCTTGTGCACAATGTAATGCCCTATTTTAATTAATTTAATTTTGTGGACAAAATGTTCATTCCTATATTTTGGGGAAATTGTTAGGAAAATAAATTTTATTAAAATTGATTATTTGACCCAAATCAATTATTATTTCTCATCCTTAGCCAAATTTGGGGTGATTGTTCCCTTATTAGAAATGATGAGAATACAAGAACCTAAGGATAGGGAATTGGTTATCATTGATGATACAAAATCAAGCCAATTAGAAGCTCAGAATGAAATCAATACAAAATTAGGAAAAGAAGTAATAACAGTTGAGAATGATAAAAAGGGGAGTCCCAAAATACCAAAGGTGTACTTGGGAACTACTATGGAGAAATGTCCTTCTCAAGTAGATCCATTTTATGTGAATCTGCTCATAAAGAATAGACTCTTGAAGAAATATATGATTGACTCTAGGGCTTGAACTAACATTATGCCTTTGGAAAATATGAAGAGTTAGGTTTGACAGTTACAAAGGCATATGGGAAATGCTTCGCTATGGATTCAAGAGAGGTCGCTATCATTGGGGTAATTAAAAATATTGGCTTCAAGTTGGCAGCTTAACATCAAAGGGATTACAAAATGATCATTACATTAGTGGATATCCCTCCCAGGTATGGAATACATTGTTATCTAGGAAAATGGGCTTCCACTATTGGGGGAAGTATTAAGATGGATTCATCTTATGCTATGATCCTCTGTGGATGGGAAGGAGGTTAGACTTGATCTAGGGAGAAAAGAGCCCCCTCAATTCTAGATTGTTTTGAAGATCAAAATGATAAGGTATGTTTTCTAGACATTGATATGGACAATTTTAGAGTGGAGGAAAATGATGTTGATCGGATAGAACAAAAGACTATAATTGAAGAGGTCAAAATTGCTTCTGAGAATGATGAACTATGGTTAATGCAGTTTGATGGGGCCTATCTAAAGAAGGCTCTGGGGTTGGAATTGTTCTTATTTGTCCTTCTGAGAAAGACATACAGATCATCATTCAAATTTTGTTTTGAACGTACTAATAATGTTGTTGAATATGAGGGCATTTCTCTTAGGATTGAGGTTAGCTATCAAGTATGGGATTAAAAGTTGAAAGTCTCATAAGATTATGAACTTGTGGTCTCCCAGATTAGATCCAATTATTCCTCTAAGATTTAAAGCTCAAGTAATATAGAAATGTTGTTTGGGATACCATTAAGGCATTTGATGCATTCTCAATTGATTGGGTGGAAAGAACTAGGGATGTAATGGCTATTTTTTTGGCAAATGTTGCAATCAAGTCAAAGGATCTAACCTTAGCATGGATTTCAAAAGTGGAAAGTATTAACTAGGCCTTCTATCCCTCATCAATATTTGCCATTGGCAAGTTTTTAATGGTGATCAAGATTTAAACAAATTTCATGTACTGTATGGATGAATATCAAGGATAGGAAATAGATTTCTAGAACTTTGTTGAAAAGATTGATCATGGGAAGGACATTATTTTTGGCAATGAGGTCATCAAGCTAAAGAAAAACAAAACCCAAAGGGGATTGGTAGCTTTGGAGTGAGTATTTGATGGAGCAGACAGTCAAACTACTAAGCTTGCACCTGTGCACCGAGATGATCTAGAGGAGATAAATTTGGGAACTGAAGCCCAACCAAGGAATGTCTACATAGGCAAGGTCCACTGAATCCTAAGATTAAATCTATGCTTATCTCTTTGGTTAGGAAGCATAAAAGGGTTTTTGTCTGGTCTTATGATGACCTCAATGTTAGGAAAAGTATCTCAACCTTGCAACTATGAAAGGCACCTATTCTTCCCACATTTTGGTCTTTTCAAATACCCTTTATCTTTGGAGAATGGTCTAGAACTTTCAAAGTTTCCAAAGGGCTAAAAATGGCAGGACTTACTATTTTTAGTAACTCTACGTTTGATCTCAGATTGACCCAAATTTTTTCCAAAAGGTGCAGAACTACTACAAGTAAACATCTCAGGTGAGTTTTAACTCAAGATCATATTTGGATTGCGAAATATTAAAGTTCTATTTTTTGAAACTGTTGAAAAAAGTTTCAAACTTAGTTTTGAGGGTACTTAGCGGTCCCTAAATTCCCTGAAAGTTGTTGTAACTGACAAATTTAGTTATAGCTTGATAGATCTATGCACAATCTTTTCGATGCATTAAACGGTTCGTTAATCAGACACCTGGATTAAAAGTTATGACCTCTGAAAGTTGGACCTCCTATTTTTGGGAAATGTGAAAACGTGTTGGACACTCAAAAGAGCTATAAAGGGGAGATTTGCACAAGTTGGTGTGTGCTTTGGCACATCACAAGGCATCTTTTATTTGAGATAATTTGGGGTGTGACTTTTGAGTGTTTTGGCTCATGATTTTGTAATTAATGTTGACAGTTTACTGTATTGTATCTCTTATATATCATGAGCTTGAGATGGAGGTTGTGTGTAAGAGTCTTGTAGATGTAGAGTTACATGTTGGATCTCTAGTTTGTTATACTCTTGTGAAAGCTTACTTTGCAAGTATATTGTAATCTTCTTGATTCCTCATAATATATTGGGTGGCTTTGGAGTGTGGGGTTTTTTACCTGAAAGGGTTTTCCCCACATATATCTTGTGTTGTCAGTTTTGTATTTGCATTTGGATGTTGTTATTACCTTTCTATTAATGTGCATCTAATAACCTATAACTGTAAAAGTTAAAATTTGCATAAATCATTCCTCGGTAGATTAGTGTAGGAAGTGTTTTCTGCATACCTTGCTTACTTTCAGTTGGTATCAGAGCCTAATCACTTTGGTTCTAATTGTTGGGTAGAGGATTTTTTGAGCTAATCTTCATTTGAGTGGGAGCTTGTGCAAAGGACTTTGAAATCTTTGTTGCAATAAATAGATGGGTGAGCACATCTAGGAGGGTTGAGATAGAGAAGTTTAATGGTAGTAATTTTGAGTTGTGGAAACTCAAAATGGAGGACATGCTTGTAGATTGGGATTTATGGGATGCCATATTTGGTACAAAACCAACGACAATGTCTCAAGCAGACTGGGATCTCAAAGATCGAAAAGCTAAGGGTTTGATAAGACTATGTTTGGTTGATTCGGTGCTCCTGAATATCCATGAAGAGAAGACTACAAAGGATATTTTGAAGAAGCTTGGAGATGTTTATCAGGCTAAATCCCTGGTGAACAAGTTATTCTTGTGAAAGAAAAATCGTATTATCTAAGGATGGAAGATGGAAGGATCTGTCACTGATCACCTAAATACATTCAATATGCTTGTTGCCCAGTTGACCTATGTAGGTGTGAAAAATGGAGGAGGATCGATGTATGATATTGTTGTGTTCCCTTACCAGATTCGTGGGACCACCTTGTTATGGCCATTAGGAGTACCACTACCACCTTCAAGATGGATGAAGTGGTTTCTTCATTGTTGTCTAAAGAGATGCGAAGAAAATCTTCTGAACCAGCTAAGGAGGCTCTTGCAGTTCGTGGTAGATCTAAAGAGAAGGGAAAGAAAAAGGAATATCCAAATCCTGTGGGAGATCTAAGTCTCTAGGAAAGTCCAAGGCTTTGTGTTGGAACTGTGGAAAACCTGGTCACTTCCATAAGGAGTGCAAGGAGGAGAAAAAGAAAAAGAAGAACTATGATTCATATTCTGACAAGTCCCTCTCTAGATGAAGGAGAAGCATTTTTCACTGCCTTGGCAAATGCATGCATCTAAGGATGTGTGGCTTATTGACTCTGGTGCATATTTTCACTTGACCTCATATGAAGAATACAATGGTGAAAAAGAGTACTTGGGTGATGATTCTCACCTGAAGCTTGTTGGTCATGGAAAAGTCTTGATTCGATTTCATTGATGGATGACTAAAGGGGATCAATGGTGTTCTGCATATCCTTGGTTTGGCATGTAACCTCCTTTTTGTAAGTAAGTTGAATGATGTGCATGTGTAGGTTGTTTTCTCGAATGGAGGATGCAATATGACTAGAAGATCTATGGTGTTGGTATTGGACTCTATTTCAACTTGATGCATGCGCAGTATAGTGCAATAATGACTCTATTTTGAAGAAGAGGAGCTTTAGAGTATTCATCCTCACCATTGGAACCAACAACGAAGAGGACTATTGCATCTACTTCCGATGGTCATTCTTTTTGGGTACCTAAGGGTGCTCATTCTATGGAGATGAAACTTCCAGCTAAGAAGACAATGTTATGGCACAAAAGGCTTGGTCACATTGGTGAAAGGGGTTTGAGGACCTTGAAAAATAAAATCTTGTTGAGGGTATGAATGACTGTAATCTTGAGGTTAATTTATGTGAACATTGCATTTATGGAAAACAAAAACCATGTTCAGTTTTATTCCAGTTCTCACAAATCTTTGAGGTGTTGGACTTGATTCATTCTGATGTGTTTGGTCATGTTAATGTTCCTTTGATTTCAAAATCTGTTTACTTTGTTTCATTCATTAATGATTATAGTTGAAGGACATGGGTGTATTTCCTTAGAAGCAAATCTGAAGTCTTTAGTATATTCAAAAAGTTCAAAGCTCTTGTAGAGAATCAAAAGGATAGAAAGATTAAGTGTTGAGGACTGACAACGGTGGTGAGTTTTGTTTAGCAGATTTTAACAAGTTATGTAAAGAATAGGGGATTGAGAGGCACAAGACAACTCCCATATACCCCTCAACAGAATGGAGTTGTAGAAAGGATGAATAGAAGGTTGATGGAGAGGGGCAAGAAGTATGCTAAGTGGAGCTGGCCTTGAACAAAAGTTTTGGGCTAAAGTTGTTACTACCACTTGTTACCTGGTTAGTAGGTCTCCTACATTACTGCTCATTGATAAGACACCTATAGAGGTGTGGTCTAGTAAAAATCCTTCATTGAGACACATTTGAGTATTTGGTTATGAGGCATATACACATGTGCCTAAGGACAAGAGGTCTAAGTTGGAGAATAAGGTTGTGAAGTGTATCTTCATTGGTTATGGCATCAATGTGAAAAGATACAAGCTTTGCATCAGATGGCTGAGAGAGTTTTGTATAGAAGAAGTGTGATCTTCAGGAGAACTTAATCCTTGTTCTATTATCTTGTAGCTAGAGAAATAAGAGAATAAAGAGGGTGTTGTTCAGCTACCTTCCACCCCTGAGAAAGTTGAACCAAAAACATCCATTGGACCTGATAATGAGGAGAGCTCTAGTAGCTCTGAAAGTTCTGAAGAAGATGAAGAATCTCAATTTCAATCTTTGAGGAGGTCCATGTAGAAAAGGAAACAACCTGATAGGTTTGGTTATTCATTGCATGATAAAAGTTGTATTTTTGCTTTGATTTCTAACATTGATGAGCCTAGAACTGTGAAAGAGGCTATCGGTATGAAGATGTAGGTTCTTGGAAGGAGGCCATGGAAGAGGAGATGGCTTCTTTGGAAAAGAATAATACTTGGGACTTGGTGCCTTTTCCTGAAGGATGAAAACTTGTTGGATGCAAATGGGTGTCAAAAGAAATTTGGTGTGTAGATGGTAGTGTTGAGAAATATAAGGGCTAGATTGGTTGCAAAGGGGTATTCTCAAGTGGGAGAGAATTGACTATGGCGAGATTTCTCTCCTGTTGCAAAGTTGACATCTATTCGGTTCCTGTTATCTCTTACATCAGTGTATGATCTAGAAGTGGAACAGATGGATGTGAAGACAACATTCCTTCATGGTGACTTGGAGTAGGAAATCTATTAGTCACAGCCAGAGCACTATGTGGTGAAAGGTAAAGAAAATATAGTTTACAAGTTGAAAAGTCTTTGTGTGGTTTGACATAGTCTCATAAGATGTGGTACCAGAAGTTTGATGCCTTTGTGTTGAGTATTGGATTTCTGAGATTGAAATAAGACCATTATGTTTATTACAAGTTTGACAATGATCCCATTCTCATTATTGCATTGTATGTCGATGATATGTTACTCATTGGGAATGGTAAATGTATGATTTTCTGATTTGAAGTCTCAGTTGTCAGCACAGTTTGAGATGAAAAATCTAGGGACAACTTGATACATTTTGGGGATGGAGATTAGAAGAGAGAGCAAATAGAAAACTTTGCTTAGGCTAGAGTAAGTATGTTAACTCTATTTTGGAGAGATTCAGTATGGTAGATTGTAGATATTTGACTATTCATGTTACGATGGGGACAAAGTTATCTATTGCAGATTGTCCTTAAGTCTCCTTCTGAGATGGAGGATATGAGTAGAGTTCCCTATGCTAGTTGCAGTTGTAGTTTTATGCATGTGATGGTCTGTGCAAGACCAAACATTGTCCAAGCAGTGGGAGTCCTTAGTCAATTTATGGATAATCCTAGATGGGTACATTGGGATGCAGTGAAGAGAGTGTTCAAATATTTGTAGGGTACTTTTGAGTATTCCTTATGCTATCATGGTTATCCTACAATTCCTCGGCATTCACTTTGTATTTGTGGATTTGTGGATTCAGATTGGGCAGGTGACATTGGCAGTAGGAGATCCACCAGTGCTTATGTGTTCACTATGTTGGTGGTGTTACTAGCTGGATTGAGTAAGCAGAAACCTATGGTTGCTTTGTCCACTACTAAAGCTTAGTACATGGTAGCAACTCATGCTTGTAAAAGAAGTCATTTGGCTTAAGATATTATGTTCTGATGTTGGGTTTGATGCAGGGGAGATTACTATTTGTTTGTGAAAGTAGAGTGCCATATGTTTGGTGAAGAATCCTACTTTCCATGCGAGGACTAAGCATATTGATGTCTAGTACCATTTTGTCCATGACATGGTAGAGGATGGGAAGGTTAAACTTGGAGAAAGTTGACACTTTGACGAATGTTATAGATTCATTGACAAAACCCTTGAGCACAAAGAAGTTCAAATGGTGTTCAAAATCTATGGGTCTCTCAGCCCCTAGCAATTTAAATCATTGTGTTTGATACTCCTTTTTCTCTTGCAACGTGTTCGACAAGTGGGAGAATGTTATAAAAAGTGTCTCAACCTTGCAACTATGAAAGGTTACTATTCTCCTAGTTTTGGTCATTTTGAATACCCTTATCTTGGAGAATGGTCTAGAACTTTCAAAGTTTCCAAAAGGGCTAAAAATGGTGGGACTTACTATTTTTAGTAAACCTACATTGACCTCAGATTGACCCAAAAGTTTTCCCAAAAGGTGCGAAACTGCTAAGTAAACATCTTTGGTGAGTTTCGACTCAAGCTCATATCTGAGTCTAAGATATTAAAGTTTCTATTTTTTGAAACTACCAAAAAAAGTTTCAAACTCAGTTTTGAGGCAATTAGAAGTCCCTAAATGCCCCAAAAAGTTGTTGTAACCAAAAAAGTCAGTTATAGCTTGATAGATCTCTTCACGAGCTTGATAGCACCTAAGATGCAACATGAATTAGCTAAAATAAGTGAGAGGGTGGGTATTATCAAACCAATTAGACATTCGACTTGGGTATCAAATATGGTCTCTATTAGGAAAAAGATGGTGGCATCAGACTCTATGTTGATTTTAGAAATCTAAACATATCATCATTAAAGGATAACTAACCTTTGCCAAATATTGAGGCCATGTTATAGAAAGTGACTGGCTGTGACTTTTATCTATGATGGACGGGTTTTTTTGGTTATAACCAGGTAGTAGTAAAAAAGTTAGAACAATTTAAAACTACTTTCACTACTCCATGGGGCACTTATGTTTATGTCAGGGATGCCTTTTGGATTGACTAATGTTGGTGCCACCTTTCAAAGGGATATGGATATAGCCTTCTTTGATCTGATAAATGTTATCATGGTTGTTTACCAAGATGACTTGACTTCCTTCTCTAAAAAAAGGAAGACCATTGTAACCACTTGGAGCATATTTTTGTAAGTAAGGATTATGGTATATCATTGTACCCCAAGGAAAATGTATATTTGGGGTAACTGAGGGAAATTATTGGGTCAATATTGTTTCTAAGAATGGAATCAAAATTGATTTTGAGATAGTAGTTGCCATTGAAAGGATTCCTTAGCCTAAGACAATCAAGGGGATTCAATCCTTTTTTGGACAAATATACTTCATTCGAAGATTTGTCCCCAATTTTGTAGAAAAGACTAAATCCATCTCTAAAATGCTAAAAAAAGGACAGAGTTTGACATGGGAATGTGAGGCAGTCACATATTTCCATGTTATCAATCAATTAAACAAGCCCCTGTGTTGGTTTCTCCTAATTTCACTAAACCATTCTAGTTGTTTTCTTTTGCTTCTTTCCACACTATAGCAACAGTGTCATTACAAAAGAATAGTGATGGTTTTGAACAACCTATCTCATTTTTTAGCAAATCACTCCAAGCTGTTGAATTAATGTAAGACCCCATGGAAAAACATGCATATGCATTGGTTAGGACTATAAAAACTTTCAGGCCTTATCTGGTGGGAGATAGAGTTACAATATATGTTCCATATGTTGCGCTAAAATATATTCTTGTGCAACATGAGGTTACTGGTAGAAGATGCAGGTGGATTAATAAACTCCAAGAATTTAACTTAGAGATTCAGATCACCAAATTGGTTAGAGGTCAAGTACTGGCAAAGCTTATGGCTGAATCTAATTTGGAGGCTGCTCAGGTAAATTGTGTGACTGAAGTTCACTTGGCATAAAAATGCAACCTAGAGAAATCAAGTTTGTACAAGGACATTATATTCTATTCGAATCATAAATGAAGTGTCTAGAAAATTTGAGTGATAATCAGAAAAGGATATTAAAGCTATAGGCATTGAAGTTTGTTATCTTAGAGCAAGACTTATACTAGAAAAATGAGGATGGTATTCTACTAAAATGTTTGGATGAGTCTACAGCAAGGCAGGTCCTGAAAGATATGCATAGTGGAGATTGTGGAGGTCATTTTATGGCTAAAACTATTGCTCATAAAATACTCAGAACAAGATATTGGTGGCCCACCCTATTTGTTGATGCTTACAATTTGGTAAGTGTGAAGCATGTAAAAAATTCTCTGGTAAGTTAATATGGTCTGGAGCTCTACCATTAAGGCCTCAAGTTGTAGAGGCCCCATTTCAACAATGGGGTATAGATTTCATTGGTGAAATCTTTGATAAATCCAATGGGGGTTTTAAATGGATACTGGTGACAACTGACTACTTTACCAAATGGATAGAAGCAGTCCCAACTGGAAGAGCTACTAGTAAATTTGTTGTAGACTTCCTCATAGATCACATCATCTCAAGGTTTGGGGTACCAAACAAGTTAATCACATATAATGCCATGTGTTTTAGGTTAGCTAAGCTAGTGGACCTTTTAACTGAATATGGAATCAAATTATCCCATTCTTCACCGTACCACCCACAAGGAAATGGCCAAGCAAAATCAAGCAACAAAAGCCTAATGAGAATTGTCAAGAGGATTTTGGGAAAGAATAAAAAGGGTTGGGACTCAAAATTGAAATTAGTTTTATGGGCAAATAGAATGACTATAAATAAATTTACAAGGAGGTCACCTTATGAACTTGTCTATGACATGAATGCAAATATGCCTATCAATAATCTATTTCCTATATACAAGTTTTTTCAGGAAAATTTTGATGATCTAGAAGATGCCATGACAAGCAAGATAAATTGGTTGGTCAAATTGGATGAAACAAGGAGAAAGGCACGAATGGTGAATGTCAAAAAACAATACAAAGTGAAGTATCTATTTGACAAAAAGGCTAAGGATAGGAAATTTGAATGTGATGTTATGGTATTGGTCTAGAATACAAGAGCATAGGACAAAGGGAGACATGGTAAGTTTGATTCCATGTGGCTAGGACCTTATACCATAATGAATGTCCATGGAAAAAATTCCTATTTCTTGAAAAGTTGGTCTAGATAATTTCAAGAGTTGCTTATTCATGAACAATTCTTGAAGTGTTTTTCTCATGAACTTATGCTCTTCTTTTTCCATGCTCAGTATTCAGGGTTTTCTCTTCCCTATGTTATATTGTGCAGTTATGGTTGTTAACCCATAATGTAGTGTTTTTGCTTATGTCTTTCTATTTGGTCTAGTTTGCATCCTAGAGTTTTTTGTTTTCTCGCAACATTCCCCTGAAATGTGCACCCCCAAATAGAGCTACTATTAGAACCTGCTATTTTCTAGGGTTTTAGGATCATTTCTTAAAAGCATCATCCTAGGTCTGCTAAACCCTTCTTCTAGTTTACTTTAATCTTATGCTTCATTATTGACCTTTTAGTCCCAGTTTCCAATCGTTTAAGTTACAATCTAAGCCTTCATATGTCATGTCTTACCAGACCCTTTTTACCAGGCTACCATTTGACAGCTTGTCGACAATGGAAATATCAAAGTATATAATTCTTTAGTGAGAGGATCAAGTGTGGAATTGACACATGGAAGCTTATCACAAACCCACGAGATTCTAAAATGCGTACCTTGTTGGGGCCGTGCTGATGTGGAATTTTGCCACCTATTTAGTGGGTCCACAGTCTCACTAAAGCCAAAGGTAACGAAAGTCCAGCTATGTGTTCTTTGATTGGTTGCGCACTACTATGGGGTATAGGTTGTTAGAACTGAGTCAGATCCACGCTATTGTGAATTTTTGCCACATATACCTAATCGGTCGAATACTGACAAAGGCTAAAGAATAGTGTGTTTCACATGGATGTAAAGAGTGAGCCCACACTACCAGAGCTTTGGTACCTGATGGCAAGTGCGGGGGTGCAAGAGGGTGACACATGGTAAAATCTTGACGATTTGACATGGAAAGCTTTCCCTTTTGGATCGTTGTGGTTGGTTGAAGACTTTTTAATGCTCGTGGTGGATTTTCAAACTTCCCTAGTTATATTGAGCTCTTGATCTTGCCACAACAAACCTTACATCAATGGTCCATTTTTAAATTTGAATTCTGCCTGTTGCAGGTGGTCTACTTGAGTACACAGGTAGTAATGGAAAAGAGACTAAATTGCATGACAATTTTCACATGGATTTTGAAGTATTCAGCTATGATCTAGTAGGAGCTAGAGACTGTGAAGGATGAGGGGATCATTCAAGCATAAGATATTATGATTTGACATCAGGTACATCTCACCAATTGGTCTTGATCTTTAGTCTAGTTTTAGTAAACTGATTAGACATTTGATGTCTATAGAAGATATGTTTGTAGGTAGCCTCTGACGAGTTATGAGTAGTTCACGCCTCCATTTCCTACTTTGGGATTTATGATGTGATCTTCAAATATTTCTAGAATGGGATTAAGTGTGTGAAGCTTACAGGTGCTTGAAATGGTTTTATGGGGGTTGTTGATAAGTAGGAGGCACTCGGGTGAAGAACCTCCATCCCTTTTGGCTATAAATGGAAGTGTTTTTGTGATTAGTTTACATCATTTTCTACCATGGGTACAATGCAATATGTTCTCATGTCTATTTTGCCTTTTATGTCCTCTATTTCCCAAAGTGGCATGTCCTTGTTCTCTTGGTTGCAAATTTGGCCATTCTGAATTAAAAAAACATGGAAAGCATTTCTTAGGGAATGGATGGTTCAGGAAAAGGTATGAATCTGTGGCATCATCAACCTTGTTTTTTATTATATTAGTAAAACAAGGTTTGAAGGGGCCCCAAAACAAAGCATCATCAACCTTGTTGCTTCCTCATGACCATCTGTTAGTAGTGTCATTCAGGTGAGGGAGAGATTTAGCTACTTAGGGGATCCAATTGCATGTAGTTTCTTGGCTAAAGTAGAGAAACTTATTATAATTTCAACAACCTCAGCCAAGTTCTAGAGTTGGATGTATCAGAGAGGCATCATTATGCTCTCTCCCCTTCCCTAGATAAGATGACACTCATCAAAGGCACAATTGTAATAGTGGAATAATATCACATTTGGGTGGTCCAGTCAGTGATGAAGAGCTGGGATTCTATCGGCAGAGTCAGAGAAGTGAATGCCTTGATGATGGTGACTCCTACGACAGCTTCCCCTAAGGAGCAATTGTGATTTCTTCTTGATCTAGTTGTTGATGGTTACCTGAATGGTTCTAGGGGCTCTGACACATGGTGGCTTGATATTGAAAGATGGAGAGTCATGTGGATAGCCCAACGGCCCATGCTCAAGGAATAAGTGTAAAACAAAAGGCAGTTGTTCTAAATTGTCCAAAGGGTTTTGAATCTGGTTCACACTCTCTCAAACAAATGAATATTGTTGTAAACTTTAGAGGGAATCTTGATGCATTGTAAGATCCCTCCTTATGTTATAAAATGGTGGTGCTCATTGGTTTAAGGGCTCTAGAAAATTTTGAAAGGGACTCTATAAAGGGAAATCAAGTTACATCTATTGTAGCCCGTAACAAACCTTTGTTTGTAAGTCATTTATGATAGCATTGTAGTATCATGAATATTGTATATATGAATACATACTTCTTAAGCCACTATCTCCAGCCTTGAAATGTAATGCTCTTTTAAAGAAATAATCAAAGATTATAGAATTTTTCATACACATTTGTTGTACTGAGTTCTTCCCCTAGTTTTCTTTCTATTTAAGGAATAGTGTAAATGCTTACTTGAGAGGTACATGAGTATTAAAATTTCAAATGGATTACTAAGTATGTTTGCATTGTAGGCTTTAGGAGGTCTTGCTATTGCCAGGTGATAGTATTTTTACTAACCATCAGGAATATGTTTAAATGTTGTGATCTATGCAAAATATTGTCTTTGTAGCCCATGATAGACACCAGTTAGTTCTTGCATTCCCCATTTCTAGGATCTCAAACTAAAATGATAAATCTCAAGTCATTTGTAGGTTATTTATAAATCTTTATCAAGCTTCATATCAAAACCTTGAATGATTACAAAGAATAGGATATCCATGTAACCAACTATGCAAATCTTTGTCAATCTATATGAAGCCTTTCGTTTTCTAGGAACTATGCTCCAATTCTGTTACTAAACTGTGTTCAGTGTCATTAAAAGGGAAACCCACCTAGGTATTGTAGAGCCTAAAGAGCGAGGGAGAAAAGTGTGAAATAATTCTCCCATTTGTTGGCCAAGCTTCACTAAATTTTGATCATAAAGGTTCGACACCTTTTAGAAATTAGTGGGTATAGTTTGAAGAACCAATAGTGAGAATGAATTTGAAGTTCTAGAAAACCTTTTTTATAGTGCTAGGAACTAAATTGAACATTAGTTTAGCCTACCATCTAGAAATAGATGGTCAAACTAAAAGAGTAAATCAGGTTTTACAAGATCTGTTAAGGATGTATTGCATGGATCAACAATATAAATGGGAGGAGTATATTCCATTAGTAAAGTTAGATTATAATAACTCCTATCATCCTGCTATCAAAATGGCTCCTTTAGATGCATTGTTAAGAAGAAAATGCAGGACTCCTATAAGTTGGGACCAATTAGAAGATAGGATTAGCATTGGACCAGAAATGCTAATAGAAATGGAGGAACAAGTCAAACTAATCAAGAAAATATTAGCACAAGAAAATGATAGACAAAAGAGTTATGTTGATGCCAAGTGGATTCCATAATAGTTCTTTCTTGGTGATAAAGTTCTCTAAGAGTTAAACCACATAAGAGTTTGATTAAGTTTGGAAAATCAGCCAAACTAGCACCTAGATATGTCGGTCCTTTTCAGATCCTTGAAGTAATCAACCCAATTGATTACATAATTTCTCTACTGCCTGCTTTTACTCATATACATTTTTTTTTCATGTGTCTTAGCTAAAAATTTATGTGTTTGGATATAATCATAGTCTTGATTGGAATTCTCTTTAGGTTCTAGATCTAGGAGTGGTCATGATCAAGCCTCTCAGAGTTCTTGATATTTTCAAGCTCTACTTGTGTAATAGAGAGGTCACTCAATGTAAGGTCTAGTGGGAACAATATTTTGAAGATAGTGCCACTTGGAAAGATTATGAAGAGTTCCATAAAAAATTTCCTCATCTACCTAATTAGTTGTTTTTGTGTCAAAGATATTGTTCTTTGTTTAAACTATTTTGAACTAAGTCATCAAGGATGATGATCTTTGAGGGGGAGGAGATGTCACACCACATTTTTTGAAAACTTAATTATGTTATTTTTAACTAATTATTAGTTAGATGCTTTCATTATGGATTTTGAATTATGATTATCATGTTGTGTTTAGCAGATGAATTTGATGAGATAAATTTACTTTGATTTATGATATGCATAAATGGATATATATTTTCTAATGAAGATAAAGAATTTCTTCATGATTATTGTTGTTAAAATTATTTCATGTTATACATAATATGGTTAATGGACTAACTATTGTGATTGCTAATGAGGTGGATGCAAGAAAATAGTTTTCCCCCTCTTGGATGAGGAGGGAGAGTAGCACCGGAGAGAGGGAATTGGATTAGGTAAAATGGATGAGACAACATTCCTTGAGAATTCACACACACACACAAAATGGATGAGACAAAATGCCTTGAGAACACACACATGCAAGTATTGTGTCATCATCTTTATATTTGGATACCTTTTGATGTTGTAGTATGTTAGTAAATTGTAGAGTAGAATTGACATGGTATGACAATGTAATCAATTTCTTGCTTTGGATTATTGTGATCCAAGTCATAGGTGATCCATTGGTTTGGTTCATCTCTAAGTCAGTGTAGTTCATCTCATTTAGGTTATGTCAATGAGACTTTGATTGTTTCCTTATCGTAACAGTTCAATTGTTATTTTATCACATGTGAATTATCAGAAAAAATAGATATAATTCACCTTGCAAGTAATTTATCTCTATTCAAAGAAGTATAGATATTTAAATTATAATGGGATATATATACATATATAAATATGGATATAGATATGTATTTATATATATTATCATAGTATTTATATTTGTTATTTTTGAATTTTCAAATCTTTGAGCTCGACTAAGCTCCATGAAGTGAAGTTAATGAGCTATTGGTATGCATTTATTGTAGGAAGTATTACGATTGGGGAGTGGGAATGACATCCCATCGCATCTCCCTTAATGAAAACATTACTCCAACTTGTGGAGAAAGGGGAGGGTAGAGTGGAAGGGATTGAGGCAGGAATCTAGTGATTTGGAGATATTTCAGTTAGTTATGGAAATCGAACCCATAATGAGAAGAGGAGAACAATTGGAGAAACAACAACTCAGGGAAAAAGAGGAGGCGACAACGAGGTAAAGACTGCAACTTTGAAGGAAAACCATTTGTGTATCGATATATTTTCACAATGTTCTTATCAGAGATATATTTGATTTGGTTTATATGCCAATGCAATGATGTAGCTATGAATGCTCCATCTTAAAGAAGAGATTTAAATGTTTATTTAATTTCTCTATTTAGATATATCAAGGGTTTTGTATATAAACCAGTGGTGTCATATATAGACAAACCAAGGGTTATCAATTGTGAATCACTGTTAAAACTATGAACCTTGTTTGTATGATAAACTATTCACAACCAATGAGAAGTATTGAGCCTCGAATTGAGATTTAGTTCTTTCCCAGTCAATGTGTATTATATTGTGCACCTACTATGTTTTATTTTAGCTAGTTATTGAGGACCTTATGGCTCGATTGTGTTATCATTTTTATAACCAAATGTGTTATTATTGTATGGCACAATTGTGCTATCTTTTCATAGCCAAAAGTGATATTTATGTGGCTCAGCTGTGGTATTGACTTCATAGCCAAATGTGTTATTATTGTAACGTGACTGTGTTAGTATTTTCAGTCATCCTATTGTTATTAAGATTAGATTGTTTTAAACCTTATCCTTGTCATTATGAATAAAATGTGTGTCAATTGTGTAGAATTAAACCACAGTCATAGGGTTAATATAATATATATGGTTTGTGTTTATTTGCAAGTCTGTCTAAAGAGTAATCAAAGTGTATTGTCTTTGAGGATTTTGGGTCTCAAATGAGTAAGTTTTGTGTCTTTAAATGTGTTGACTTTCTTCACAAACCATAATGTGGCATTGCGGTTCAACTGTTGTAACCTTTGTGACTTGGCAATTGTAAACCTTGAGTCGTAACTGTGTATAGTTTTGTCACTAAATTTGTTGTTTTATCCTTTGAGTAGGAGGAATTTTTTGTGTCCTTGAGTTCATTATTTATACTATTTGACACATGCTTTAGATTTCTATCAACCATTTTAGGGTTTGTGAGCTTAGGGATTAAAGTTCATTTGAATATGACCTATGGGTCATTCTGGTGTTATAAATCTTATTCTATTGATTATTATTATCTGGTAATGTTTGACTCATATGAGAGCCACTATGAATATAACAATGAACTTCATAGTTATGTTGAATTGATCTTTTGGTGCTCCATTAAAGTTATTCTGAGATTCATTATATTCTTGAAGATAAACATAATCATTTATTCTTCCCTGAAATTCAGTTTTATATATTTGTACTTGTAGATATGAGAAGTTTCATAATTCGTAGAAAGAATCTATTATCATTGAGTTGGGTCATACCAAAATAGAGCCAAGTGAGAAATGAGGTATTGATATGGCTTTTATTTGAAAACTATTATTAATATTGAGCAAATAGTGTACTTTTATTTGTACATTTATAAATGGATATATGTAAAGTACATATATGCATTTATAATATATATACCAGATTTATCTTTACTCAAATATAAGGCCAGCAAAGAGTTTTTAACTTTGTACTTTACCGATATTATCTATATGAGTTAGTATGGAAATTAAGCTTGTTAATTAAATGAACTTATATATGTCTAGAGAGATAGTTTTATTTGTATATGATTACCGAGTTCATGACAATCTATCTATGAAAAGACTACCTTTTGGGCATGAGGCTAAGAATGCAAGGTTGCACAACAATATTAAATTATTTACTATAATCTCTATTCTATACTTAACTAGTTGAAATAGTAGATGGGTTAATCTTATTAATTCACCTGGCCAATCCTAGAATAGGATTAACAATTATTTAAGTTGATATGCTTGTGAATGGAATTTACACCCTTGAGAATGTGTTTTGTGAAATAATGATATGTATTAACCAATTTGAGATAGAGGTGTGTGAACATATGACACACATATTCATTTCAGTAATTTGTTTAATTTTATGAATTTTTGGCCAAAGTAATGCAAAATCACTGCTTGCATTGTCAGTTAATAGTGTCTCTCTAGTATTACATAATAGTCAGACCAAGTTATGCTTAGCTAGAAGGATTCTAGAGTTTTATAACTGATTGTGTAAAAATAGACACAACACTAGTTCTTAGAAGGCATGTTGGATCTTGTTGATTTCCTCCACTTCCCTTGTGAAGGGTAGGGCCACTTCCAGGTGGAAAGTCTGCGGGGGACTATTGGTCTATGGTTGGAGGTAAAGAACTCAAGTGATGTTCTCCCTCTTGCAGTAAATTATGCTGGAGACTTGGTTATACACACATAAAAACTTTTTTGCACAAAGATATCTTTTGTATTCCATTGGAATTATTTGAAATATTGATTATTTGAGCAATTGTATTTCTCAACATCAGGATGATGATGCAATCATGTAATATATTCTATATGAATGCTAGATTATTCATTCATTGTATATGATTGTAGAAATGGGAAAATTCTTTATGAATCACATTTTTATAAAATGATTTAATTGTATTTTTTTGTTATAAAAAATGTATATGTATGGTTTTGGTTGGAATTAGTTTTGTTTTAATTGAATGGCGGGAAGGTATTTGTTACATCTTTCCTAGCCAAAATGTAAGGAAGATCATAACTCTGAAGGGAGCAATAAAAAAAAAGAGTGCAAAAAAATGAGAGGTTAAAAAGAAAAATATATATAGCAGAAGCATCAAAGTAGCCAAATATTCAAGCATCTAGAAAGTTTCAAAGCAATAGAAAAAAAAAAGAGTGAAAGAGAGAAGGTTGTTGATTGTCCATACTCTCGAGTGGAGATAAATCTAAGCTCGAAGTTATGAGTGACAATCTATTAGAGAAAATGAGGTACAAAGTACACACATGCACCAGTTGAGCAATACTAGGAGTCTATCTATCTTTAGGGTCATCTTCTATTTTGGAGCCTTTTCCTATACCCCAAGTCTATCTTGTTGGCCATCCTTTGATCTAAGTCTAGTGAGTGCTAATCGCTAATCAAACTTGTTGTTTGTCTAAGTTGAAAGCTTTCCAAAAGTGGTTTTCTAGATAAGGATCAGTGTTTAGCCTTTAGCAAAGCCCAAAATTCAAAAGCATTCCATCTCCTGCCCATCCCCACTTGAGTTCCAAATCCCATCTCATAAGATTAATACATCCCCTAAACCAACATAATTTGCAATCCTCTAGATCAAAAATCTCACTAAAGAGTTGTCATATTGTTTGTTCCATCATGTATTCATCGTATCCAAAATTTAAAAAAAAGCAATAAGTTTATTTCATAACTCATGACATTCAATAGGATTAAGATGTGTTGCATTCTTTCATGTGCCCCTACATTTCGTACACTACATGCATTCGTATATATTCTAAAAAGGGACAAAAAACATTGCATAATCATTTAGTATATGTGTTAGAGTTTTAGAGATCAAACATAATTTAAGGTTCTAAACTATCCATGTGCACAAAAGGTGAGCAAAGATGACAATTAAGATCACAAGGATAATTTCATTAGTATTATCAAAAGTTTGAGTACAATTCATTACGCAAAGCAAGATTCAAGAGGACAAAATGCTCTCATATCTCCCCATGCAAGGGGAAAAAATAGAAAGAAACAAGGATCTCTAGAATGCCAAGGATGACTTTGACCTACAGATCAATCAAGGCTCATGCTTCTAGGCCTCCTATGAGATCTCGAACCTCCATGAGTTCTATGAGAATAGGGAATCCTACTAGGAACCCATGAATGGGAAGGACTAGCTCCACTAGTCCTTGAGCTCAGCTTGTGAATCCATGAATGAGCCATCTTTCGAAGAACCACATTCTCACCCTCAAGTATATTAATCCTATCCCTCGAAGCAAAAACCTCTTGACAACTGTGATGAAGTGGAGTAAAGATATCAGAATGATGACCAACTATAGCAAGCACATGAGCATCAATAAGAAGTCTCTCTCTCATGGGTAACCAATGGTGAGGATTGCTAAGTTCAAAGAATTATCACATAAAAGTCCTCCATTCCTTGGTGCTACATAAAAGAGAAAGAAAAGGAGTGTTAGTCAAATACCAAACTGATGGACAAAAGGAAATAATAAAAGCAGAAAAGTAGGAAAGAAGGTACTTATGAGAATCACCAGGCTGCCAAGTGAGATCAAAACATTTGATTTCATCATCAGAATGAACTAGATTATGGCTAGGAGGAGTCACCTATGGTTCCACCTCCTCATCTGAAGATATCTCATGGTCCCCTCCAATTTGATCCCCATCATCATGATGCTCTCCATTGGGATCATAATCCTCATCAAAAGAGTCAGTGTTCTCCATGATTATCAACCTCTAGGAGGGAGCTCCTCTCTTACCCTCTATCCACGACTCCTGCAGCAAGCCACTCTAGTAATCAGAACCCTAGGAGTCAAATGGGTCTAGGTGATCATTTTGTGCTCAACATCAGCCATCTCCTGGACAGATATGTAACTAGTAGGAACTAGGGACAATTCCTTTGGAAATTCATCACCAAATTATTGTAGGACTCGCTCGACATGGTGTGTCTCACCAAAACCATTCCTATCTCACAAATCACTCACAACCCTATAGTAGCTGTGAATCTATGTGTCATTAGGCTAGAATCCCTTCATATCAGTGTAAGGATCACAAATCATGTCACCATCAGTGAGAGTGACCACCGAATTTAAAGTAGCATCAAAATGACCAACTCAACTTTGACACATAGCCCTTAGCAGTCTAGAATCTAGAAGTGGAATCTCCCTCAGAAATGGCCTAATATGCTCATAAATCTATGTCATAAACAAAGAAGAGTAAATGAAATCAAGTACTCCACAACGTGCAATACGATAGAGGTCTCGGTGAACCATCGCTAAGATGTCAACTCCCATGTAAACACAATGCCCTGCTTTATACATTGAATGATGGGAGCCCACCACCATCTAAGTTGAGTAGATCCCTTATCTCCTAACAACTTGGAAGATATCAAACCAATGAAGAATTTCTTCAAAGGTGAAATTGGTAGGTGAGGCACAGAAGTAAGTCAGACCCATGTATAATCCTCAAGATGAGTCACGCCCATGATAGATGCCCATGCATGTTTCTCACCAAAGGATTCACTCTTAGGTAAGACAAATGGTTGTCCTCTCATAGGGACCCCCAAGATGCAATAGACATCATACAAAGTGATACTCCATTCCCCTAAGACCTGGGAAATCTAAAGGTGTTCCTATCATCATCCCAATAGGTCAAAATGTCAAAGAAGATGCGAGAAGTAGGATGAACAATTGGGATGTGATATATCTTGTCAAGTGCCACTCTCTTCAGAATAGCACAATCACCAAGAGATAAGGCCTCATAAGCATTAGAAATCCATAACTACTCACTAGTAGCATTCCATCGAATGCACGAACCTTGTCAATCATAAATAACTGTAAAGTACTAAGTTTTCACAAGCATACAAAACTGAAGTAAAAATCCACATATATCATCAAGTGAGTAAAGTAAAGTAACAACGTCACTGTGAAAAGGAAATAATAGTATTGTTCATTGTCCAAACAAGATTTCATTCATAGATTTCTATTCATTTTCAAATACGATACAAGCATCTTTCTAAGTTCGATTACAGAGCTTTCAATAACAATAATTATACATTTATAGATATGGCTTTTCACCTTACATAACTTTTGAGTCTAAATACAAGTGAACAACTATCATCAATATCAATTAAATCCAATAATTAGTCCTTGACCGCCATCAACCAACTAGCCATCTGCTGCGTTGAAGGACAAGAACATGGTTCAAGCACTTTTTCCACCCAACCACGAAGCTTGCGCTTCCCCAGTATCCTTTAAACTGAAGGATGCCCGACCCTTCTTGAAGGGCCTAGCAACCTGTAAACAAGTGTAGGGTGGAATCTGATGTGTGCATATCAATCTACATGCATTTCTATCATGAATGCAACATCTCATCAATAGGATATGGCAGGGAAAATATAATATAAATACTAGGTAATCATCCATCTGTTTCAATGGTACATGTCTATTTCAACATCTCATTCGCTTTGGCCAAAGCAATATCCGTATAATGATGTGTAGGTTTTGAAAAAGAAAACCTACTTCTTGTTTTCCCCATACTCGACACCCATCCCAAAAGGCAATCTTTGCAAGTAAGATAACACGAATAACCATTCACTATCAAAATACAGTTGTGGAAAACAAAACTCCTACCACCCATGTATAAGTATGAAGAAAAGAATTTGTTTAAGATGTCCACCACCATTGTTTAATCAAAGTTAGCTAGTTTCTTAGTTTAATTTAACATAGTAATTTGTCAACTTCCTTGTTCGTAGTTTTGTAGAGTCAGTAAGTTTCATTGGTTTTAAGGATAAAGGTATAGTATTTCAATCATGAAGTGAAACAATTACATATTCGATATACTAGTTGGATTTAATTCTTTATATACAAGAACCTTACTACTATTTCTTAATTTTCACACACACACACACACATGCATGCACACACACACACATATATTTGGAAATATGAAGAATAATAAATTTATTTTATATTTTTGTATTTCATGCATAATAGTTAATTAGAAAAGCATTTAATTACATAATAAGAACATTTTTATTTTTAATACGTGCTTAGTTACACATATCTATCCATATAACAAGACTCAAAATCTCAGGTTTTAATAATAATGTTTTCTACTAAAAAGTGGAAACTAATTAAGGAGAATCAAAATGCCAATCTAATTTGTAGACATTTAATTATCAGAGTTTAATCTAAAAAAAATAAGTCAGTCTATGGGTCGGCTTTAACAACACCTAGGAGTCTAGATCTATTACCTCCCTTCTGGCCAACTTGTATGATATATAGAGGTTGCTAAAAAATAAGGACAAAAGTTGCAAGTCATAATTAAGATTTAAACCCTAGTCGAAAAGATAACAAAAAAGAAACGAAAGCCACCCAATACAATGAGTGAGGCATTGGAGCCTACTTAATAAATTGGGATAATTTGAAGGCTGAAACTGATTGTATGGAAGATAGACAAAAGTCTTTCAACAGTGCAAGGGGGGTTTCAGCAATGAAGACTAATTTAAAGGCAAAAAGACGCTAAGGCAATAGTGCATTCATCTCATAGGCCTCCCTAAAGACAAACTGTTGCTGGGAGTTTAATATTCATAGAAGAATTTGATGATTCTACATAATGCTCGGTTGCTAATAAAATTATCAGTCTAGATTATGACTTAGAAAGAATTTCATTTTGTAATCCTATGGTCGATGGTTTAGAAAAGGCAGATGTGAGGAAAGTTTTAGACCAATCTTTCAGGAAGGAGTTGGGTTACTGATGAAGACCATTCTATTCCTAGATCGGGGCAAAAGGCCAAAGCTAACTCACCCATTTGACTGTCCAGCACAGAAGAAACTATTCTAACATGCAAAACAAAGAGAAAGAAATCATTTAGGAACAAGGTGGACTCTTCAAACTCACTAAATTTGATTGCTTTTGCATGGTAGAAACCAATGTTAGATATCGAGAGGAGTCATTGGTCGATCCAGATAAACGACACTCTAAACTAATCTGGCAACGAATGTAAGGATTGAATGCAAGAAAGGACATCTCAGCTAGAGAAAATTCAATGCTAAGTGATTAGAGGTTGATCGAACCATGGGTGTAGGCCATTTAAGATAGGCAAGTCAATTGTTATTTTGTGGTTGATCTAACCAAAAACTAGAAGTTAGTTGATAAAATAAAATAAAGATCGATATTCAATTAGTGAAGGTGATTCAAATAAGCAAAAGAGAGTGAGTAATATTCTAACGAAGCCGATGCTACAAGATATGCTGCTACAGCATTGAGTAAGGAAGCTGGAGATAAATAAATAAAATAGAGAGAGCAAATCAGTTTCTAAAGACTCTGCTAAGGACTAAATTTCTCTACCATACAACAGAGAACAAAATAAAAGAGGAAAACCTATTGAAAGTGCCTGAACCCCAAAACTCTTCTCCTATGGATTCTACTTCTGCGCTCTTGATCGTTCTTCCTTTCATTCTCCTCCTATTCCTTGGGTCATCATGTCCTTTCAATCTTTTCTCTTATTTTTATTCTCATTCAACCCTAATTCCTCACCCATTTTCCCTTGCAATGAATAATAAAATAATTAAAGATGATTTGCCATATCACATGCCTCGTATGCCCAATTGCTCCTCTTTCCTTTTTTATAAGTATAACATGCACTTAAATACATTCCCTCTATATAAAAGAAAGTAAATATATTTATATAGCTTATCAGTTCTCTATTTCAATTATAAGAAAAATAAAAAGAGTACTTTAATGTTGTAACATCCCGCTACGTGACCCCGAAGGGTAAGAGCCAAAAGAGGACAAGATAATTTTTTTTTGACATAAGTAGACAACATACACAGATTTGGTTGCCAATATGATAGATCCATAGTATTCATGGCCAAGTATGGCTGAATGCACAACCCAGAAGAGAGGACTAATTCACTCTCCAGAGGAAACATTAAAACAACTACGTTCATTTTAAACACTAAAGAAAATGTTCCTAATCCCATATCTAATTATAAACATGAATCCATAATCAACATAGTACAAGAGGATTCGATACCCACACTAGAATATGTAAACCAAGTAATAAACGTCTCATTTCTTCTCATTAAATTCAATGATTACAACTTCTCTCTTAAGAGAGTAGAATTACATAACTACATATACAATTACAATGATATATTCTAGAATATGATACAAGCACAATACATAGTCCTGAATATGACACAAGGGCTAAATGGGTACAATAATTGAATGAAGTAATGGAGAGAGAGATCATCTCCAACTAGTGCTCCAAAACCTGTTCACCGGTCCCCAATGGTGGTGGCAATCCCTCCCAACCATGTGGACTCATAAGAGACCACCCCACTATGCTCGGAGATAGTCACAAGGCCCAAACGGATGACCAACAACAAGGGGATACAAGATAGCCAACACTCACATAAGACACAGAGCAGACATGGAGAACAGTGCATACAGTCAAAGTTATAATATAGGTGTACTCATACAAGTCATAGGTCGGGAACTACTCACAATTGCTAAGGTGCTAGATACTAGAGTGTAATCATATGGAGTGTCATCATGCATGCTCAAAGGGATGGCACCGCACAGAACCAAGTACTTCTCTCATGCAGACAAGGAGACTCAATCATGCCCAAATCCACACCCCGCAGACAGATGACTCAATGCCCCGCCGATGGATAGGCCTTCTCGTTGCATCCTTAGACTTTACAAGCACTCAAGGCCATGCATGAGGTCTAATTATCTTATTAGTGTTTTACCCCAATGTTTTAGTTTTAGTTATCACTTGTTACCATAACTCTACTACTAGTTCCCCTAGCAACCACTTACGGGCCCTGGGCCCGTAGAGAGCCACTCCAACAAACAACTCTAATGCCTAGACCTTATTCATCTCATTTGACTAAACAAGGAATCCAAAAATAATAAAACACTGAGTTATAATTTAAACTGGTAAAGATGAAAAATATGATCTACAAGACCCAAACTCTTGTGGATAGTGTAATTTGTTGAAAACGGCCTTTTGCCAGTCAGATCAGTTTTGTAATCACTCTTGTGACCCCAATTTAATCACTCTTCACCAGGGATAGCAAGGATATTATAAGAAAAGCATGGAAAATGGCATTGCAAGCCTCCTCATAGCCTAATATTTACATAATGATTGCCATATTTAACATAGCAAAATAAAATGTTAAAAAGACTTTGCAAAATGGAAATCTTAATCTTTCCTCCTACATATAAAGCTAAGGTATATTAATGCCATAGCATTCTTTCACTTAGGGTTTATGGTTCCCAAATGGCTGGCAATTAGCAGAACATGACCATAATGGTCAAAATAGAGGCCACCCAAGTTTCTTTTAAGAAGAGTTGAAATGAATATTAAAACAGAAACTAGAAAATCACATGTGTTTTTTGAAGACCCCTTTTTAATCTAAAGAGTAATAAAATAGATCCGTATTTTAATGATCCATTCAAGGTAAGAGGCAATGTAAATATCTTGCATTAAAATAAGTTTTAACATGTCCTTCCAAATGTAGAAATGGAGTTTCAATTTTTTTGTGCATAAAGAAATTGCAGTAAACAAGTTTTAGTTTATAACAGAAGGGTTCCATGGAGTTTAGGTCTCTACACTCTCTAACATGGCATCCCAATTTTTGCATGATTTCTCTCATCATATTCTCAATAAGATCAAACCCTCATTACCCAGAATTTATAAACATAAACCACATAATATTTTATCTAATGAATGAGGACATAGTTCTGCAGGTTAAAGGATAAATTCCAGGAAAGAGATAATGTAAATATCTTGCATTGAAATAAATTCTGGCATATATTTCTTCAAATAGTAGCAATGAGGTTTTAGTTTTCTATGGTTTAAGAAATCGCAACTAACAAACTTTAGTTTCTGTGCTAGAAAAAAAAATAAGGAACTGAAGTAAGTACCTCAAACCTAATTGCACTCTCTTTTCTCAACTCAAATATGCAAATTGATATGCTCGCCTGGGTTATTCCTCCATCAGGCACTTCCTTTTTAACTAATTTCTTATTTATGTAGTTCATTTTGATATTTCAGTGTTGCATAAGGTCCAAGCGATCAATTGTAAGGCCTTAGTACCATGTGTGAGTCTGAACTAGTCATGTCTGGTAGTCGAAGAATGTTGTAACTAGTAATAAATTGTGTGTAACTGTGTGGTGGACAGTTATAGAGCGGTTGGCATTCCCATCGGTGCAACTGCCACCCACACAGTGAAGTATTAAACCAGTCCTGTGAGATCGGGGAGTATAGGGTGGAGTAATTGGAGACCTGGGTTGTATGAATTAACTGCAATAAACAAAGAAGTTTGTTTATTTCTTGCATTTCCTTTCAACTTTTATAGTTTTACTTCTATTCTTCTGACTAGCACAAAGAACAGTGAACTGTCCTTGTTTTGTTTTGAGAGTGACAATGTCTTATTGGACCTTTCCATGAATGTAAGACCCTGATACTCATGGAATAGGTCCTGGACAACTTGTATAATATGACTCTAACCCTAATAGTGCAGGAGAAGTGCAGATTTGGATGGTGATCACCATTAGAATGCAAGTTTGCATGTGAAAAGAGCATGGGAATGATGGCACAGGTTTAGCAGCAGGAGATCTACCTTAACAAGGTAATGTTATGTCGCAGAGGATTATATCGGCTTGAATTTTGTGTTATATCACTGAATATGCATTTTATGTGTATACTACAATTGTATGTCGAGAACATTTCATGTGTATATCACAATTGTACCTGAGTATTGTTTCATGTGTATCTTGCAATTGTATATCGTGGTTGTATGTTGTGAAGATACATTGAGAATATGTAAGCGTCGGATACAAGGAGTGACCGATAGAAATGGTAGTCAAGTTATGTATATGTGAAATTGAAGGATCATTAGGGTGACCGAATGTGTCGGTGGGAGAATTTCTGAGTTGGCCGATAGTGTATGTTTTGCCGATGGTTGAACCGGTTCAATGGGTTCAATTGGTTCAATAGTTCAATAACCGCAGGTTCAATGAGTTCATTTGGTTCAAAGAGTTCAATAGGTTCAACCACAGCAACAGTTCATATTTTTAACCTATTTTAAGCACTTTCGTTGTGCACTCTGCATCAAGTGGTATCAGAGCGGCAAGTAGGTCCTTGAGGAAGTAGTAGGATCTTGTGAAAGAGTTAAGGGTTGGTGAAAGTTGTGAAGATGCCCCCTAAGAATCAGATAGCTAGGGAGAATAATGAACTAAGGGAAGCCTTAGAGGCAAGAGAAAGAGAGTTAAGGGAGAGAAGAGAATAGGATGCTATAAGAGAAAGAGAGTTAAGACAATTGAGAAGAGAGAATGCATCAATCTTGGCAAGGTTGGAAGCATTGGAGAAGAATCCTAGAAGGGATGAACAAGATGATCAAGAAGGAGATGATGGAGGATATGAGAAGGCAAATGAGAACCCTCCTGAGGATGAGTTGGATCCTGAAGAAAGGAGATTTTTGAGATTGCTTAAGGCAGTTCAAGGTAGTGGAACAAAGACAAACGTAGAGTTGCCTATCTATCAGGGGAAGATGGATAGTGAGGAGGTATTAGGGTGGATAGACGCCCTTGAAAAGTTTTTTGAGTATGAGGAAATAAGTGATGAGAAGAAGGTTAAATTTGCAAAGACAAAGATGAGAGGGACAACACTTACTTGGTGGAGTAGTGTACAAGCAGAAAGAAAAAATCACTTCTTGGGGTAGGATGAAGGATATGATGAAGGATCAGTTTCTTCCATCTGATTATGCTAATCAAACAAAGAGGATGAGGCAGAATTTGAAGCAAAAGGACATGGATGTTATGTCCTATACTGAGCAATTTCATATGCTTAGTATTAGGGGTGGATTGGAAGATGAAGATGAGAAAGTGGCAAGATACCTTAATGGACTTAGGTACAACTTACAAGATGAAATTGGTTTGACCATACCAAAATCACTTGGAGAATGTTTTCAATTGGCCATAAGGGCCGAAGAGAAGGTGAAGAGGAAGCAAGAAAGACAAGGAGGTAGTGGTAAAGGATATAGAGGTAGAGGCAGACCTACTAATGAAGGATAGAGTAGCAATGAGAAAGGCAAAGAGTTTTCTGTAGATCAGAGAGGTGGATATAGAGGTGGAGGTCGGTTTGGGTTAGGTAGAGGTGTATTCACAGGCATATGTTATCACTGCAATGAAGTTGGACACCTATCTTTCAAATGTCCTAAGTGGGATGATGTTGATAAGAGCAAGGATAGAAGAGTTCACTTGGTACAAGAAGAGGAAAAGAGAGAAGACCAAGAACTATCAGTAGCCCATCCAGAAACAAATGGAGAATTTCTCATGGTGGAAAAAGGCAAAGTGCAGCAAGCACCACAGGTATCCATTTTTAAAACCAATTGTTTAAACCATGGAAAAATGTGTAAGTTGATCATAGATTCAGGTTCACACGATAATTTAGTTTCCTGGGATATGGTACACAAATTGGGATTGAAGACATTTGATCATCCTAGTCCTTACAAAGCTACTTGGGTAAATCAGGAGCAACATGTAAAGGTTAGTCAGAGGGCATATGTTGATTTTTCAATTGGTGCATATCATGATTATGTTTTGTGTGATGTTATTCAATGGCATGTGGGCATATAATTTTGGGTAGACCATGGCAACATTTAAGAAGGACAATTCATGATGGCTGTACTAATAGTTATTTGGTGCACAAAGATGGTAAAAAGTTTAAACTAATACCTTTACCTTGTGAAGACAAGAAGGAGCATGCTATTGTTTGTTTTGGAGAGAAACTATAGTGGAATGTGCAGGTAAATACTGGTTGGAAGCAACATGAACAGTTGCAGCAAAGGAAGGTGTATGACAGTTCTAAGGAACAACAAGTTTGGGACTTAAATCATATCAAGATTGGGGACATTGATTGCCCTATAAGGAGGTAGGAAAAGGAAGGCAGACAATAGACATTACGGAGAAGAACAAATTAGAACCTTAAGATGGAGAAGCAGAAGCATTACAGCAGCAAGGTCCTAGGCAAGGACACCAAAATATGTTTTGTGATACTAACACTTTTTGTAAGAGTCATGCAGGTTGGAGAAGGAGCAGTATAACCCTTGGAGAGTTCATGTTCCCTTTTACAAATCAGAGGAACCCTTCAAAAAGACTGCAAGATGTTTAGAACAGATCACATAACTCTTGGGACAAGAATTTTCTTCTTGCTGGGGAGTATGGTGCAGGAACACCTAAAGGAACACCTTGGAACAAGAAGACACCAATGACCATGAGAGGATCCTATGGAGCTAATCAAGTCAATTGGAGCAACTTAAAACCAGTTATGGCATGTGGTAATGGTCAAGGTGATATAAGGGTCAAATGTCCTGAGGGTATTGGCAAGGACCCTAGGACCAAAAATGATGTAATTTGGGCCAATAGTGCCTCTGGTGTAGGGGCGCCTAGATAATTTAACTAATTTCTTGTTTATGTAGTTCATTTTGATATTTTAGTGTTGCATAAGGTCCAGGCGACCAATTGTAAGGCCTTAGTGCCATGTGTGAGTCTAAACTAGTCATGTCTAGTAGTCAAAGAATGATGTAACTAGCAATAAATTGTGTGTAACCATGTGGTGGATAGTTGCAGAGCGGTTGGCATTCCCACCGGTGCAACTGCCACCCACACAGTGAAGTATTAAACTAGTCCTATGAGATCGGGGAGTATAGGGTGGAGTAATTAGAGACCTGTGTTGTACAAATTGACTGCAATAAACAAAGAAGTTTGTTTATTTCTTGCATTTCCTTTCAGTTTTGATAGTTTTACTTCTATTCTTCTGACTGGCACAAAGAACAGTGAACTGTCCTTGTTTTGTTTTGAGAGTGACAATGTCTTATTAGACCTTTCCATGAATGTAAGACCCTGATACTTATGGAATAGGTCTTGGACAACTTGTATAATATGACTCTAACCCTAATAGTGCAGGAGAAGTACAGATTTGGATGGTGATCACCATTTGAATGCAAGTTTGCATGTGAAAAGAGCATGGGAATGATGGCACAGGTGTAGCAGCAGGAGATCTACCTTAACAAGGTAATGTTATGTCGCAGAAGATTATATCGGCTTGAATTTTATGTTGTGTCACCGAATATGCATTTTATGTGTATACTACAATTGTATGTTGAGAACATTTCATGTGTATATCGCAATTGTACCTGAGTATCGTTTCATGTGTATCCTGCAATTGTATATCATGGTTGTATGTTGTGAAGATACACTGAGAATATGCAAGCATCGGATACAAGGAGTGACTAGTAGAAATGGTAAGGAAGACTGGCAACAGCAAGTCAAGTTATGTATATGCGAAATTGAAGGATCATCAGGGTGACCGAATGTGTCGGCGGGAGAATTTTTGAGTTGGCTGATAGTGTATGTTTTGCCGATGGTTGAACCAGTTCAACGGGTTTAATTGGTTCAACGGTTCAATAACCATAGGTTCAATGAGTTCATTTGGTTCAAAGAGTTCAATAGGTTCAACCACAGCAACAGTTCACATATTTGACCTATTTTAAGCACTTCCGTTGTGCACTCTGCATCACCATTTCTCCAAAAGAAATGAGACCCACAAGTGCGCTCTCTGGTAACTGAATAAACACATGAAGGATTTCATTCTTCAAATGCTGAAGATCCTTTGTTGGGACAAGAGTGTCCACCACAAATACAAATCTAGGAGTCCCTACTCCTTGCATCATCTGTTGATGACTAGAGAATCTGGAAGTAGAAGAAGCAGCCATGGAGGCAGGGGATCGGCTTCGGTGGTATTCAAAGGTGGATTAGGTGGGGAAAAGCTCCATGGGGAGATTGTTCTCAATGGTGGAGGTGTAAGAAGGGGAAAAAGTGTTGCGGTGATGGTAGAAGGGGCAAATCCAGAGCCTAGCATGGTAGTCGTTGTGACAGTAAGGGTTGAGGATGGTGTGGTAAGAGTTGTAGAGGAGGCCTAGGGGAAACACCATCTACACCACCTCTATAGGAGTGCTCACCCATGAATCCCATGCTCATCGCAGCCCATCGATCACCTCCAACTCACCAAAATCCATCTACACACTCGATTCTTCTTTATATATCTCCACAACACCTTGATTTTCTTCTTTCCTCTTTACCCCCCCATTGTCCTCTCTATCTTTTCTTTGTTCTTCCTCTCCAAAATAGAGAGACTCCCCCCTTTCCACACAATTCCTTTCTTTTTAACTCCCACCATCTCTCACATATATTTTCCTCCTATCTTTAATGAACTCAACTGCCCACTAGATATTTCTCTCCCCATGCGTTGACTAATGTTTTCCCCTCCTCTACATTGACTTAGATATTTTCTTCAATCAATATCCTCACCAACTCTCAACGCTAACGCAACAAATGGGGAGGTTATTACAAATGTATTTATATTTTAGTTTTATAATATTTAATTATTATCATGATTTGTAATACTTATAGAATAGGAATATCTATTAATAATTAATTATGACACTGTATCCTCCTTACAATTTTAGATTCTTGATATGAATATGATTACTATGAAAGGAGAAATAATCTTAACAAGTATTTCATACATTAGGTATTTTATGTTTCGACGAGGTGATTTTTTTAATTTAATGTATCTATTTTACTAACTTATTGTCTTTATCACAAGCATGTATCAAACTTTAATTTAAAGTCAAAGCAAGGCATTCAACATTATCCATCAAGGCAAAATTATCAAACATCCATCAAAACAAACATGAAATACAAACATTTATTGAAACAAACATGAAATCTACGTGAGTGTGTAAAAGAACACCAAATAGAACTTATCACTTGTTGCCAAGAAGCTAGGATCCCTCTTCCTGAGCCATGTTCTTATTTTGGACAAGACTTGTAGACAATCACACTCATCCCACTATCAATAGGTTAGTCCCCAACATATAGCCGAAGCGACTGAAACATGAATCCATAATATATCCATAGTGATTATTCTAATTAAAGTTCAATGATTTTCATGCATTTAACCAAATCAAATAATTATGAAAGTATGAGACGTGACATCCTTCCCCTATTGGAAGAGACATCGTCTCAATGTCTTATTACATCAAACCAAAACAAATAAGTATCAAATAATAATGTACCATCATCTGAGTATCAAGTATCTCTATTATGCATCTAATAAAAACATCTATTCTAATTTCATAAATTCGGAAAAGATCTATCATATCAGAAGCATCCTCCCAAGTGGCAATGTCCACTGCATACTAGTCCCATTGGACCTTATACTACACTATGTCTCAATTATGCAACTTAATGTTGCACTTCTCCAAGACTCGAATGGGCTCCACTAGCACCACTCTTGGATCCTGCACCTGTAGAGCACACCAATCAAGAATATGCAATAAATACATTAGGATGATAAGGTTTAAGCAATGACACATGAAAAACATTATGGATCTTGGTGAGAGCTGGAGGCAGAGCAAGTCTATATGCAACTGGATTGACCACTTCTAGAACGTCGAAAGGTCCTACAAATCTTGGAGCTAGTTTGGATGCCTTGCCAAATGAAATAGAACTCTTATGTGGCTTGACCTTCAGAAACACCTTGTCACCTACTGAAAATTGCCTAAAAGTCCTTTTCTTATCTGCATAACTTTTCTTTCTATCTGAGGCTTGCTTTAATTTCTCTTTTATTAGCCTCATATGATCTTCCATTTCTTTTAACATGTTAGGTCCAACCACTATCATTTCTTCAATCTTGTCCCAACTGATTGGTGTCTGACATTTGCGCCCATAAAGAGGCTCAAATGGTGCCATACCTAAGGATGCATGGTAAGAATTATTATATGCAAACTCTACCAATGGTAGATATTCCTTCCATTTATACTGGTGATCCATGCAGTACATCCTTAGAAGATCCTCCACTACCTGGTTGACTCTCTCTGTTTGACCATCCATCTCAGGGTGATAAGATGTACTAAAGTTTAACTTTGTCCCCAAAGCTGCATTAAGTGTGGTCCAAAACCTAGAGGTCATGCGAGTGTCACGATCTGAGATGATCATTTCTGGAACTCCATGTAATTGAAAAATCTCTTGGACACACTTTTTCGCTAAGGTCAACGACCCATCCGAGAGATTTTTGGGAATGAAATAAGCCACTTTCATTAGTTTGTCCACCACCACTAAGATGACATCATGCCTATTCTTTGACATGGGTAATCCCTGAATAAAGTTCATGCTAATCACCTACCATTTATATTCTGGAACACTGTGTGGATAAAGAAGTTCTGTAGGATGGACATGTTCGGCCTTGACACGTTGACACTCTAAACATCAAGCGACAAACTCAGTTACATCCTTCTTAAGTTTAGGCCAAAAGTATAATGGTCTCAATCCTTCCATTGTCTTGGTCACTCCTGGGTGTCTAGAATATGGCGCACTATGGATTTCTTTGAGAACTAACTTCCTCAACTCACCTGCATCTAGGATATACATTCTCCCTTAATATCTCAAAAGCCCATCTGATTCTATCACATACCCATCAAATCGATGATCTATGGGGTCTGCTTCTAATTCTTGTTTAATTTGTTCATAGTGCTCATCCTCTTGCAAGTTTTGGATTACTTGTTGTCTCATATTGGTTCTAGTAGTACCATGGCAGCCAGATGTTGTCTCCTTCTAAAAGCATCTGCTACACTATTCTCTTTTCCTTTTATATACTCAATTCCAAAATCATATTAGCTAAGGAATTCTAGCCACCTTCTCTGTCGTGCATTAAGATTAGGTTGGGTGAAGATATATTTGAGCCCTAGATGATATGTCTTAAGCTCAAATGGTTTACCCAAAAGATAGTGTCTCCACATTTGGAGTGCATGAACAATGGCAAACAATTCGAGATCATGGGGTGAATAGTTTAACTCATGTTGCTTCAGTTTCCTGGATTCATATGCCACCACTTTCCCATTTTGCATCAACACTCCTCCCACACCTTCACCAGAAGCATCTGTAATCACTATGAAATGACCATTAGGATCAGGTATGGTCAGAATAGGTGCTGATGTGAGTTTTTCCTTCAAGAGCTGAAAATCTTGATCACATTTATCTGTCTAATCAAACTTCTTACCTTTCTTCTGTAACGAGGTTATGGGTGCTGCAATTGTCGAGAATCCTTCTACAAATTTCCTGTAATACCCTGCTAGCCCCATAAAACTTCTAACCTCAGTTACGGTTTGTGGTGGAGGCCTTTCCATTATTGCCTTGATCTTTTCAAGATCTATCGCAATCCCATCTGTTGATATTATGTGGCCAAGATAGTGCATTTTACTCTGGTAGAATGTGCACTTAGACAAATTGCCAAAAAGTTTTGTCTCTTAAATGCTGCAAGACTATTCTCAAGTGTATTTCATGTTCCTCTACTGATTTTGAATATATCAGAATGTCATCTAAGAATACCAACACAAATTCATCTAGACAATCCCTGGACACATTGGTCATCAAGTTCATAAAAGCTACTAGTGCATTAGTTAACCCGAATGGTACTACTATGAACTTGTAGTGACCATATCATGTTCTGAATGCTATTTTAGAGATATCCTCATCCTTAATCCGTAACTGATTGTAACCGGATCTAAGGTCTATTTTGGAGAATACCTTTGCCCCTTTCATCTGGTCGAACAACTCATCTATCCTTGGAAGTGGATACTTGTTCTTAATGGTTGCTTTGTTGAGCATTCTATAATCAATGCACAATCGTAACGTTCCATCCTTCTTCTTTACAAAGATAAATAGTGTGCCCCAAGGTGACACACTAGGTCTGATAAACCCCTATTTTAATAATTCTTCTAATTGTTCCTTAAGCTCATATAGTTCTGTTGTCGTCATTCGGTAAGGTGCTTTAGACTATGGTTCTATCCCTGGCATTAGATCTATAGGGAAATCAAATTCTCTTTTAGGTGGTAGTTCTATCAATTCATCAGGGAAGACATCTTTGAACTCTCTAAGAATAGGATATTTGTCAAAAGATGGTTCCTAATTATCTAGATCTCTTATCTTCACTGCATAGATGGAACAACCCTTTCTTTTTGCCTTTTTCAATTGCATAGCTGAAATCTGTCTTAGCTTAAGGGGTGTTCTTGATCGATGAATCTCTACCTGATTCCCAAAGTCATCAAGGCATTTCAGTACTTTCTCTTCACAATCGACTAAGGACTTATGTTCAGATAGACAATTGATCCCAAGTATTACATCATAAGATCCTAGAGGTGCAACATAGAGATTGACTTGTGTTTGGAAAGTAGGAAGATCTAATTCACTACATACTAGACATGAATCTACTCTTTTCTCTGCATTGTTACCATATTGCACCATCCAAGAATTTTCCATGTGTCTAGGTTTTATAGATATCTTAGCTACAATCTTAGGATCAACAAAACATTTCGTAGCTCCTGTATCAATTAGAATATAAACAGGAAGGCCAAAGAGCTTACCAGACATCTGAATGGGTGTCACTTGGAAATCCACTTGTCAATGATCTGCAGCCGCATGAATCTGGTGTTGAGGAGCTCCTTGTCAATTTCCATCTCTCTGATTCTCTATTTAATGAGGACATGCACTAGCATAGTGCTCTCCTCCACAAGTATAGCATCCATCTTTGGGTCCTCTGTGTCTAGTTGGCATGTCCCTCCTGTTATTATTTCCATTGTTGCCATAGTTACCTCTCTTATTATTATTTCCACCTTGGTTCCTAGTGTTCTTATCCTAATAGTTATTGCCTCTTTTAAGATTCCTTATCTAGCGCTTATTGTTTCCTTGGTTGCTATTATTACCCTAATTGTGAATGTCATTCTGAAACCTTTTATTCCCATTCTTCACATCTTGACTCTTCCGGTAATTAGCAATCTGCTGCAGTTTCTATTCTTATTTAGTATCCTTTTCAAATACTTCATCCATGGTTAATGGATTATGAATATCCACCTCAGATCCAATCTGTCACCTTAACCCCAAAATAAACTTATGAATCCTGAACCTTTTGTCAAGCTGATACTGTGGAACATACTTCAATAGGTGAGAGAATTTCTCCCAATATTGTGTCACTGTCATACCTCCTTGAGTGAGGTTTTGGAATTTTGTCATTTTCTTATCAAAATATAGATGTGGCAAACACCTCTTCCTAAAGAGCTCAAGGAAGCAGTCCCACGTGACTTCTCCTGGTAATAGTTTCTTTTCATCCTTCTCATTATCCCACCATATCGTTGCTTCCCCAGTAAGTAGATAGGAACCCCATATAGCTTTAGTTTCATTAGACAAGTCACAGAGATCAAAATATTTTTCCATATCAATAATCCATGCTTTTGCTCCATCACCTATAGTCTTACCGTCAAACATAGGAGGGGTAACCTTTTTGAGATCCTTTCCTAACTCCTCAACAATTTTGTTTCAATTGTTCCCATTCACTTCACCCTTAGGACCTTTGGCTTCTTCTCTCCATTCCTCATCCTGATTTCCCCTTATTCCTCTAATTTCTTGTTCCATAGTGTTCATTTGAGTCCCCTGCTGAGTCAAGAGAGCTAGGATTTGAGTCAGTTGGTTATTATGTCCATCATTATTCTGTCCTCCATTATTATTATTGTTTGCCTCATTTTTGTTTCCTTCATTATTCCTAGCATTAGCTCCTCCTTCATTAGTGCTAGCATTGTTCCCAACATTAGCTTCTTCATTATTTCCAGTATTCAGGTCATCGTCAGATCTTAGGGTTGTTGCCCTACATCCAGAGTTTCTAGTATTCATGATGAGTTATCTGCAATGAGTTTACAGTTTAGCGTAATAGTTCCAAAAGGCCTAGAGTCGAACCATTGCTCTGATACCAAATGTAAAGTACCGAGTTTTCACAAGCATACAAAACTGAAGTAAAATGCAAATATATCATCAAGTGAGTAAAGTAACAACATCACTGTGAAAAGGAAATAACAGTATTATCCATTGTCCAAATAAGATTTCATTCATAGATTTCTATTCATATTCAAATACAATACAAGCATCTTTCTGATTTCGATTACAGAGCTTTCAATAACAATAATTATACATTTACAGATATGGCTTTTCGCCTTACATAACTTTTGAGTTTAAATACAAGTGAACAACTGTCATCAATATCAAGTAAATCCAATAATCAGTCCTCAACCATCATCGACCAACTGACCATCTGTTGCGTCGAAGGACAAGAACATGGTTCAGGCAATTTTTTTGCCTAACCACGAAGCTTGCACTTCCCTGGTATCCTTCAAACTGAAGGATGCCCGACCCTGCTCGAAGGGCCTAGCAACCTGTAAACAAGTGTAGGGTGGAATTTGGTGTGTGCGTATCGATCTACATGCATTCCTATCATGAATGCAGCATCTCATCAATAGGATATGGCAGGGAAAGTATAATATAAATACTAGGCAATCATCCATCTATTTCAATGGTACATTTCTATTTCAACATCTCATTTGTTTTGGCCAAAGCAATATCCGTATAACGGCATGTAGGTTTTGAAAAAAAAACCTACTTCCTTGTTTTCCCCATACTCAACACTCGTCCTAGAAGGTAATCTTTTCAAGTAAGATAACACGAATAACCATTCACTATCAAAATATAGTTGTGCAAAACAAAACTCCTACCACCCATGTATAAGTACGAAGAAAAGAATTTGTTTAAGACACCCACCACCATTGTTTGAACAAAGTTAGCTAGTATCTTAGTTTGATTTAACATAGTAATTTGTCAACTTCCTTGTTCTTAGTTTTGTAGACTCGATAAGTTTCATTGGTTTTAAGGATAAAGGTATAGTATTTCAATCATGATGTGAAACAATTACATATTCGATATACTAGTTGGATTTAATTCTTTATATACAAGAACCTTACTACTATTGCTTAATTTTCACATATATATATGGAAATATGAAGAATAATAAATTCATTTTATATTTTTGTATTTCATGCATAATAGTTAATTAGAAAAGCATTCAATTACATAATAATAACATTTTTATTTTTAATACGTGCTTAGTTACACATATCTATCCATATAACAAGACTCAAAATCTCAAGTTTTAATAATGATGTTTTCTACTAAAAAGTGGAAACTAATTAAGGAGAATCAAAATGCCAATCTAATTTGTATACATTTAATTATTATATTTTAACCTAAAAAAAATAAGTCAGTCTACAGGTCGGCTTTAACAACACCTAGGAGTCTAGATCTATTACCTCCCTTCTGGCCAACTTGTATGATATACAGAGGCCACTAAAAAATAAGGACAAAAGTTACAAGTCATAACTAAGATTTAAACCCCAGTGAAAAAGATAACAAAAAAGAAATGAAAGCCACCCAATACAATGAGTGAGGCGTTGGAGCCTACTTAAGAAACTGAGATAATTTGAAGGCTGAAACTGATTGTATGGGAAGATAGACAAAAGTCTTTCAGCAGCACAAGGGGAGTTTTAGCAACGAAGACTGATTTAAAGGCAAAAAGACGCTGAAGTAATAGCGCATTCATCTCATAGGCCACCCTAAAGACAAACTTCTACTAGGAGTTTAATATTCACAGAAGAATTCAATGATTCTACATAATGCTCGGTTGCTAATAAAATTATCAGTCTAGATTATGACTCAGAAAGAATTTCATTTCGTAATCCTACGGTCGATGGTTTAGAAAAGGCAAATGTGACGAAAATTTTAGACCGATCTTTTAGGAAGGAGCTAGGTTACTGATGAAGACCACTCTATTCCTGGATCGGGGCAAAAGGTCGAAGCTAACTCACCCATTCGACTACCCAGCACAAAAGAAACTATTCTAACATGCAAAACAAAGAGAAAGAAATCATTTAGGAACAAGGTGGACTCTTCAAACTCACTAAAGTCGATTTCTTTTGCATGGTAGAAACCAATGTTAGAGATTGAGAGGAGTTGCTGGTCAATTGGAAAGAAAATGGTCAATCTAGATAAACAACACTCTAAACTAATCTAGCAGCGAATGTAAGGATTGATTGCAAGAAAGGACAGCTCAGCTGGAGAAAGTTGGATGCTAAGTGATCAGAGGTCGATCAGACCATGGGTGCAGGTTGTTTAAGATAGGCAAGTCAATTGTTAATTGGTGGCTGATCTAACCAAAAACCAGAAGTTGGTTGATAAAACAAAATAAAGATCAATATTCAATTAGTGAAGGCGATTCAAATAAGCAAAAGAGAGCGAGCAATATTATGAGGAAGTCGATGCTACAAGATATGAGTAAGGAAGCTGGAGATAAATAAATAAAAATAGAGAGAGTAAATCAGTTTTCAAAGACTCTGCTAAGGCCTAAATTTCTCTACCATACAACAGAGAATAAAATAAAAGAGGAAACCTATTGAAAGCACCTGAACCCAAAAACTCTTCTCCTCTGGATTCTACTTTTGGTCTCTTGATCTTTCTTCCTTTCGTTCTCCTCCTATTCCTTGGGTCTTCATGTGCTTTCAAGCTTTTCTCTTATTTTTATTCTCATTCAACCCTAGTTCCTCACCCATTTCCGCATGCAATGAATAATAAAATAATTAAAGATGATTTTCCATATCGCATGTCTCGCATGCCTAATTGCTCCTCTTTTTTTTTTTTTATAAGTATAACATTCACTTAAATGCATTCCCTCTATATAAAAGAAAGTAAATATATTTATATATAGCTTATCAGTTCTCTATTTCAATTGTAAGAAAAATAAAAAGAGTACTTTAATCTATTTATATTTTAGTTTTATAATATTTAATTTTATCATGATTTGTAATACTTATAGAATAGGAATATCTATTAATAATTAATTATGACACTCTATCCCCCTTACAATTTTAGATTCTTGATATGAATATGATTACTATGAAAGTAGAAATAATCTTAACAAGTATTTCATACATTAGGTATTTTCTATTTCGAAGAGGTGATGTTTTTAATTTAATGTATCTATTTTACAACTTATTGTTTTTATCGCAAGTAGGTATCAAACTTTAATTTAAAGTCAAAGTAAGGCATTTGACATTATCCATCAAGGTGAAATTATCAAACATCTGTCGAAACAAACATGAAATGCAAACATTTATTGAAACAAACATGAAATCTATGTGAGTGTGTGTAAAAGAACACCAAATAGAACCTGTCACTTGTTGCCAAGAGGCTAGGAGCCCTCTTCCTGAGCCATGTTCTTGTCTTCGACAAGACCTACAGACAATCACACTCATCCCACTATCAATAGGTTAGTCCCCAAAATATAGCCGAAGCGACTGAAATATGAATCCATAATATATCCATAGTGATTATTCTAATTAAAGTTCAATGATTTTCATGCATTTAACCAAATCAAATAATTATGAAAGTATGAGATGTGACAAGAACCTTGCATTAGATATCATTAAACTCAGAAAATCCAAAAAAGTATACATTCCGTAGAAAATTGTAATAAAATGATGAATTTAATCTTCGAGTTAGAGAATAATGAAACAACAAAAACATCATAAAAAATTAAATTTTAGTTAATAGCAAACTAACTGGGTTGCCTCTTTTACTAGGTCAAATTCCCACTAGGTGACCCTACTGTCCAATACGATCCCCCCTCGGGTGACCCTATTAAACATTAGGATCCCCATCAGGCAATTTGACATGGTGAAAGTGGAAACCCATGGGTGGCCCTATCCCACACCCCAACATGATAAAATCATCACAAAAACCTTAATTTCAACAAACAAAAAGACATATACACACTAAAACAAACAAAAATGAATTCTTTTGAGAGAAATTTTTAAAAATGCAAACTAGGGTTTAGATGGAGGTTTTTCGCATGATTTGTACCTAATTTTTAGTGGGAGAAATATTCGTGGCCGTTTGCATGATCCTCTTGATGATAGCTTTGCGATGACTATTCACATGCATAATTATGTCGCTAATTTACTTCGTTTGATCAAATTCCTCGACTTTTTTCTTCTCTTATTTTAGTTTGTTTTATGCATTTAGGAGCAATTTCTTGTTTTGTAGTCTCTTTACATGTTCGTTTTGTGTTCTTTCATCCATAAAGGTCTCTTTGGGAAAGCAAACAACTAGGTGAACTTGCGACATGATCTATGGTATGCTCATTCATTTCAATTTCAATGTTTATTTTAAATACATCAAATGTTGAACTAATACTAGTTATTACAGGTACAATTGCAGGAAATCGACAACAGGTAAGGCCTATTTCATGAATGGTGCCTACCTTTCATGTAGACTACCATCCTAGTGAGGGCAAATATGTAAGCACAAAAAACACGCATGAGCTTCCATGAGGACCCTATAATGATGTAGAATCCTAATCATGTACACGAAAGCATGAATATAACACCCTCTTAGTAGTGCTTCTCTTGGCGACATGTCAACATAAATTTCTCTCTTCATAGATTCTTCTCAATCCTAATTTTTCTTCCTTTTTGCCCTTGTCGACTATTCTTCTTTTGCATCCTCAACCTTGCCTACATAGCCAATTTTCATCTTAGTAAGCTAATTTCACCTTTCCCATGTTCATTTCAACTCATTCCACCCTTTGGAGGCCTTAAAATGATCTCCCAAACCAAATCCAACTTTTAGAATTAACTTAACTTTTGTCAATTTTGGATCCCCACCGGGTGACCATACTAGTGAAAGGGGGGATCTTGGTTAACTTGTCTGTTTGGTTTAGCTCCAATGACAGATTACATTTTTATCCCTCCAAGATCATTCTCTAACTTCCAATTTTTACCCAGACCACTTCCTCTGTGGGTCGCCCATGGATGCCCACCAAGCGACCCAGGGTTGCCCCCGAGCGACTTGACCTGGTGAAATGGGTGACACCCATGGGTGAACCCATCGTGTTTTCATCCACATGTTCTCTTTCAATTTGCCCCCCAAAAAACTCTATTTTTTCTCTAGTTTGCATGAGTATTTGACCTAAATATAGAGTGAACTATTCTTAGCTCATCTACCACCTCTAATCATGCATAATTAGCTCATATGATCTATACTTGTCACCTCTCCAACTCATGCTAACTCCATTTTTGTAGTCTGTGATAAGTTATCATAGCTTCATCACTCCTCTTTTAGCCAAGTCTTCTCTTCAATCTAATTAGTTAACTCTCCAATCAAAGGAGTTAACTCCCCAATCATCCCCACCCTTCATGTGCTATTCCAAGCTATAAATGACCCCTCCCTCAAGAAATAAGGGAGTCGAATACATTGTTGTAACCATTCTCCAAGATTTTCTCTCCAATTAGCATTCTCTTTCTCTTTGAAGGACGTAGGTGCCTTTTGCTTTAGTATTTTGTTGCCCAAGCCTTCAAAGGCTTCATGCAACATTGTTACACTCACAAATTTCCCAAGCCCAAGTGCTTCAAAGATTTCATAAACTCTCTCAATTCATAGCTTTCTCAAGCTCATTCATTTGCTCTCTTCCCAATTGCCGTGAAGAGGACCCCATTGCTGCAAGAGGACAAAGAGGTTGTCGAAACAAGAATTTTGAAGGGTAGTACAAAGACTCATGTGTCAATCACAATCTAGGTTTTTCACACTTTATTTGATAATTAAATCACAATTTTCTCTTAGGAATAGTAATTTTGTGTTGCAATTTCATTGATAGATTCATTTCGAAGTTGATTAGATTATTTTTCTTAAAGTAGTTTGAATTGCAACTCTAGATTAAATTTCATATTTCACACTTTCAATTTCTAGATTAGCACAAAAGTCTCTTCAAAAACCTTGGCGAGAGTGTTTGTAGTTGCATATATAAGCATGCTTAGGCATTCATTTGTAGACTAGATGATTAGGAGAATTCAATTAGATAGCAATTGTGATGTTCAAGTGTTCTCAAGGTGATTCAATGCTTCTATTGTGTTGCAAGAGCAGACTTGTATGTTTTGTGTGTTGATATTTGCAGACTTGAGCACCAATTTCCTCATGGCATGAAGAGCATCTTCCTCCCATGAGAGCTTCACTACAAGGTGACATAATATTGTGTTTTCATCATTGATTCCTTTGGTTTTTGCCTCTGCCTCACAAGGGCACACACTCTTTATCTGACAACGGTGTTCAGAGACTTAAGTGTCCTCCGGGGCTTGACTGAGGCAAGCCTCTAAACACCACAACCCCCAAACCAAGTCTTGTGATTACAGGTTATAGGTGTCACATTTGAGAAAAGTGGAGCTACAAGAAGGACTAGTAGACATCAAGGATTTGGGATCTAAAGAGTTGCAAGATGCCAGAGCACTTCCAGGACTTGGGCGCTCGCTCTAGTGTCCTCTGCATTCAGGAAACAAAAGTTACAGGGGCTGATCAGCATTAGAAGGAGGTTTAGATTCTGCGAAGAAACTAGTACCTTGGAGTTGGGCACCCATGCCAGTGTCCCCAACTGTTCTACTTTAGAACTCTGAAAATAGGTCTTCTATGATTTGGTATTTTACTCCTATCTACAAGAGCTTTTTCTGTCGTATTTACATAATTTGGGTTTTAATGGTTAATTGGGTGTAAGAGAAAGAAAATTAATAATTAAATTCCCTAATCCAAGTTTCCCTACATTTGTAAGTGACCTAGGGTATGATAGTGCTCACCACTCGACCCTAGATCCTTGAATGTTAAGCGGAAAGGCGGATTTAAACATCTAAACATTAAAAGATTAACAAATCCAATTTTCCCCTAAACATTTTGGTGAACCCATGTTTTTGGACTTAAATTGCAACTTTCTGAGTGTGTGTCTTCATATTTGGATTGATTTCATTCATTCATATAGTCATTCATTTTATTGCATTGCAAAAAATTCAAAAAAATTGAAAATTTTGAAAAATTCAAAAAAAATAATTGCATTGTTGGGCTTACTAAATTGCATCAATTCTTCCTAAATTTTTCTAATTCATGTTTTTTGCATCATATCTGATATAAACTATAGAAAAATACAAAAATTCAAAATCTTTCTTTGCATTTTCATCATTTAATTGCTAGGGTTTTGTGGAAATTTTGACAATTTTTATATAACCTAGTAATTCCAAAATCTAGGGTTAGTAGGAAAAATCTTTTATCAAATTTTTTTATTGATTTTAGAGGTTAATTTAAATTAACATTTGGCTTTAGTCTTACATTTTAGTGTAAATTTGCATTTACATTTAAAATATTTGCATTTTTGCATAGAAAATTTCAACAAAACTAGCAATTTTGATGCATTTTCATTAAATTTGCATAGGCATTTTGCATGTTCAAGCTTGAAAATCATTTTGAGATTTGAGAGTATTTAATTTTCATCAAAAATCAGACTTTAAAACATTCACATAGCATTTTTTCCCAACATCTCAAACCTAGGGCTTCAAAAACAACGATTTTCACTAAATTTGGCCTTATCAACTTTATAAACTTGCACTTTAGGTGTGTTTTGAAAGGTATTTTGGCATTATTTTTCTGTTATTAGGGTAAAAATTTTCTTCCCCTCATAAAAAGCTTCACAACACCTTTTAACAAGCTCTTGTAATGAAAATTTGGTGAAAAACTACACATTTTGACTATTTTTGCCCTAGGGTTTGACCTAGTTTGCACTCCAAGTGTGTTGTGATAAATTTTATGGATTGATGTGATGGATATTATTGATATTATTTGTTGTACCTCCTAAAATTCCTTACAACACCTCTTTTGCTAGGTCTTGGAGTTGAAAAATTATGAAAAATAGCCTATTTTTGTTATATTTTCAATAGGGTTTTACCTCAAGTGGCACTCAAAGCATGTTGTAGTGGATATTTTGGTACCAAGTGGCTTTTTCTACTAATATTATTTGTTTTCCATCATCATTTTCCTCACAACACCCTTTGTCATGCTCTCTTGCATTGAATTTTGGTGAAAAAAGTGCTTATTTTGACATATTGTCACTATAAATTGACTTGGCATTATCTTAGATTTGCATCAAGAGTGTGTTGAGAGTGAGATTATTGCTATTTTGGACTGATATTAGACATATAACTTGCTTCCCTTGACTGAAATCCTTACAACACCCTTTGTCTCACCTATTTGCATTAGAAACAGTACAAAAAATCAAGCATTTACAACATATCCTAAGCCTAAAACTTGAGCATATTGTTGTATGAGTTTAATAACTCACTACCCTAAGAGAAATATTCCTATAATAAGAAGCATAAGACACATGGGATCTAGTGCTCTTGAAGAAATGGGTACATTGGACACCTTCTTTACAAAAGGAGAGACACAAACGATACAGGATATTACAAGGACAATGGAAGAACAAACTTTTCATGATGTTGATGATACTATTGAGGCAACATGATATGTATCTGATGAGAAAATAGAAAAAATGGATAAAGAGATGGCTGAATTTCAATTATTTATGGAAAATGTGAGAATAGCTGAAGAAGTTGTTCCTACAATTCATAACATAAGAGAATTGATAAAAGAGGGACAAGATGGTGTTAATGCAATTCATGGTCTAGCACATATTGTACAAACCAACATTATGCCAGTGACCGAATGTGCACAAGTGATAAATAACACTCTATCACCATCTCATACTCAAGTTTTGGCACCTATACTAACTACGGGAATATCCACTTTTACATCAACAATCCTAACAACTAATGCGAACACTTGTAGTAATGCTACCACTGGTATTGGAGTATCTAATGACACTAATTACAAAGTTGTGGGATTTAATTATCAGAATTTGGTTCCTAAAGGGACCTCTTCTATGAATAATTGTTCTCAACCTCTTATCTATTCCACTCATTTCCAACCACCTATTACCTACTCACAAACATCTTCAACCTACCAATATGTCCAACAACCATTGACCTATTCCCAACATCTACCTGTCACATCTCAATATCAATCACCTCCTCACTTCGGTTCCAATTCCTTGCAAAAAACCACATCTCCAAACGATGCTATCCTAAACCAACTTTTACAGGGCATGACTACTTTGCAACAAAAGGTAACAAACTTGACAAATTCTTCACAGCCTAGTCTACCAACATATCATGCCCATAATTCATTATCCTATGCAATCTTGAGAACCCCTATGCTTGAGAGGTTTGAGACTCCCTACTTTGAAAAATATGGTGGAAAAGGTGATCCCAATATCCATGTGGCAGCATTCACAGCTATGTGTAGTGATTTCTATTTTGAAGAGGATTTGTTGGCAAAACTTTTCCCACGATCTCTCAAAGATACTGCTTTAGAATGGTTTTGTTCTTTGCCTCCGGATTCAGTACTCCTTTTCACAATTGATTGATCAATTTTTACAACATTTTCAAGCAAATATCAGACCCCAAGTCACTCTTATTGACTTGGTTCAATGCAAACAAGGTCTGAAAGAAAAGTTCACTTAATTCATTAGTCAGTATCAAGGCCTTTATGCACAGATTCAGTATCAGATAAAAGATGAGGATGTTCAGAAGATATTTATTAGAAATCTACAACCTAATATTCATGATAAGATCCTCTTGATGAAATATAACTCCTTTCAACATTTATGCACCCCCCTTCGTGATTATCAACTTTTGTCTAGTTAGTATGAAAATCAAAACTCATCAGCTCAAGTTGGTCAATCCATGGGTGGATCATCACAAAACAATTTTAACAGGAACAATAATAGGAGTTTCATCAAGATCAATGGACCAAATATGAATTTGTCTTCTATAAATAATCTGAAGAAACCATCATATCAACCGAGAAAGTTTACTTCGATATCTGAGTCCTATCATTCTATCATGAATCAAGCTGTGAGTAATAACATTCTAAAAATTCCCTTGATCAAACCTATTGATCCTAGTAAACAAGGACCTTACTTCGATGCTAATGCATTTTGTCATTTTCATCGGATGCAAGGACATGACACTGAATGATGTATGCGTCTTAAACATGAGATACAAGACCTTATTGATTCAAATGTCATCTAGGTATCGGGTGTGAATGATAATGGAAATAAGTCAGTTGCTCTACCAAATCAGAATTTATAAATCTTCACTAATCCTTTTCCTAAGCATACTGAAAATAATATGGTGGAACATGATTTAGTGGAAGTAGATGAAAATGATTACTTGGACTATGATAATATCGTGGGAATAATTGAAGTGGATAAGAAATAAATAAACAATCCACCTCGTCCTCGAAGAAATGGAATTTATGCTGAGGTTCCTCCTCTGTTATCCTTATATGGATCGGGAGATAATCAAGATACATCTGAAAAATAAGAACAACAACCAATACAAATAATCAAGATAGTACAGGATAATTCCCATCCCTGTGCTAGACAGATTCAACAACGCAAACTCAATAAAAAATGGAAAAGAGCTAGATGACTATTAAAAATTGGAGAAAATAATGGTTCCCCTCCTCATAAGCAACAAAAAGTTATATTTACACAAGGAGTAACAAATCAAGCATCACACGATAATTAACAAAATTTTCATAAGAACCACTCAAAATTTGCACTCAACGTGATCGAGTACCTCTCCAAGAGGTTTGCAAGTTCCCAAATCTAATACGAAGATCAAATAGGTAAGTATCTCTAACCCTTTCTCTCTCTCGTGATGTGCTTCCCCCGTGATGTGTTGTGTTGTGTAGGCCTCCTGGGATGACCTCGGATTCTCCCGTAAGGTTTGGGATACCAGGGGACTGCCTCTATTGTGACCTTCTTCTATTTGTATCACCATTCTTCTATATTGCCTCTCTTTGATTTCATTGTTGTGTGTTGTGTCTTGCGGACATAGTGTCGTGATTGGTGACTTGGGGGCACCCTCCTATGTGACTGTCCCTAAGACACTTGTTTTTCCTCTCTTATTTAATGTTTCCCTTCCTCTAGTTTTTCCACCTAGCGGGCAGATGACAACAAACATTTATACTGATGTGGACCTAGCGTCCCTTTCTAGAGTGTTACCCCAAAAATTTGAACCCAAATTTTTTTCAAATTTTAGTGCATAGGGATTGATGTAATCATCGCTTTGCCCTAGTCTAGTCACTTTCTGTCCCAAAAAGTTTTGAAGTCTTAGAAGCTTCTTTTATGAGTATTTGTCGTCATGCATTTTTCAAATTCTTGAATCTTTTGTTTCCCCAACTTATGTTCCTAAGTGGAAGAAATGACCAACTTTCTAATTTCTCCTTTGTGTCGGGGAAGTCCAATTTTTTTGAATATCACTCTAATAGTTTGAAGGATCGTAAGAGCTCCAACACCCCGACCTCACTCATTGTCAGGAATTTCAAATTTTGTGAACTTCTTCTCAAGGTTCAAAGTTCATAATTTGCTCTGACCCCCCAACTAATCAACATCCTCGCGATGTTCATTTTTCAATGTATCGTCAGCTCATCAGATTACTCGTGTGGTATGTGATGAGAATGTCTTTTTAGGAGCTATGAAATGCGAGCTCAATCTTGAGACTCATTTCTCAAGATACAAAATCAATGATGCATTAATTACCTCTTAAATGACAAGTGTAACAGAGCTCATTAAGGTGGTAGCATGGCATTAACAAGTTTAAAAACCATCATTACTTGCTGGCGTAATTAAATAAACTTAACTGTAGAGAATGGTGACAGTGCTCTCTAAGTTCAGTCTTTCTTGTCGACCAAGTCATCTTTTAGAATGGGGCTTCCTGTGAATAATGAAATTTGGGATGATAAGCCTATGCCTGTTCTACAACCTGATTTGCATTAGCCCGAGGAGGAATAGATTGATGTCATCTCTCAGTTGTGCATAGTTGCTTGGAAGGAGAAGACCAGTTATGTTGAATACCATAGGGTAATTTTTATCCTAGAGGAAGAAGAAGAATGTGCTGAGTTGCGCCAACTATTTATGGAAATACACCTGGAATTAGGAGCAGTTTAATGCCACTTGTCTTGCATGTATGAAGTTCTTTTGTAATTAGTGATGATAATTACAATTTTGATATAATGTCACTGTTTCCATTTTCGAGGTCACTTTCTTGATAACGGTTACTCGAAAAAGACAGTTTCGAACAGTTATAATTTTTGGGGAAGTTTTGAAAAATTATATAAAGTGAAGGGCTTTCAAAGGGAGGGCATCTTTTTCCAGCTATCTATGAATAGGGGAAGGGGAGCAAGTTTATTCTATTTTATTTTCCAGTTATATTTTTCTTAGCTCAGCTTATGTATGGAGGCATTGCAAAAAATTTGAGTTTTGTTATATTGAAGAAATGAAGAATTACTTACAGAACTTTGTGTCTCCAAGTATCTTCTGTGATTGCAATTGTTTTTGTCAATTTGTAATCTGTCTTCAATATTGCTTCTTTTATGTTGGTATGTGTTAAAGTGGAATATAGTTGTATCTTTAAATCAATTTTTCCTTGTTTGTGAATGTTAGATAGGTGGTTTGTGTATCATTTATCTGCATTCATTTCTTTCCAAAATCAGTCATGCACATTTATTTTGTGGTGATGGGTAGATGTTAATGCACCTTTTATGCTTTCTAGTTAAAAACACACCCCATATTTGTATTCATTGCGTATCTTAGGAGGGAGTTGTACCTCTAAAAATTCAGAGGAAGGTTGTCAACCCAATGACAACTTCTCCAATTGTTATTGTTGTTTGTTCTTCTTCCTAGGCGTCTTGAGTCATTTTCTGCATTTATTTTCGAAGGACAAATCTGTTCACTAATAGAGAGCAATCAAAAAATGGAATTAGTTCCTAATATGATGATGGGGTTGTATATCTTATCTGACGCTTGGCTAGTGGAAGCACTCGTGATTTCCATGTAGTGAATTTGATGATGTTTCTATCGCATTTACAAACCTTAACAATACTGCTACTCTATGCACCTTTGTTTGCCTTTGAATCTAGCCTTGGTGGTACTCCATTTAGAGATTTTCGTGATATAGCCCCATGGTTATCCTTGAACTCCAATTCGTTGTATAACCTTGGCTCTTTTTGTGTTTAATCATATGCATTGATATTGTTGTTTATCATGATGTAGACACTAACATGTTTCTTGCAGGGATGTGTTTGTGGAAACATTTGGTGATCATAAAGTACATGTCACCTCTAGGGGGCATGGGCTTTGTGAAAGTCGGTGTTCCCTTGTGTGTTTTCTTCCTACCTTAACATGCTTGATATCGATAATTGATATCAACCACCTTAAGCTGGGGGCATATATAAGGTAAGTTGTACGTTGTAGATGTTAGCTATGTGCTTGTCCTTAGGTGCAGTCTAAAGACTTGCTTGATGAGTGCATCCTGCATCTTGAGTTTGTTTGCAATCAATCAATCAATCATGTAATCCCTCTACGGAGGTGGGATATTGCGTATATCCTTTTTTATCTTAACCTGTCTGCAGAAGCGGGGATGGTGTATTTCTCGTAGTAGATTACATCATCCTGTCATTTTTAAAATTCCTCTGCGGAGGCGAGGAGCAATTCTGTGACTAACTCACCCCTTAAGCGTGTTTTCAATGATTGTTGTGGCGAAGCCCAATTGTCGATGTGTGCATGTAATGTACCTGAGATGGTGTTGGACCTAGAAATAGGTACACTCCATTGCTTGTCTGCCATGTTTTCTCCATGTCTTCAGGCGTGTGTGTTTTGGCATGTTTGTTTTGTGTGGCGTGTTTGTTGCCCCATGTGCAGTCTAAAGACTTGCTCGATGAGTGCATCCTACATTTTGGGAGGTTTTGCGTGTCTTGTGTGTGTGTTGCCCCATATATAGTCTAAAGACTTGCTTGATGATTATATCCTGTATTATGGGAGGTTTGTTTACTTTCCTGTACTTGCATTTGCATTTCATATATATGAGAAAAAGAAAAGAAAAGATATCATTTCTATCTTCCATGCATTAATGTGTCTTCTATGCATTGACTATCTTCTCTATGTTATGTGTGACTGTAACTATCTTCTCTGTGTTTTGCGTGCATGTTACTGTCTTCTATGTGATTGACGTGTCTTCTTCATGCTTGGTGTGTTTGTTGTATTTGTGACCTTACTTTAATGCATGTATTGGCCTCGTGTTTATACATACATTAAAGTGGGGGCTAAATGTAACGTCGAATAATGTCCCCTTGGGGGCTTTTCCCTCATAAGGTTTAGCTCCCAGGTTTTTAGTATGCATTTAGGGCATCTTAGTTCATATTTTGGCATCCCAATGGAATGAGACCTATGTTCCATGGAAAATTGGGCCTAGGTGGACCCCTTGAGTTGTACCCTGCCCAAAATAGGGGGAGGACTTGGGCACCTGCGCCCTAGTCCTACCCTATTTTGGGGCAGCCTTAATTTTTGGGTGTCGGTTTGTGACCATTATTAGGTCCCTTTGTTGACACGGTAAGTTTAAATTTTGAAAACCTTGGTGGGAGTGTTTGTAGTTGCATATATAAGCATGCTTAGGCATTCATTTGTAGACTAGATGATTAGGAGATTTCAATTAGATAGATATTATGATGTTCAAGTGTTCTCAAGGTAATTCAAGGCTTCTATTGTGTTGCAAGAACAAACTTGTATGTTTTGTGTGTCAATATTTGCAGACTTGAGCATCAATTTCCTCATGGCATGAAGAGCATCTTCCTCTCATGAGAGCTTCACTACAAGGTGACATAATATTATGTTTTCATCATTGATTCCTTTGGTTTTTGCCTATACCTCACAAGGGCATGCACTCTTTATCCGACAATGGTGTTCGGAGACTTAAGTGTCCTTCGAGACTTGATTGAGGCAAGCCTCTAAACACCACAACCCCCAAACCAAGTCTTGTGATTGTAGGTTACACGTGTCGCATTTGAGAAAAGTGGAGTTACAGGGAGGATTGGTAGACATCAAGGATTCTAGTGTCCTCTGCATCTAAAATTTGGGAAACATAAGCTAAAAGGTTGATCAGTGTTGGATGAAGGTCCAGATTTTGCGAAGAAACCAGTACCTTGGACTTGGGCACCCACTCTAGTGTCCCCGACTGTTCTGCTTCGGAACCTCGAAAATAGGTATTTTGTGATTTGGTATTTTACTTCTGTCTGCAAGAGTTTTTTCCATCATTTGTCAATTTGTTGTCGTATTTACATAATTAGGGTTTTAATGGTTAATTGGGTATAAGAGAAGGAAAATTAATAATTAAATTCCCTAATCCAAGTTTCCCTACATTTGTAAGTGACCTAGGGTATGATAGTGCTCGCCACTCGACCCTAGATCCTTGAATGTTAAGCAGAAAGGCGGATTGAAACATCTAAACATTAAAATATTAACAAATCCAATTTCCCCTAAACACAGTATAAATTGCATTAGGTAATCTCATATTAATTTGCATTCATATTTCCATTTCTTAGTTAATTAGTTCATTTTAAATTTCAATTCCAGAAAAGAATAAAAAACTGTTTGCATACATACTACTTGCATACATATCAAAAACCCCCAAAATATAAAGACATTATAATTTAGAAAAGGTCAAACCCTCAATTTCATCATGAAGGGATTCAACAAACAAGTGCTCACAAACTCCTCGACTTCGTCACGAGGTCATGAAAGTCCAGGGAACTCACACAAATCCTTAGTTAACATCACTAAGTCAAATGTCAACTCTTGGTCAACTCAAGTCTATTCTCTCTATCTAAGCATACAAATGTGCCCTGGAATTAGAGGTGAGTGGGTGAGGGCTATCCTTGAGGAGATTGAAGAATTACACCCTAGGCCACAACTAGCACAACAAACGCTAGAAGAGCATGAACACACAATTAAGGTAACTCAACACAGAGAACAAATACAACAACTTGTTCAAGCCATAGAAGAAATGTTACAACAAACTAAGCTCATCAACGATTATGACGAATATCCATCTAATCGTTAGAAAACATGAAACCCAAACAAGAGATTGGTAAATAGTGACCCTTCAGGTCATATTATTATCTCCATCACAATAGTCATAGAACAACACCTATAAAACCACAAGAGGCCCCATGACTAGCCAACTGCTCTTCATGATGTTCTCCTCCCAAGAGAATAAACCACCCTCGAGTCTCGTGTCTACTTGATTGGCTTCTGCCACGAGAGTGAGAGTGACTTGGAGGTCACCCAAGGCAACGAGAGGGTCCATGTGTAGTATCAAAGCTGACTCATCCATGCATGTGCTTGAGTCATGTTTTGAGGAGTACAGGTTTATAGAAAAAGAAGACTTAGGAATGGTATTTATGGTCTTAAGATCGATTGGGGCATTAAAGATGATATTTGTTCCTTTGCAAAACAAATTGATAATCTTACTTACTCAAGGAATGCTCATTGCCTTGATATTACCAGGATGACTAGTTACAAAGTGCACATTTGTGAGGATGGGTATGGCAATAATGGCTCCAAGGAGTCCTATGCAACATAAGGCTAATTCCTTGTTTTAAAAGACCTCGTATTTAAACATGAATGGATTCTAGAAAACATTTTAGTTTTGGGTATAGTTGGGAGGCTGGATAAATTATTGCACTCATAATCAAGAGACTAGTAGTGACCTTGAAAGAAAGGATAATTATCTTTGATATTCTCTCATTCTCAAGTGTAGGCTAGTTGCTAGGTAAGTATTTAAGGTTTGGTATTAAAGAACTTGATAGTTGTAGGATGTTAGTGAATAGATCCTTTATATCCTTTAAGTGAAATGCTATTCTTGATAAGTCAAAGGGATTAAATGTTGAGCCCTGATAATATATAATTTAAATTAGACTATAAATCCTAATATTTATTAGGTAATTATCATTGATGTATCTACTATTGTTATGAATTAAATCTTAATACCAACCGTAAGAATGGAAATAGATACGGTGGTAATTATGCTAGCCATGAGGGCTTTGTTTTAGATTGCATGCAAATTCCATTAACTTAGAAATTACTAATCCACCCTTTCTCAAAATGGATAGACTCATAAGTAAGATATTGATTCTTAGGAATTATGGGTAATTGTTAGTCCCTGCTTAGAAAGGACGATTGTTTTCACTTAACAAAAACAACATTAGTTTGTTTGGAGCGACAGTGCAACATAGGAAAAATTAAAGCTATTACTAATGTTTGGAATATTTTATTTTTTTCCTTCAACTGATTGCATTTTTGATTGGGGCATTATTTAACCCCTACTATTTTATTCTCCACCATTTTTGCTTTGAAATATTTTATTTTTTCTCGCTGTTTCGTGGCGTTTTCTGAGTTTACATGAAATTACTCTGACGTTGCACAGATGTTCAAAATAGGTTGTGAGTGTGTGTTCGCAGGTGGCATTTTGTAGAACAGTTCACGTGCCTTGTCTATGCTTCCACATTTTGCATACATGCTTACCAGAGCAGTTGCAATATAGTAATTTTTAGAGAAATGTAAATTTATGATGTTTGTAATATTTTTCATTTCAGTCAAATAGATGTGTCAAATTTTTTTGAAGACCAGTTGCAGAGAGGAGTTTGTAAGGCGTCAAGCAACAGGGAAGGTGACAAAATAGGGTTATATGCAATTTGTTCTATTATCTGCAGAAACTAACATTAATTCTTTTGTTTTTTTCCTATGCTTTTTATTTGTCGCAGGTAGAAGATAAATTAGGGGTTTCTCTGGTGGTCCGTCAGCAATTTGTGCAAAAACAATGGAAGACGTTGAAGCTAAGCATTTTTTTTCCCAACTCTAGGTGGCCTCTTGATCTTAGAAGCAGCTGTTATTTCTGAAAGTGGCAAAGGGTGGGTGAGAGATTCTTTTATTTTTATTCTGAAGAAATAAGCTCCTGATATGTGAGGGTTATAGAACTTAAATGGCAATTGAAGTTCTCTGTTTTATACCAGGTTACCACGGACGCCTGGAATATGGACGAAGGAGCATGTTGAAGCGTGGAAGCCCATCGTCGATGCCGTCCATGATAAGGGAGGCATTTTATTCTGTCAAATAGGGCATTGTGGAAGATATTCCCATGTTGGTCTGTGTTTATTTATATTCTAGTTTTTTATTTCCACTTATATTTTTGATCTCATACAAAAGGGTAATCATAAGTTATAATTATATTGGGGCTATAGATTATCAGCCTAATGACGAGCCTCCAATTTCTCCCTCAAGAAAAATAATGTGGGGCAAAGTTGTTTTAGCAAATGGTAAAGATGTGACAGAGGAATTTGTTCCTCGCACCTTAAAAACAGAGGAAATTCTGCATATTATTGCAGATTTCTGCAATGCTGCAAGAAATGTCCTAGAGGCAGGTCAGTTTTACTTTTTGGATTTAGTTATTTTTAAATATCAAATGGTTTAAAGGTAAATATCCAATCAATAAACTTTTGTCTGTGTAATGTAAATGTTGGGTCTCTCTCATGTAACAGGCTTTGATGGCATTGAAATCCGTGGAGGCCAAAGATACCTTGTCGATTAGTTCTTGAAAGGGAGTGTAAACAACAGGATGGATCCCTATGGCGGAAATTTGGAGAATCATTGCAGATTTGCTCTTGAAGTCGTGGAAGCAGTGGCTGATAAAATTGGAGCTGAATGTGTGGGGTTAAGGCTTCCCCCCTTTTCAAACAATTTAGACAAAAGGTTCTGCAAACAATCTCTAGAGAGATGTTTGGCAGATAGATATCCATGTGATATTTAGCTGAAGGGATATATTGAGGTTTGTTTTTATTTTCTAAATTTTTTCCCTTTTGACCAATGAATATTAAGGTCAACAGATTTCAAATTTGTTTATTTGGACTCCCTACCTAACTGTTTGCTTAACTAACTCGTGAAATTCAATAATAGCATTATTTTTCTCTTTTTTCATTTATCTAGATCTCTTGTTGATCATGATTTTGAATCCCTGGAAATGCCTCCCTTCAACAAGACAATCAGGCACCAAGCATCCAGGTAAGGAGTGAAGAAAATGGCAATCCAATCTTTCCTCTGATTCCCTATTTGTCATTGATTGAATCGCTGAATCGATTTTACTGCAACTATTTTTGAAGTTACAAAACAAAAGGGCGCACAGAAGTTTCACCGGAATAGCACAGCTGAAGCTTTTGTTTCTGTTTGTTTTTTTGTAAAGGTCAGTCATAATTTTCATTTATGAGATTTATTTCTGCTCTGTAAATAGGTATTGTTCAGTATTTCTGGAAATTTAGGTTTCTTATACATGTTTATAATAAAAATTGCATTTTAGGAGTCTTATTTGTTTGTCTTTACGATTTTATTTTATTAAGAAAACTACAGGGGTTGCCGTAGAGTTCAAATATCATAGGAGATAAGTCTGCTATGAGTTTATTCTCTATTAAAGGGTTAGTAGATTATTTTTGGAGCTTTGACTTGTTAAGAACTTTTTATTTTTTTGAACATTTTTTTGGAGTTTTAGATTGAGTTGCAAATACTCATTATGTTAGGTTTATTGTCCATCTGAATGTCTGAAGTTTTCTACAGAGAATGCTTAATTTTATTTTAGAGGAAATATTTGGGTTGTTTAAGACATTTTAATGGGGTTTAAGACTTACGCTTAAAAGGTCCAAGCAAGGAGAGTTTTTTTTCGCGTTTATTTCCAACGGAATATTTTTAGTTTTGGAGGCTTTTTTGGGGTTGGGGAATTACACTTTCGAAGGCAAGCAAGGTGAAAAAGCTATACGTAGTTATCCCCAAAGCTCAATTTTCCAAAAATTTAATAACTCTAGTTGAAACTTATATGAGGTTTCCATGATTAATGTTCTTGCATTAATGCCTAAGCTGACTTTTGCATAAATCATGCCATGGGAAATGTAATCTTCTTCTTGATGTATATTTTTAGGAGTGTGCATCCAAAACTTGTGCTAAATGTGTTGGAGGGAAAATTTATGCTACATACAGGGGGTAATTTGGTGGCAAGATTCCATGAAGAATTTATTGCTGGCTCTCCAATCTTAAGCAAGATTTCGACGTGAATGATGTCTTAAAGATGTAAATCTCATTATGCCATAGCTTTTTAGGTGTTCTGCACTGAAAACTACTGCCCAATGTTACTGGGGTAAGTTAAAACTTAAAGAGTATATCCGTTCTGTTATTTGACTCTGAAATATCTGAAAATGTCTAATGAGGGTTATACAAACTTTAAGAAGGGCTCTTGTGGAGAAAACCTTCCTCCTAAATGGTAACCCGACCTTTTTCCAAACTAATTTTTTGGGAAAAAAGATTCTGGTTTTTAGCATTTTTGGAAATGGGTGACATTCCATAGGACCACCTTGAGCATAAAAACTGATCTTCCAACATGAAATCCATGTGGAGCTTACCTCAGTCTGTTCTGCAGGAGTTGCCAAAAAGTTCAAAAATTTGTGATGTTACATGGTCTCAAAGTAACTTCCAGATTGTTGTGTTCAATATCTAGCCAAATGAACTCGCTATCGTAACCTTTGCATAGCCAAATTAATTTATATATGAGCTCCCAGATAGTTATGTTTTAACAGTAACGTAGTACCTCATGAATATCAGTCTGTGTGCTATACCAACATTGAGAATATTGAGTTTGAAATGCTTCTGGATTTGACTGTGTATATTATTTTCCTCAACGTTTCGAATCACACACAGTGATCCATCATCAGGAGAAAGATAGCAAGCAAGAGAAGAGAGAACATGAATGACAGTTTGCAGACTTCAGACCACTTAAAAAAAGGAGAGAGAGAGATGTGAGGCGGAAACCAAGACCATAGGCAGCTGTCCTTCTCCCTTGAGTGGTCTTGGTTTCCGCCTCACATCTCTCTCACTCCTTTTAAGTGGTCTTAAGTCTGCAAACTGTCATTCATGTTCTCTCTTCTCTTGCTTGCTATCTTTCTCCTGATGATGGATCACTGTGTGTGATTCGAAACGTTGAGGAATATAATAATACACAGTCAAATCCAGAAGCATTTCAAACTCAACATCATGGACTGTGGAAAATTGATGAAACTCAACATCATGGACTGTGGAAAATTGATGACTACCATTGAGAATATTGCAAAACAAACTATACATTCTAAACACATTTTCCTACATGTGCTGAGAATACTGAAACTGCTAAAAGCGCGGAAGAGCACCTGGACAGTGGCATTCATTGCAGCTAGCAAAATGTTTGTGTTATCGAACTGAGCACAATAAAAAATGAACTTCATGCATGTGATACATGTGCATGGATCACATTAATAACTCATAATTTCTGTGTGCTACAAACCTTGCCTCATACATTCCACATTTTACTTTCCATTACTTGTACTAAACTTTTGCTTGGGATGTGGCCTTCGCATCAAGAGTCGCATTCATTTTTTAAATCTTTAGTTCACACCCAAACATTGGGTACAGCAACCAACACTAGCCAAGATAATGTATGGTTATCTAATGTTAATGTGGACTAAAACATTTTACATGATTAATTCTGACATGAATGAGCAGTTGAGTCTCCTTGTCACTGTGTCTTTTGTCATCAGAGCGTAATAAAGTGTGCTTTGTTGTAATGCTTTCAATGATCAGATATGGTATCACACGATGAATGTAATACTCTAATCTGTAAGCCTATCTATCACTCCCAATTGATCTAACTTTTAGACACAAATCATGGAAGCAGTAGCCCCAATGCAGCTTTGTTAAATCTACAAAATGCCCTAAACTACATATAAACTAGTAACTACTATGCATTTAAACAATTTTAAACTAATTGAGCAAAGGGCAGCATTCAATGGCAGTTCAGTTCAGCTGGGTCTCCTGCAATACAAAACACCTCACTTTCCAATGGCAATGAGTCATTTTCCTCACGTTTCGTGCACCATGGGAAGGAGGGAGAATTGTTTTTAGTTCGTAGAGAAAGGTGACAGTTAAAGCACAGTTATGAGACCTCAAAAATCAGTATCAAGGATATTCTAACTTTAAAGAGAGTTAATTGAGTAATCTGGATACACAGAGTAGGGTTTTGGAGATTTTGACCCAAACAGTTTCTCTCATGGACTTGACAGTTGACACTCTCACTGGCCTAGCTGCAAGCCAACCCATAGGAATTAATACACAATACCTTCTCCCCAGAATTTCACCCTTCGTCTAATATCTGCAGTGTACAATGTGTGTGCATGATGGAGCAAGGACCCATAAAAGACAATGCCATGTGTACAGAGAATATGCCAAACTCCATTCATCTGTTAAAGTCGCATAACTATCTATGTAGTATGTAGTATGTACACAACGTCCAGCGTATAGGAACAACCCGCAGCTCATCCAGTGGCTTGATGTTAAGACAATTACAAGTGATTTGTAATGCTCTCTTTCTTATTCCAAAACTTACAATTAGGAAGTAAAGTTTGTCTATGTTGATTTCAGACATTTTGTACCAACTTCAGAAACAACACCCATATTGAAATGCTTATCCTAGGCATAGTCAAAGATATCCTTGTTGTCACCAAATTCTTTAAAACTGGAATTTTATGCGCACTCTCTGATGGTGTGTGAAGGGTTTTATTATTCTTCCACAAACAGCAGAGCCTGCTGTCTGATATGCTTACCAAAAGATGCAAAAGAATAGCTGTCGTATGAATGAGGGCCAGCTTTTGAGGTTCTGTATTAGAAAACTATAATCTTATTGAAACCTTTTATTTTTTATTACAAAAATGATTGAGGGAGAAATGTATGAGATTCTCAATGCGATGATCCATAGTTTGAAAGAAACTACAAAGGAATCTTTGATTCCTTGGCTCACAATTAAATTTCTAAATTTATAAACATGAATTTGATACAACACATATCTGCACATGCCCAATACTGTGATATAAAACTCAAAATTCAATATGTTCACAGTTTTTGACGAACTGAAAGAAGAATGGAACCCACAAGATATTGTCCCATTGCATTCTAGCTTCAGCAGAATTATCACTCACACCTCTAAAAGATTGATATATAGTTGCTAAGCAGGGCAGAGATTAATGACAACAATCTTTGCACCTAGTTTTCTTTTTTGTTTAAAGTAACAAAAATGACATTTTGAAGATCTTGAGCTACATCCTCAAAACCTCCAATCGATTTTACAGTGATCTGTTCAAAAGAATTGGATGCCCCATGTTTGTTACAAGGCAAAAACTCATGTGAACTTACATGGGAAGATTTCCCCTCGTCTGGTACATATTCTTCGGTCCCGTCCTGCTGGTGACACCAGCAAGAGCATGTAGAAGAAGTATACTTCCATCTGTTCACAACTTCTTTCAAGATTTCAACATGTGCTTCGATTTGCCTTGTTTCATCCTCTACCCACAACCTGGTCTCAGGAAAAATATCAGAGTTTATACCAGAAGATCAATATGCTCCAATGGTCTAAAGAAACAACAGTTACACTACCATCACGACCCAAATATTAATTTGTTAGTCTCAGAACTTCTGCAATCAATGCAAGAAAAATCGTAAAGCTCACCTGGAAAGTATTAGAGCCTTTGTCTCTGTTTCTACTAATGATTTTTCTGTGGACAAGGCTTCAATTTCAGCCTGAGCCTCTTTCTTAAGATTTTGAATTTCCTCCTCCTCAATCTGCATATGTTGTTCATCTGCTAAAAAAAAAAATTGCATTCCGAAAAAACACCTACAAATGGGTTTTATAAGGTGCTAAATGAAAGTTTTTGGATGAGTTAATATTTTATTATCCTTCTAACATCACTTCAAGGTACTTGTGTGCATTACATGTCATTGCAACTGGCTCATGTTGGTTAAATGGGCTTGCTCTTGCAGCTTAAATCTAGCCTGATATTATTAGGTTACCAAACTATTCATCCCTTTGCTAGTTTCTATGTAAATGCGAGTAGCGCATGTTGGTTGATATAGGCTATGTTGCAATTTTACCTAGCCTAAGATTGTTAGGTAGCTAAGATTGTTAGGTAGCCTGTTATTTCAACTTGAACGGAACCTTCTGTAGGTGATAGAGACCTTTTCTGTCTTTTTAGATGGGCCTCTTTCTGCATTGGTGAATGCAAAAGGATAGTAGGAGGTTATGAAATTTGCAGTCTCTAAGGATTTTTACATTGCATGGGGTCACCTTTGCTTGTGATATAATGAACCTTTCTTACTCAAATGGGTTTCCCTAAATGGAAGCATGTATTGGGATGAGGTGACAGGGTTGTGTTCGCATCCTTATGTTACATCACTATGAGGCACTTGTGTGCCTTGTATGTCATTGTGATCGGTTCATGTTGGCTAAATGGGTTGGTCCTTGCAGCTTCACACTAGCTAAATGGGCCGGTCTCTTTATCCACCCCCTAGCATGTTTCTATGTAAATGTAATTAGCTCATGTTGGTAATATGGACTCTCTTGCAGTTTTACCTATCTTCATATTATTAGGGAGCTTATTACTTAAACAAGAGCCAAAACTCCAAAGGTGAAGAGACTTTTTTGTCCTTTTAGATAGGACCTCTTTCTGCATTGGTGAATGCCCAAGGCTAGTTCTATTAGCTTTGCAACAATGTCAATTCAGCAGAAGATTATAAATTTTACAGCTCCATGAATTTTTGCTTCACAAAGGGCCACCTGTTACACTCACAATAAAGTGGGTCTTTCTGACACAACTGAGTTTTATAAGGCCCAAATGAAATCAGGTCTTGGGACACAAGTACCTCAAAGTGATAGTAAAGTAGGACATAAACAACTTGACCTTAGCATTGTGATTGGCTCATGTTGGCTAAACAGTCTGGTCCTTGCAGCTTCACATTAGCTTGCTATTATTAATCTACCCACATATTCATCCCATTATCTGTTTCTATGTAGATGTGATTAGCTCATGTTGGGTTTTATCTAGCCTGATTTTATAAGGGAGCTTATTATTTCAACATGAGATGAACTTTCCAAAAGCAATATTTAGATATAACATCTTTCTGCATTGGTGTTTGTACAAGAAGAGCTCTGTTGGATTTGCAACTGCGTCAACTTTGTTGGGTGATATTTATTTGATAGTTACATTTGTTTGCAACTTATTTATTTGATAGTTTAAATTTAAAAACTTATGTTTACATTTGTTATTTATAATATTCTCTTGAACGTTGTTCAAGAATCAATGGTTGCATTAGACAATGTTATGAAGGACTATTGTTATTGTCCCCTACAATCCATATGCATTTAACCTTTAAAAGAATATGAACATAAAATTAGGAAGCCTTACAAGAATTTGTTCCGTGGATTTCAATTGCTCTGTTGATGCCATCTTCACAAAGTAAGGCATCTATATTATTTTTGCCTTGGTGCCTAATTAAGTCTTGCAGTGCTTAGTTCTACAGCATTTGCATTGGACAACCAATGGATTTTGAAGGCAAGCTTTGCGGGGTCATAGTGGTGATGCATTTATCCCATGTATTTTTGTCAGATTGTGTTGTGACTTTATCATGGAGGGATGTGCCTGAAAAGCTTTTTAAGGAAAGTGTCCAGTTCTCTGGATGATGAATGTTTTGTTATGTTTTTCTGTGAAAGTATTCTTTGATTATGCTATTTCTTTTACTATCCAATTGTTTTAACTTTTGAACACATCTGGTTTCCCATGCTCTTCTCTTGCTCTATGCTGGCAGCATTTGGCAGGGACTCATGCTGCTGCGCAGCTCTTGTTTAAATTGGGATTATTTATGCATATAAACATTGTCTTTATAAATTACTAAATCATAAACTTTTAGGTTAATAGACTTCCCTAAACATTGATGGTATATATATTCACTCATTTCTAATTTGTGAATAAATTGTATCTTAGTTGGAAGGTTATACCACTATGTGCTAATGGTAGAGAGAGAATTTGATATTATTAGCCTACGAGTATGACTTACATAAATAATTTAAAGCAATTGATTTATTTTTATTATCTTTGCCTAATGATACCACTATCTTGTCTTGCTTGTTGGGCTTAAGTGTCTGATGGTATCATTGTAGAATCATTGATTACATCTATTAGGAGTTTATATATATGGCTTAGAATGTTATTTTTTTAAATGTCTTATTAGTATTATATATATGGCTTAGAATGTTATTTTTTTAAATGTCTTATTAGTATTATCTTAGTTGTTCAATATCTACTTAATATGAGCTTTGGCTTATGGTTGCTTAATAATGTAGGTGATAATGACTTCATTAGTGGAACTATAATTGTATTGAATTCATATTTTTAATGTTGCAAGTTGATACTAGGACTATTAGAGGAACTAAGGGAAGGGTACTATAGTTGTTCTGAATTGTTACATGATTGCATCCTAAATAGAAGGCAAAACGTCTTTCACTTCATCTTTGTCAACTCACTTGCAAGTGGACTATATTATTTTATTGAATACATGGTGTATCCTCACCTTCTATTTATAGTAGGTGTAGGATGATAGGTTTGGTCATCTAAGAATCTTGGGGCTTGGGTCAATTACCCAAGGCTTGGACTAGCCTTGCGTCTATCATTAACATGCATTGATTTAGAGAGTAAACTATCTCAATAAAATGGCAGGTTAATAGTGTTACTTTTAGATACCAAGGATTTATCTTTCTAACCCTATTCTAAGGTGGAAAGGTCCACTAACTATCAACAAGGTATCACTAGTTTGTAAAAATAAATATTTGATGGAGGTCACTACTCTTATACAATGTTATGCATATTTCGGTGTATGGGTTTGATTTTGGAAATGTAAGTGTTAGTATAAAGTTAGGTGACAATCAATGAAGCCCCTATGCCAATAAGTTGAGCTTGTAAGGGATTTTGGGATGTTCATATTGAATTGTGAATAAGAATAGTGGAGAGGTCTAATTTGAGATTTGTCTCCTTTGTGCAAAGTGCTTTAGTTATGTTTGCTAAATTGGGAACTTGGTTGGGTTTCCCTGCATACCATTAAGCCTTATTAATTGTTGCTAATCCTTAAAAGGGACCCTATTGGGGTATGAAATAGTAATCCAAGAATTTGTAGTTTTTTTAATAAATCATTAAACTTTTAGAGTTGTGGCTTTGTTATGGAAAGGGTATTGGTAAATAGTGATACGTTACACTATTTGGTTAGAAACCCTTATATACTTTTCCTTCTATACTATTCCTTCTAGTTCAATTCCATGAGGGAGTTACTTGAGTGACTATGAAACCTTGGTATAAGAATCTTTGTATATTCCTTTAGAGATAGAGGTTAGGAGAACTACATGGCACTTTGATCCTATTTGAAAGTGGGTATGTAGGCAATCCTTAGGCAAAGGATGCCCCTAGACCAAGTCCCAAGTCCATAGGGGAAGGGTTGAGGGAATAGACCCAAGTACATTTCAGCTTGAGGTTGAAAGTGCATCAGATGGCTATGAACTCATCTTCCAATTAATATGTCCTCACTATATAGGTATGAGCTAATAAAGCGCACTCTATCATCACTAAGCTCATCTACTCTAAAGTTGTTGGGTTTGGCTTTCCCAATTCAACTCCAATCTTGGATGACATTTTAGAGTTGTCTTCATGATTTGCCTCTCATGTGATTGTACGAAGATGCCTTTGGACTTGTCTAAATTAAAATAATCACTATTTTGCATGTTAAACACTATGGGCAATTGATAGTGAGAATTACCAACCATGTATTGTGTTTTGCCTTTACATTTGGTTAGTGGATAATTATATGCTAAGCTTTGTGATTGGTAATATGCAAGTGTTATGCACTCATAAATAGAAAATTATCTAATATTACTATTATGGATTTGACTTTCATATAATGCATAATGTGTTTCCATGTAACAATTTGAATGTATGGAATGGTCATTGAGATTACTTTATGAGAGTTTGTATCTATTTATGCATGTGTAATTAAATAGAAGCTAGCTCATGAGGGTTCAATGTGTTTCTTGTGTATTGACTAATAATTTAGACCCTAGGACCTATAAGAACATGTGAATAGGTGTATGGACCTCTATGTGGCATGTAACCAAATCAACCTTCCCAATTTTTGTGAATCCTTGTGATGTCTTGATTATGTGTGCCTAGCTATAAATTGACCCCATATGTCAGAACCCAATCTAATACCTGAGATGTGGATAGTGAACTGTCACTAGCATTATGTAGGCAATGGATGTCAAGTGCTATCCATCATATCTTAGGATTAGTTAGATGTCACCAATAGCACAGAGATGATGGATGCCAGGAGCTATCTATGTTATGATACACGATCAATTTAGTCAATTGTCATCAATATCATGTAGGTGACAAATGCCACATGCTACCCATTGTATCTTAGGGTTTAGCTAGATGTCGCTAGTAGCATAGAGGTAACAGATCATAGGAGCTACTCCATACCAAGTTGAACCAACTTTTGCCAGTGGCATGGAGAAGATAGATGTTAAGATCCAACAACTCGATAGGTTCAGTGGGCTGTGAAAATCTTATTGTGAAAATCTTATTAATGGCCTCATGTGTTGTATGTTTTTCACTTACACCCTAGCCAATGATGACACAACTATTATGATGCTTTCTTGTCATCATAGTTGGTCATGAACCAAGAAAAAAGATGGAACCCATGATGTAGCATGAGATACACTGACATTCCTTTTTCTGGCTAGGATGTACTAGCTATGTGTACCTATGATGTGCATATGAGCCAATCACATTGTGTATATGTGATGTCTATATGAGCTATTCACATTGTGTATATATGGAGTTTAAGTGAATTAGTCACATTGTGTATATGTGATGCCTACATGAGCTATTCGCATTGTGTATATGTAATGTATGTGTGAACTAATCACCTTGTGTATATGTTTTGTATGTAGAGTTAGTCATTCTGTGTGTATGTGATGCATGCATGAGTTATTCACACTATGTAAATGTGTTGTATGCATGAGCTAGTCAGCATGTCTGTAAGTGACACATGCATGAGTTATTCATACTATGTATTTGTGGTATGCATGAGTTAGTCATAGTGTATATATGTGACACATGCATGAGTTATTCACTTTGTGTATGTGTTGTACCCATGATTTAGTCATATTATGTACGTGTCATGCTTGTGAGAGTTAGACACATCATGTACATGTGATGTATACTTGAGCTAATCACTATGTGGTTTTGTGTCTATTCATACAATGATATTGGCCTTGAACTATCATTTTATTGGATTGTATTTGATAGCATACTATTATGTATAGATTGAATTGGAAGCATAAGATTCATTTAAAGGTTGTGATTTAAAAGTGAGATCAAAGATCTCATATTAGAGGAGAGGATGAATCCTCTCTATTATTGGTGTCAAAACTACAGAGCATCTGATTCCCAAGAAGGGATACGTAGCTAGGACCATTACGAATGAACCCTCAAAGTTTAGGTCTAGGTCTAGGGATTACCCTAACATTGGAAGCTTACCATAATTTAATGTGAATATATGAGTTGTGGCATGGAGTAGTTGCCACAACTATGGTTCCTAAGTTTATGAAGTTAGCACTTCTAAATCAGATAGAAGATGCTTGGACAATTAAGTTAGTACTCAATGTGTAAAAAAAATAGTAGCAGCCATGGTGGTTATTATAAATCAACCCACATCAATGATATAGAAGAAAAAAACTAATGAAGGCTTTAAAAAACCAAACTTTTGCAACAAATAAACTTGAGAATACATTTTCTAACATTATGGGTATATATTTGGACATCAAATATGCGGCCATACCACCCAAAAGACATGACCCCTTAATTCTAAAATGGCCCCTTTCTCATTAATACAAACCTCAAATCAACCATTCCAAGCATATCACACCACTCACAGATACATCCACAAATGGCCCCTTTCTTATTAATACAAACCTCAAATCATCACACCACTCACAGATACATCCATAAATTTAAAATATACATAGATCTAGGACAAAAGAAACATGTAGAATTGTTTGTTGTAATCAGCACCATTAACTGCTTTGTATCTACACAGAGCCACAAAATTTCAGCAATGACATTTAAGATGTAACCAGTTAACATTAGTGTCATCAACCATACCCTCTTCCACATTTTAACTGCAATGAAAAAGAAGCAAGACCGTATGCTTCCCTTTCTAAATTAAGAGATTAGCTATAAGTGGGGATAAGGGTGCCTCATCCACACCGAAACCACCAACCACCCCGCCAGGGAAGTTACCCTAAAAAATAATCAAAACAAAACACAGATTTTTTTTTTGAACAACTTACCAGCCAGAATCATTTTAAAGATACTAAAACATCCCCATAACAATACTATGCTTCAATGTCAACTGTCCGCTTCCTCGCATACGACCAATCACATTATTTGCCATTTTTACATTCCATACTCCCTTGCTTATCAAAATATTCATGGAGAAATGTCCATGTCCAATTCCAAAGCTCCCGTATTGGCGCAGTCAACAAAGATGTTGGCGAAGGTTGTGGAATTTGGCTTTGCACCTGCCAATTGCATTGGTTGAAAGTTTCTAAAGCCTTTTCAACAAATCCATTTTGTGCATATCCTGCAATCATTGCAGTCTATAACATCACATTTATTCCAGGCATTCAAAAAAATAACCTGCCCTGCCTGAAGTTCTACACAACTAAATCCCAAGCAAGTTTCGAGTAAATTTACGAAAAGAGAGACTTGTGTGCTGAGATGGTCATCACAAATAGGCCCAAGAAGCAAATATTACAAAATCACAAACAAATTAAAAAGGCAATTAAGCTTATTAAAAACTTATTTGAAAACTGTAAGATTTGCATGATCTCCTCTTGCATTTGAGGGCCGGAGATGGGCGTAGGATCCGCACTGCCTGCCTGTGCCCAAATGGGCGCTTTGGAACACAGTTTGGACAATCATCGAAGGATAGAGTAAGCGAAATTTTTGTCGGATATTATTGTTGCAACTGCCCTCTGCATGCAGCTCCCTGACCGGTGCATGGGTAATCCATGCCAGATACAATTGGCAATGCATGCCACAAATGCCAGTGTATGCTACAAGTGATGTTATGCAAGTAATAACATCACAATCATACAATTCTAATCGAAACAAAATAATACAACTAACTACCATATCAAAGTTGTGCGCCCATTAGTACATTATAAAATTTTCACATCACAAACATACCGTTCTAAACAGACAACTCCAATTATACATATGGATCCAAGTTATCAATCTATTATCGGATATATGTTAAGTTATAAAGACAGTACATTGCCATAATCCAAATCGAATTCATCTCAATGTCTGTTGTACCCATCCCATCACATAGGGTTTTAAACAAAACAAACTGCAGTAGTCAAGAAACAGTATATTACTATAATCCCCTAACAATCCATCTCAATGTTTGTACTCACCCCATCACATACAGTTTTAAACAAAAGAAAACTTGTTCATATATTACTACGAAGGCACACATATAGGTCTATATTAAAAACTAGTTCACTAAAGGCCAGATGCAATACAGCCTAAACCTAAAGCCCACCACGAAGACGAAGCAGAAGGTGGAGGGTTGACTCTTTCTAAATGTTATAATCAGCAAGAGTACGCCCATCTTTGTCCTGGATCTTGGCCTTTACATTATCAATAGTGTCAGAGCTTTCCACCTCCAAAGTGATAGTCTTCCCAGTCAAGGTCTTAACAAAAATTTGCATACCACCTCTGAGTCGAAGCACAAGATGTAGAGTGGATTCCTTTTGAATGTTATTATCAGCTAATGTCCGACCATCCTCAAGCTGTTTTCCAGCAAAGATGAGCTTCTGCTGGTCTGGGGAACACCCTCCTTATCCTGGATCTTGGCCTTCACATTGTCAATGGTGTCTGAGCTCTTCACTTCAAGAGTAATGGTCTTCCCAGTTAGGGTTTTGACAAAAATTTGCATACCTCCTCTTAGATGGAGTACAGGGTGGAGAGTGGATTCCTTCTGAATGTTATAATCAACCAATGTTCGTCCATCTTCAAGCTGTTTTCCCGCAAAGATGAGCCTCTCCTGGTCAGGAGGGATGCCCTCCTTGTCCTGGATCTTAGCTTTCACATTGTCAATGGTGTCAGAGCTTTCAACTTCCAGTGTGATGGTCTTTCCTGTCAGGGTTTTCACAAATATTTGCATACCGCCCCTCAAACGGAGCACAAGATGAAGGGTAGATTCCTTCTGAATGTTATAATCAGCCAATGTTCTGCCATCTTCCAGCTGCTTTCCAGCAAAGATGAGACTCTGCTGATCCGGAGGAATTCCTTGTCTTGGATCTTGGCTTTGACATTGTCAATGGTATCGGAGCTTTCCACTTCCAAGGTTATGGTCTTCCCAATCAAGGTTTTCACAAAGATTTGCATGCCTCCCCTGAGTCGGAGTACAAGGTGGAGGGCGGATTCCTTTTGGATGTTGTAATCTGCCAGCGTACGCCCATCCTCGAGCTGTTTGCCAGCAAATATAAGCCTCTGCTGATCTGGGGGAATTCCTTCCTTGTCCTGGATCTTGCCTTTTACATTGTCAATAGTGTCAGAACTCTCAACCTCCAGAGTGATGGTCTTGCCAGTGAGTGTCTTGACAAAAAACTGCATCTTTAGGCTGCACAGTAATACTTGAAACCTGCAAAATGAATATAATGTACCATTAAAGTTATTCAGAAAGCATGGGCTCTTAAAAACAGCATTAGGTAATGCGGACTTGTTAGGCATTAGGGTTATAGCCTTTCTATTATCGATAGATACTGGACATATAAAAAACATATCCATAGACAGAGAGGCATTCAATATGAATACATTTAAAAACTGCAAAAACTTGAGTCATTACTCAAATCCACAAACATAAAGACTAAAATTCTTATGTCAAGGTCAAAATAGGTCGTCTTAGTAAGGAAGGGAAAAACAACTTGCAGTCCCCTCTGGCATAATAGACATGAAAGAATAGTACATGCAATGGGAGCCTTGATTAAATGCGAACGAAAAACAGAAGCTTATGCTATGCGATAGAGAATAGAATAGAACAATTAACGAAATGAAAGAGAGTCAGATGTATTTATATCGCCATGAAAGAGCAACCCCTTCGCCAGTCGGCGTGTAATAGAAGAATCGCTCCGACTGTTCAATGAGACGTGTCTTCCAGAGATTCCCAGTTTAATCAAACTCAGAAGATGGTATCAAATCGAAGGAAATTTTGGCGCAAAGCACTTAAAAAACACCAAAAACTCTTACCAAATGAAAGAAGAAATTTTGAGCAAAGCATTTAAAAGAAAAACAAAAACTCTCGGTTTCTACTTGTAGTGGTGAAATTTGCCCATTTCATTTAGTTATTACTAGCAATCACACGTGCAATGGGTAGTGGAAAATGGATGTGGAAAGGAATTATGTGTGTTTAAAATCAAATATTATTTTGCATATGGGAAACTTAAATATACATAGTTTATAAAATTGGGTGGGTAATAACAATAAATAAGGGTGGCATATTTCTAAAAGTATTAAAGAGGATTTTTTAATTCGTTTGTAATATTAGTATTTTCAAAAAGGAAGTATATAGAATATTTGCATTAATTTTTTGGGTCTATTTTGATTTGTTGAATCATGGTCATTATTTGAACATTGAAACCATGTAATGATGTGTGTTGCTCTCTCTCTCTCTCTCTCTCTCTCTCTCTCTCTCTATTTTTGTAAAAGTGTCATTTCATGAGGCTCCAATGGAGCTAGATGATCTGGACCAACCCATACCAAGTTCTAATTTTTACATTATAAAAGTACCATAGCTTGATCTATAATATAGGTTTCTCTATTAGAATGCTTGACTATAGGCCCAAGTCTATCATAGAATATAACACTTTTTGTCATTATGTTTAAGCAATTTAAAATAGACACAAAATTAGATAGAGAGGGGGGAGATAGAAAAAGATAAAGAGAAGAGACAAAGAGAGTACAAGTATTGAAGATTATGGACATTATTATTATTTTGATTCTATGAAAGAGATATAGAGAGGGAGAGAGTGATTTAAATAAACATCATCCATGAAATAAAGACAAAAAATAGTGAGAGCGTAGGTTATACAAAATATATACTAAAGAGGGAGAAAGACTTCCAATCAATCATTCCATGCTAACAATCCAAAAATAGCATGTGTCTATGGGGAGCTACACTCAAGGCAACATGCCGTTTGCATGGGAGGAGATAAAGAGATGTATAGAGATAGAGAGGAAAAGAGATGAGAGCAATTTTGAAGACATGGTTTTAGACAGGATGAGAGACAAAGGAGATAGAGATAGAGATAAGGGATATAAAGGGAAAGAGGGAAAGAGATATAGAGAGTAATAGAGAGAAAATTAGAGTAGGAGAGAGATAGAGATATGAGATAGAGAGAGAGGGGGGAGAAAGAAGGTGGAATAGAGCTTGAAAGAGAGATAGAGAGCTAGAGAGATACAGAGACAAAGGGGTATGGAGAGAGAGGTAGAAAGATAGAGGGGTAGAAAGAGGGAGACATATAAAGAGAAATAAAGAGATAGAAAGGGGGACAAAGAGATATAGAGAGAAAGTTAGAGATAGACTTATAAAGAGAAAGAAGGAGATTGACAGAGACAAATAGAGAAAGAGAGATAGAGTAGGAGAGAGAAAGAGAGTGTGTCAGAGAGAGGAAGAGACAAAGAGCGGGGAAGAGAGAAAGAAAGATAGAGGAAAAGAGAATGGGGGAGAGAGAGAGAAACAGAGAAAGAACTCAGATGGAGATGGGGAGAAAGAGAGAAAGAGGAAGATAAAGGAACATAGAGATATAGAAAGAGACAAAGACAGAAGGACACAAAGACATATAGAGAGAGGCAGACTGATACATAGAGAGAGAGGGGGAGAGATAGAGAGAGGTAGAGTGATATAGAGATAAAGAGGGAGAGATAGAGATATAAAGAGAGGTATATTGGTAGAGAGAGGAATATAGCAAGATAGATAGAGATAAGAGATAAAAGGGGGAGAGAGATAGACAGGGAGAGAGATAGAGATGGAGATTCATGGAGAGGAATAGAGATAAGTGATATATATATATATATATATATATATAGAGAGAGAGAGAGAGAGAGAGAGGTTCTCAATCCTTGCCCATCATATGAACATTGGAAACATGCACTTAGATTTAGAAAAGGATTACTATGAAACCCATCACAACAAACCATTTCAAAAGATAAAGCTCAAAGAAAGTATAGACACAAAAAAGATTACAAATATATGCTCTTATCCACCTTCTTACATTATATACTTCAACTTATGTGAATGAATAAGGATTTTAGTTTACTTCTTTCCTCAAAGAACTCTAGAGGGAGAAGTGAAAAGTGACAAAGAGATGGAAAATAGAGAATGGGGAAAATATATATAGAGGGAGGGATATATATATAGGGTATGTGCAGGATCATCGCGGGCCAAACAGTGGCAATAGGAAAAAAAATCGCATTTTTACTTAGCCAAATTCACGACTTAGCATAGTTTGACTTTCATATGTTTTGAAACAAAATGGATATCCGTTTCTAGAAATCCAAAACGGATATCCGTTTCCCTTCCCCCAATTCAGTGTACGTATTTATTACTTGCCCAATTCTACATGAGATATACCAAATATAAACCACTTCAACATGATTGAATGTTTGTTGATTACTAATTTATCCTTTAATTATTAATTTATTTATACTACCAAGCATGGTATTCATTCATGAAAAAATTTAAGAGTGTTTCAATTTGTGAAGGATTCTAATGATTGTTAATAACACCTCCCTATTGTTGGCAAGAGACACTGTGTGGCTTTATGAGTGTTATTATTGATGGCAACAAAGTCCATCTCACACATCCGCAGGACATGGTGTGTCTATACCGGAAGTCAGATTGAAGAGTATTGTGGTCCGGTAAGCAAGAACAGAGCATGCAGCAAGGTCTGACAATCAGGGCCGGATCTCTCAAAGGGAGTATCTCAGCAAAGTGCGGACTTGGGGAAGTCAAGAGGAGTATCATGACTGATACATTCTAGAGATTAAGCCTTCGGTATTGGAAGAATGAAAAGATATGAGCACCTAAGTGTTAGGTTCCTGTCTGGCAGAGTTGACTGAGGAAGAACTGACTGACAGAGCATTAGACCTTAATCTGGATAAGATATTGATGGTGATCAAATTTCTTGAGGTATCATTCATGACTGGCCGACATGATTGATGACTTCTATAACCATCTCTTTGATACGCATCACTTAGTAAGCATGGATTCAGCCGACAGACCAGAGTTTGGAAATATTCTGAGTTTTTCGGATGCCGACTAGAAAGATGATTGAAATCATTGATGCACATATATATACCTAATTGATTTCGGTATGAAGGTGCGTGTGGAGTGTTGTGTTGTGCGAAGAAAAGCAGAGAGCAGTGGGAAGCAGGCATACAGGTCCGGAATGTGACAGAACAACAGCACTAAGAAGAGTAAGAATGAAGTGCAGTAGATCAGTGTATTGAGCCTAATCGGAACTGAACCTCAACATATGTGGATGCTTCTCATCAGTTCAAGTACTTGGTTTTCCTTCTATAAACTATTGTAGGCAGTGAGCCTCTTGTGAGCAGTGTGCTCGGGCAGTGAGCCCTAATTGGCATGTGCCATTTTGTTCCTTCTATTCTTCTAACAGAGAATACAATTTTGGGTTAATCACCCCGTGGTTTTTTCCCTTAACAAGGTTTTCCACGTCAAAATCATTGTGTTATGTGTATTGATTTTGTTTCTACTTTCATGGTTATGAATGCTTATTTGATTTGATGCTACACTAGTTATTAAGAAGAATAAAAAGTTAAATAAATTAACATAACTGATTCACCCCCCTCTCTCAGTTATCAACACATATATAGAGAGGATATATATAACTATTTGAGCAGTAATATGAGATTTCATTATAACAATCTTCTTCTTCATACACTTCATATTAGCTAGGCCTAGAACTATGATATAAATTATATGAAAGGGAAGACCAAGAAAATCCATTAGGCCAAGGATCCAAGTTTAAAAGGGTCAGTGCAAGAAGTTGGGTCCACTTTTTGGCTAAAAAGTGGAAGTGTTTTCCCTGATTTTTAGAATTTGTCACATTTGACCTTAAAATTTGAAGCACTTAGAGATGTAATCTTTAAAAATGTCACTAAATATAAAATGTAGTACTCGGAGTCTAGTTTCCAAATATGTAATTTTTTTTAATACCCAGATGATACAAATTAATTTTCAATAGGCATTTTTAAAGACCACTGTTTAAAAGTCACTTTTTTTAACCATACCATGCACGTGTACGACCAACATAATTTGACCTAAATAAAATTATTTTTCAAAATCCTTTTGGGAAAAGATGTGTAGTACAGTGAAGTTTGATGAGGATATTTTTTTATATTTTTTTCCAAATAATTTTTTTATTAATTTTTTATTAGGCCTAATTGCTACTTTTGAAAACCCCTTGTATACGGCCAACATAATTTGAGCAAAAAAAATCATAAAATTATTATTTTTTTCATTGTGTAAACAATGATGTGTAGATTGATGACATAATTTAAAAAAAATAAATTAAAAATTAAAAGTTATTAAAAAATACAAACACCTGTCATTTCAAGTTTTTGGACCAGTTTGCTCATAAATTAAATAATAAAAAGAAGAACATGTCCAATAACAAAAAAAATACATATTTGAAAACTAGACAATGTCATCTGTAATGGGTTTTCATTTTGTAAAAAAATTCAAAAAAAAAAGTCCTCGCCATATAGGTAAACTCAGTGTTTTTTTTCTTGTTCTGTACTTAGAAAAAAACTTGCAAGTCCAATGCTCAAGGTCGGCCAACCATGCTTATCCCGAGCCTAAAACCCAAGCAAAAGGAAGGGAAAAGGTGGTCGGTGATTTCAAATTTCATAGAACGGGTACCCATTATAAAACGGGTACGCATTACATAATAGGCACCTGTTATAAAATGGGTACCCGTTCTTAAAAAATAATAGTTTCATAGAATGGGTACCCATTATAAAATGGGTACGCATTACATAACAGGTACCTGTTATAAAATAGGTACCCATTTATAAAATAACGGGTACCTGTTATTTTTTAAGAATGGGTACCCATTTTATAATGGGTACCCATTTCTATTATACCTATTATTTCCCATATCAAGGAAAAGCGTACTATTACTGTATCCCTGCAACTTGCAAGTCCGATCAATACGGCCCCGACAATGATAATTTCTGTATTTTTTTACTTACAAGTGTTTTGTGGAATCTCTTGACAAATTATATTCTATTCAGATTTTGAAAGGAGTCAATCATATGAACAATTCTGAAGTGAAATTAAGTGCATGAGCTATTTTCAAGAGGAATAAAGAAAGAAGGTTTTTTTTTTTACATCTATATTTTTACTTCAAAATCTATGGAACAAAGATCTACATCTAATTCTACTTCAAAATTTTAAATAAGTACATCAATTATGAAATTGGATTAAGTATCAATTGTTATTTTATCAAGAGAATTTGGTAATCATGGGATCAAATCAACGTCAAAGAAAAAAATAAAGGAGGGTAATGACACCTCAAGAAATTGAAGCAAATAGAGAGAAGAAAGTAAAAAGGTAAAGCGATAGAAGATCAAGGATTCAAGAGACGAAGAATATTGAAGCATCTAGTTCCATGAGTATTGAAAAGAAAGACATTCAAGAGACTATAAATGATGGGATGAATGTAGATGATGCAAATGTGGAAATGGTAAATTTAGAAGAAAATGTGTCTATAGAAACAAATGCATGTATGTCTTCAAACCCAACTTTCGAAGATATGGAAAATGTGACTATACAAACAAACCCAGGTATGTCTTCAGAGCCAGCTTTCAATGATATGGAAAACATGACTATAGAAACAAATCCAGGTGTGTCTTTGGAGCCAACTTTCAATGATATAGAAAACATGACTATAGAAACAAATCCAGGTGTGTCTTCAGAGCCAACTTTCAATGATATGGAAAACACGACTATAGAAACAAATCTAGGTATGTCTTCAAACCCACCTATTGATGATATGAATGAGAATGATATCCCTTTTAGGAGTGAAAATGAAAATGTTTTATTTGAGATTGAAAGAAATGTCTTAGATAATCTTCCTGGTAAGATTTCTTGGAGGCAAATGAGAATTCATGCAAATAGATTATATAAAATATTTTTTTATAGAAAAAGTCTTGGATTTCAATGTCAACTTATGATGCAATTGATGAAGATGTGGAAATTACAAAAAGTAATGAAAAAGTTAGGCATCTTTGTAAAACCTAAAAAAAAAGATGAATCAATCAAACAAATTTTATCTAGTGTTGCTAATCCTATTGATTCTATTGGTAAAAAGAGTTGATCTAAAGATGGCAATGCAGCACAAAGAGATATAACAACTGCTTTAGTCAATAAATCATCTTCTAATAAAAGAATGATAAGTAAGACAAGTGAAATTCTAAAGATAAATCCTAAAACTTTGAGAAGAGCAGCAAAGAGAAGAGAATCTATTGAAAAAGATCCAATTAACCAATGTTGGAGTTTTAGTGGTAGACTCTCAAGGTATGATATGAAATTAAATAGTGAAATCAAATCTATAATTGAAAAATATTGGCATGATAATACAAGGGTATCATCTAATGTTAGAGATGTTTTAAAATTATGAGTGGGATCTAAAATTGGTGATCCTCATCCAAAACATCTATTAGACATGACTCAAACTGAATTATATAAAAAATTCTTAGATGATTTAGTGTTAGAACTATTTAATATTACCATAAACCAAAGTTCTTTCGAGAAATGTAAACCTTGGTATGTGAAAATTAATAAACGGTGTATCTCTTGTTGTTGTAAAACTCATGTGCAATTTCATTATTATTATGATATTTTTCGATATATACATTCTACTTTGCATATTAATAAAATTATGCAGGAATGTGGTATTAATATGCCACCTCAAACAATTAAGGAGTTTGTAGCAGGTTTGTTTTGTGAGACATCTACTATATACTTATTTTATTCAAAAGCATGTATTTCTGGACAATGCAATAGATGTGGCAACTTTTCATTGTTAGGAGAATGTATGCATAAAAATATTTCACATGAATTTGGACAATAATTAGTGGATGTGAAAATATTCAAGAATGTTGAATATTCTTAAAGGATGGAAAAATTGGAAAGCGTTGAGTTAGTCACTGAAAAAGTTTGTGTGCATGCATTCATCAAAGATTTTAAGGATAATATTGTATCCAAGTATGTCAAACACTCCCAATATGATTGGTGGCTTGATGGATAATTTCGTTCATGTAAAAACATATTTCCAATTGGAACTATCCTATCAGTGGTTGACTTTGTAGAAAACTATACTCTTGCTCCACAAGACGAAATTCAATCTCAGTATTATAATTTAGTGCAAGTGGCCATATTTGTTCATATTGTATACAGACATGCAGATGATAGTACAGAAGATAATAAAAAAATTTGGAGGGAGTATCATTTCTATTTGAGTGATAATCGGTTACACTCTTCAGAGTTTGTGTAATACTGTTTCACAAAATTTTATGAAAGTTTAAAAGAAAGAGGAATCCAGATGGCACAACATTTCATATGGTCAGATAATTGTACAGGACAATTCAAAATGCAAGAATATTTTATTGGCTATGTAGGGCTCACAAAGAAAATAATATCCAACATATGTGGAGTTTTTTTGAAGCTGGACATGGTAAAGGAGAACATGATGGCGTTGGAGCATGTGTGAAAAGAGCTCTTGCTAGAGAGCAACTAAAATTTGAGGATGCAGCCAAATTTAGAGATGCACGTGCAATTGTGGATTGGTGTAATGAAAAATTATCTACGAGATCAAGTGAGAACTCTACAATTTGACGATTCTTTTGGTTAGTTGAAGAAAAGAATATTCCTACTCAACTTGATTGTGAGACAATAATTGCATCAACAAAATGGCATTCATTTAAGAGTTCAAATGCAAACACATGGACTATATGGACTAGAGAGCTTGCATGTTTTTGTCAATTTTGTATTATAGGTGATTAGGGAGCATGTGAAAATACATAATGGGTTGAAGAATGGAAACAAAGATCCTTGACACCTATAGAAACACAAGATCAACTTGAAACAACAATTGAAGATGATAATCAAATGTTTGCATCAGATGACTATGATCGTGTTTCAGACTTTGTACAAAAAGGTACTTTTATTTTTAATATTTTTTTTATTGCCATTTTTTTGTACATCTATATATAATTAATTATATATGGATGCATGCACAAATTTATGTGATTTAGATGCATGTCACACTTTATGAATTACATAATTTTTTTTGTAGGACATGTGTATGTTGTTGTTGCACCTGAGGGCAATGAAGAGGAAACCAAGTATTGGTTGGATCGATGTGTTGAGACAAAACAAAATTTGTTACATCCTAGAGTAGATGATGATAACATGGAGTATCCAACAGGTTCTGTGGTTGTTGTTGGCACTTGGCTACGAAAATATCTAATAAGAAGGAATGGTTTGCCTGCATTTGAAGATTATGAAACACATAAGAAGATCATACACTACTCACATTTGGTTGTGGCAACAAATATAAAACTAGTCAGATATCAAGGCAAACCTTCTAATAAATAGTTATGGACATTTTCGATGGAAGAACACGAGTCAATTATAGATGCATTACAAAAAAATAAGGATGTAGATGGTACAATGGAATAAATTTCCAGGTATATAAACCATACTTTTACATCCCCTAAATCCATCCTCTTAAATGTATCCTATAATGTTATCTAGTTACATGTAATGCATCAATGTTTTATCTTTTTGGTATATAAATTTTTTCATTCTCATTTCAGCTTCTATATTATTCCCCTTATCTTAAATTTTGTATTGACTCATGTAAATATATAGTTAATTTACTTGTACATTTGAACATTACTTTTGCAGGTGTACCCTAGACAAGTAGTCAAATTTGCATGATTGTCAATAGAAATTTTCACCATACAAGTATGTGAGGTCATTTTTGTAGTTTTCAACTAAAAGTGAACGTAAATTAGGTAATTGTATATACTTACATTATGGCTTTCACATTCAACATGTTATCTAGTTACATAATGCATTAATGTGTTGTGTTTTTGGTATATAAATTCTTTCATTCTCATTTCACCTTCTATATTATTCCCCTTGTCTTAAATTTTGTATCAACTCATGTAAATATATAGTTAATTTACTTGTACATTTGAACATTACTTTTTGCAGGTGTACCCTAGACAAGTAGTTAAATTTGCATGATTGTCAATAGAAGTTTTCACCATACAAGTATGTGAGGTCATTTTTGTAGTCTTCAACTAAAAGTGAACGCAAATTAGGTAATTGTATATACTTACATTATGGCTTTCACATTCAACATGTTATCTAGTTACATAATGCATCAATGTGTTGTGTTTTTGGTATATAAATTTTTTCATTCTCATTTCACCTTCTATATTATTCCCCTTGTCTTAAATTTTGTATCGACTCATGTAAATATATAGTTAATTTACTTGTACATTTGAACATTACTTTTTGTAGGTGTACCCTAGACAAGTAGTCAATTTTGCATGATTGCCAATAGAATTTTTCACCATACAAGTATGTGAGGTCAATTTTGTAGTCTTCAACTAAAAGTGAACACAAATTAGGTAATTACATATATATACTCATATATTTCTCATCCATCCTCTAAAGACACCCGCTTGTACATCCCCTTAATTCATTCTCTTAGCTCCCCTTAATCCATCCTCTTACATCCCCTTAAGCCATCAAGTTTTATCTTATACTTTGTAAATTGACTCGTGTACATCTCTCCAAGTAAGCTATCCTCTTTTGTATCCCCTTAAGACATCCTCTTCTAGCTCCCCTTTTAATTAATCCTCTTATACATCCCCTAAAGCCATCCTCTTATGTATCCCCTTAAGACATCCTCTTAGCTCCCCTTAAGCCATCATCTTACATCCTCTTTTGTGTTATCTAGTTACATATTGCATTAATATTTTGTGTTTTTGGTACATATTCTTTCATTCTCATTTACATTCATTATTTCTTGCAGGTGTATCCTACAAGTAGATTTTTCCATGATTGCCACTACAAGATTTCATCATAATGTAAATGGTAGATCAATTTTGTAGTCATGTCAAACTAATAACATGGACCTATAAGCTAATTGTATAGATATACTCATATGTTTAATAATGAACCTATTTTTTGTTTTAGACTCTTTTTATGATCTATGTATTTAATTTTCATGGATTGAATATTATTTTATGATTGCCACAAATGATATTAGTGTAGAGGTTCAATAAGTATATAGTTTGTATTTTTCCTATCATTTTTGTACCCACTTTAGCTATGTTTTGAGATGTGTTGATTTAGCATTTATTTTATATTATTTAAATGAACAAAAGTTGAAAAGACTTGTATAGAACCTATCCATCTACTCACTCTAACTCTCATTCATTCATGATTGTGTAGTAGTGTCATGATAGTTAAAGGGAAATAGTCCTAGGATAGTTTGCATATTTGAAATGGTTTAATATCACCTCTATGAATGCCATAGTCCTCTATATCCTTCAATCATTGTCTTGAATAGTCTAATGCTATCACCAATAAATATGGGACTGTGCTATCATATTACCTAGGTGTAGTCATAAGTATCATGGTATGGATTGAGTCATTGGTGTTGTAGAGTTATTTATGTTTGCTAAGGTAATAATGAGGGTTATCATGCATAGGTAAGGTAGTAAATAGTCATTATTTAAAACTAAATGACTACCATAAAGGTTACTCATTGTCATAGCAAAGAGAAGATTATTGTCATGCATGAAGATTATTGCCATATCCAATCTAGACTGTCATAAATCATTGAGATGTTCTCATAAGAGCAATTCAAATCTAAAAATCAGTCATAATGAGGTTATATCATCTAAAGTCGATTGCAAAAATCCATATGACAATAATAAAACAAATAGGATAGTCATGAAACAAATAGGACACTCATGAAACAATAAAGTAATCATGTTAGTTAAGAGGTTTTCACAGTGATTGATGATCTTATATCATTCTAAATGGTCATATGCTAGTTAGATAGACATGTATTTATGGCAACAAGTGGCCTTCAGGAAATTCATAAGAGGCTACCAAACCAATTATAGAATTGTCCTAATGAAACAAGAGAGGACTATAAAATGCATAAGTGGTCATCCAAACACCTATATGATTGTCATAACAATCCCTAATAGCCACTTGCCTTCATGAACAATCAAAGATGTTATTAAGAACTTGAAGATAATCCCTAATACCCACTCAATAGAACTACTAAGAGAATGGCCAATCAAACCAAGACAAAAATCTACATAGCAAAAGGAATCTCAAAAATGAAATAATTCCCTAGCACTAGAAACATTCTGAGTAATCATTATAAGGGATTAATGCACCAACATTGTCAACCAATAAGGTATAAAAGAGAAGATCTCAAGATAATGTATAAATACAAGAAGAGATCACTTGGAGAAGGCTACTAAAGCTAAACACATGAAACTGGAAGTTTTGGAAAGAGCGGAAAATGGATTGTCAAAAATAGGAAAAATGAAGGGGCCTTGATAAGGTATATACTATCTATTAAAAAATTTGAAAAAATTATCTACACATTAGATATTCACATGTACATATGAGAATCCATCAAAGCATAATTGAAAGTGGATTTTTGTAAGATGTATTAGTTGCAAGTGCTACTTCTGATCACCACAACCCTCACAAGAAACTATGCACAAAGTCTCTCTTGAATAATTTCAAATTGTGACAAATTTTTTTGTAGCTTAGATTGTCTGGTTAAGATTTGAATTTCCTTCTAGTTTCTTCTAAAGAGTTAGTTTCTCTACAAGAATTGAATGCTTCATTTGAATCATGTTTTGAATATTTTTTTAAGGAAGATTTTGTTTGGACACTATCAAAGTGAGCCTAACATCATTATCATTTTATCATATTTTGCAATTCACTTTACCATATGTAGCAAATTGGACTAGGTATGTTACCTTATGAAGAAGATTAGTCTAAATTTTGTATTGAATTGCTCACATAGTAGGTTGAGCCTTACACCGTTGTATTTTGTAGGTTGTTTCAACTTTTGAAGAAAATTGTAATAGGTGCACTTATCTTTTGAAGAAAATCACTCTAGCTATTGCATTGGATTGCACACATCTCATTTTATTGCCAAATTAATTGTTGTATTATAGAGTATGTATGCTTGTGTACACTAGACTATTAGAGTGAATGACCTTACTTTTTGATTATGCGTGCATCTACATGAACCCCATCTTTAGTTCCAACATTGTTGCTACTATAACTACGAAGTCTACTTTAACACATACATGAAGGGAAATGCAAGGTTTATCCTAGGTAAATTACCTTGTTATAAAGTGCCCTAAATTTTAGCTCAAGTTTTGCTAGAGAATGTCCTAAGTTTTATGAAGTTTGACCAAATTTTGTACAAGCAAAACAACTTTTTCATCTTTCTTCTACTAGTAGTAGTGTATTTGGAGTTGGAAGAGCAATTGGAATCTATTAAAGTACGAAATATTGGAAAATATAATAGACTTCAAAATTAGAGAATCCTTTTGCACATACATTGCAACCCTTGTAGCTATGCTAAATGACATGCAAATAATTGTCCCATTGCACACTCCTCTTATGAGAAATGCAAAGATCATGGACTATTATGTGATTAACTACAATAGTCTAGCAATTAGTTTGAAAAGGAAACAAAATGAAAATGTACAACTAACAACCCAAAATCTTCCAAAATGATTGCCAAATGTCACTAAAGAAGAGTGAATTGCAATATGAATGATTAGGAGTAGCAACTAGAAGTTCTACTCAAAACGTGTTTGAAAAACAAATCTAAAACTTGTGGATCATCAACTGTCACATTATAAACTTGCATAAAAAATTAGTTTGTTGCTTCACCATTGGATTGGCACTTTTTTGTCCTTTTTAACTAATGCAAATTGATTTATGATTATTATTCAATCCAATCACACAATTAAATTTTAACATTTTCTAACAAAAATAAATAAATGAAAAATAAAAACTTTCAAGAAAATAATTAATTTTTCATAATTAGTCACCCATTAAAATTGAATTGAAAGATAAACTAATCCATTATTATCATAATAATTAAATTCTCCTAGATCATATCCCAAATTTAGAGATAATCTATTAGATAATTATAACACCAAACTTATCTATTAGATAATTGTACCACCAAACCTATCTATTCCACTATGTAAATTAACTTAATTTAGGTTTGTGAGGTGATGTATTAAAATTTTGAATTTTGAATATAAATATAAATGAAAACATTTAATTAATTTTGGCAGTTAATAGATTGTTCACTATTTCAGTTATAACTATTGAAACATAATGCATAATCACTTCTTAAATTAAAAAATGTAGTAGAGAGAAATCTTCTAACATGTCTCAATTAAATAATTTATAATCTAGAATTGAACAATAAAGCATATTTAACATATTATCTTTAACATATTATCTAACATACTAAAATGTTCAAGCATATAGTCAATAATATATACATGTAGATCTATCTAGATAAGTCCATGAAATACTATAAAATATAGGTAGGACCCATGAAATGTGTACTAAAACATCTACTCATAGTCAGCATATAAATAAATACAAATCATAGTTCATGAAAGACTGAAATATATCTAGAAGTACATGTAATAACAAGTTTGACATATATAGTCAAAGTGGACTGGCACGACATATATAAAAAATAATGCACATCATACAGTTTAGTCTATGAAATAAATATCTATGTCAGTTATGATCATCACTCAAGTTCAAATCTGAAAGAGGCCTCTTTCTTCCTCGTGAAATAGATGGATCTACCTCATGCTGTACACAAGAGAAAGAAACTTGCAATCAGATTTAAAATTTTTAAAAATGACACATACATGTGCTTCTGAAATGTAAATTTTATTTGATTGAAGATTTAATTTAATTTATAAAATACTCATATTAAATATTTAAATCTAGACTTTAATGTAGGATTAAATTACCATATGATGTTGGTCATCTCCTTCCACATTCTGTTGCCCAAGTGATCGTAAAGCATCAGGTGCTAATTCCTGGATATTCAAATTTAAAACACTCAAGAATTAGGTTACCATCTAAATTTAATTTAATTTATAAAAAATATGAAATTAAATATTTAAATGTAGGCTTTAAAGTGTGCATTTAAATTGCTGTGCAATCATGCTCATCTACTCCCACATTTTGTTGTCCAGGTGGTATAGTTGTTTCATCTTCTTGACCAAAAGTTTGACCTGCTAATTCCTAGAATTTCAAATAAAGCAAGTTTGAAATAAGTTAGAATTTAGTTAGCATATAAAGACCTAGAAATTGCACATAGAAAATTTAGTAAAGTTTAGGACCTCAAAATGTGTGGATGGCTCATGAAATTGTCCTTGACTAGCAACCTGACCAATAGTCGCACTCCTATCATCCTGCACTTACATATATATGGGTGCATATATAAATTTATATAAACTCAAAAAAGAAACTTAGTACAAATTTAGTACAATTTTTTAAAGCACACTAGGGAATACTCAGGCATAACAGCTGATGATGGAGGATCAGTACAAGAAACACTTGAGCCACGTGGTTGGTCAGACATGGGAACTGCCATGTGACCTAAGCCTCGCTGCAATAGTAGTGTTTCACATACATGTACATATAGTTATTTATTTATTTATACACTTGTTAATTTAAAATATAATATTGATAAGTTTCAAGAAGAAAATTTAAACTAGAATTAGATACATATGGTTTTAGGGTTAAGATATATTGGTTTACCCCGTAAGGTGTGCCAATCTCTATAGTTGTCGATGCAAAACTCAATGTATCAAATCGTGATGTGGCCCTAGAGCGACTTGAGATTTGTACAACAAATAGTTCACAATTATATATTAATTCATTCAATTATTTATATAAATTTTGATATGTTCAAATTATGCACTTGAAATATTTAATAAAATGTGGTCAATGTACCTATGTAGGATTATCATCCAAATATAGTAGATCCAAGTATGACTCCACTTCTGCTGTAGCTGCATCTGATGTGGATGTAGGAGCAGGACCATAACATGGTTGATTGCAATTTGTACACAAATGTGCCCCTGACATGCTTGAGGCTCTATGATGAGATGCATCGACTCCTCCATGATGCTTTCCACCACTAAATTCATCTTACATGTGGGCAGCTTGTTCAGTGAGATTGCTCAAGAGTCTACTCAATGCTCCTAATGTCGACAACACTGCCTGGTGCTGAATAGGTACAGGAATCGTGGGCAAAACAGGAGCAACCATAGGAGCAGAAGGAACGGGTCGAATGGGGTCAACTCGTGCCCCTGGTCTATGTTGTGGCACGCCACGACCAACACGCTGAAATTCTCTCATATCAAAATAATTAGGTTTTTGACCCAATTGAAACTCCACCCACAATTTTCTCAAAAAATATAGCGGTATCTCATAATTAGCATGTGGTGGGTGATCAAACACCATCCACCACCGATCCCAAAAATGTCTCAAAATCACCTCATGTGTACACCACTTAATTGATATTCTTTTTTTTTTGTTGCAGCCATATGTTGATTAGTTTTTAGGTGACAAAAAAATGGGGCTAATGTTTGTTTTGTTATGTGGAGATCATGGATGTCTTTATATGAAAGACCATCCGCATAGAATTGCCTCCTCTCCTCCCACCAAAGGTGAAATCTATTTAGGTCTACATCGATAGACCTAACAGAATCAATAATGGTTTGCATCGAAGATGCAAACCAAATCACATGAGGACGCATCAAGTGAGGTTGATTATTAATCAAATTAATGTTCTCCTCAATTGCATTAATATTTTCATTAATGCTTTGCCACAATTGGGCCTCATCAAGTGGAGGGGGTGGGGGGTTTTGAGGTGGATCACGGGGTGGGGGGTTTTCATAAAGAATGTCATCTATTAAAAATTCATCTAGACTCTGGTCATCCATTAGATGTCTCCTGCAAATTTTCAAATATGTATCCATATGAAAACCTTACAAATGTATAATTTCACAAATATATACATATTGAAAACTTACAAACAAATATCTATAAATTTAAACTTAATCTAATAGATCTATAAATGAAAGTTTAAAATATCAATGAATTTAGAGAGCAAGTAACACTTGAAAATTAAACATGCACAAGTTTATCATATAATACGATCAAATGATGATGCATCAACCCTAAATATATCTTGTATACTCTTATTTAATCTATCTTCTCAAACACATCTCCCATGTACAGTTTATCATTGTCATTGAAAATCAAAGGACTTCAAAAAGAAGCCAACAACTTATTAAAAGGTCATGCACCTACTGCTTGAATAAAACTACTCTACTATTAAAATAATGAGATTGATATTTCATGAGATGTAAGATTTCTAATGCTTGGTTTAACCCTCTATCTCTTCCATTCAATCACACCACCATTTTCCTAAGTGATTGATTTACCTTCACAATTTGAAAAACCATGATAATCTTGTGAAGGAAAGATTTAGGAGGGACAAAGTGGCTTTTTCACATAAGATGGGGTTAGCACAATATTAATGATCTTGCAAGGGGGTAAAGGGGGATAAATTAAAGGGAAATTAAAGGTAGGGTTAGGACATTGAATAGGGATAAAAATTAGATGAAAATGGACATATAGGAACTCTAAATGTAAGACCGTGGGAACAACATAGGAAAGGGGAACATGGATGGCTAGGGGTGATTTAGGCTAAGAAAAAGGGGCCAAAATGATAGAAGACACACACAAACATGTTAAGGCTGATATGGACACAAAAACATAATAAGGAATTTGTAGGGTGTACATTAATTTCATTATAACATGCATATGCATGCAAGTGTGTACATCTTATTGTGAGGTCTTGTAGGTTTATTCATGGTTTCTAAGAACTTATTCATATTTCTTCATTTATTTTTAATTATCCTGTTAGAGAGACCTCAAGGATCACCCTCCAAGGTTCTGCAAATCTTGAAAAAGAAGAGGGGATACCATACCCTATAACTTGGCTCAAAGTTCTCTCCTTGTCGATGTTTCATATTCTCTACCTGAGATATTTTATTCCCCTTTTCTTAGTTTGAGTAATATTTCTAGAAGAGAGGGATTATATTTTTAGTAGCAAACAAAATCTAAAGATACATCAAATTTACATGCTTTTGTGGGAGAAATACATACACAAGACAACTTGAATCTCATTAAGACAAATGCCTAGACTAAAATCCTAATCAAACAAACATGAAACCCTAGTGTATAATATTTCCAATCACTTGTCAATGTAGGGTTTACCAAAGCAATAAGGCACATAAGAAACATACAAAATTGCACTTTGGGGCATGGGCCAACAATCCTAGGTCTAACCCCATGCAACTAGTAATATGCAAGGGCTCATCACTAAAGATTAGACTAGGCTAGTAATGACATGATAGATGGGTATGCATGTAGATGAGTTAATAACTTTTGAAGAATGTATTTCTTTTCAATGTGGCTCATGGTAAGCTAACTCTTTGGAACTCAACACTTGATGAATGAAAACATGAAAGATCCACCTACAAGCCTATAGGAATCAAAAGTGGGATGAGAAATACAAGCATGGACAAATCATGTAATTCTACATAGCATAAGGTAATAAATACAAATAATGCTAGTAAGAATAATGATAATAGAAATGTGGATAATGAAAGTTACAAAATACAAGAATAATGTGACTAGGTCTATGAAATTGCTATAGGCAAGAAGGTGAGGGTAGACAAGAGAAAAATACACTATGAAAAATATGAGAAGATATCAGTAGGACATTTGATGGAATATAAAACATGGAAATACAAGTAGGATATATATATTACCAAAATGGATTTATCAATATCAACAAAATCTATTCCTTCTAGAATGCATAAATGAAGGGTACATCACTAGGTACATCTATGGCCATGTGATAGAGTCTTAGCAAGGAGATGAGAATTGATAATGTAATAGAAGATGGTCATAATATACATATATCATGTGGAAATCTATGATAGTAAGATACATGTATGAGTCATAGGGGGATCAATAACACTATATAAAGAGAATTATGATAGCAATCATAACAATAAGATATGATGATATAGATAAATAGGAGAGGAATAAATGACTTATTGTGGCATAGATGATATAAATAATGAATGTATATACTATACATTATAAGAAAGATGTATATAGACAATAAGAGATGATTGAGATAGGAGATGGGGGTACAAAAAAGAGGCAAATAGAGAGGTGCAATGATCTACTATAGGATATATGGGAAATGAAAACAAAGGGTTATGGTGCCTGATGGAGTCAATCCTAATAATACATAAAATGGTACTATGGATATAGACTCATCATTGTCTAGAACAACACAATCATGGGGAAGAAAACTGTAGGATAAAAACACAATATGACAAGGGCTAAAGTGGATAAATGTGTTATACTTAGGTCAACATGAAGAGGTCCCTAATGCTTTGCATCCTCCTTAAACATGGTCAAGGAAGGATAGGGATAATAGGTACAAAGAAGAATCAGGGTAAGAAACAAATAGAGGAAAGAAAAGGAGTACCAAAAAACACATCATACGCTGTCCCCCAAGTGTTGGCATGTATAATAGCTCATCCACATAACAAGGGACAATAAACACAAACATAAGAATAAGGATGAGAGAAGATATGTACAAAAGTAGGGTAGAGAAAGAGGCATCTAAGGATCACAACCAAGTGGGACTTTATTAGCCATAAGATCATCATGAGCTCTAAATCAACATTTAAAGATGTCAAACTAGCTATCTATGTCAACACAAGCAGTAAAGATGGATGAAAATGGTGGATTGTGGGCAAGACTATCAAGCATACTATTAGGTGGTGGTGGAACAATGTGTAGTGTGGATGATGTCTCAACAATGGTGGTTGCAATGGAATTAATAGGAGGAAAAGAATGCTCAAAGCAGAGAGAATCTAAGAGATGGAGAACTGTGTAGTCAATGGGCATGGCATGGGATTCAAATGAAACTATGGGATCCTCAAAAGCAATAACAGTTGTAGAGGTCATAAATGGAATACTAGTAAATGATGATGAAGATATATAGTAAAGTAATTATAAGATATTTTTATTAGTAGTTTGCATTTTTAGGAGGATGGAAGAGTGGCTTGTTTGGAATTTCAAGTCAATTCAATATAAAATTTTGTTTGACCACAACAATTCAATTCATAAAGCTTCTTTTGAATGCTATTACGTTCCCGTTAGAAGTCACTGAAAAGTCGAATGCATTCGAATAATACTTGAACACACAGTTAAATCTTGAAGCTTGGGTCTCCATTTTAGAAATACTTTTTTAATAGTTTTAGGGTTTATAGTTTAATTTTAGGGTTTATAAAGATTATATTTTTAGGGTTTATAGTTTCAAGTTATAGTTTCACTTGTTTAGTTTTAGGGTTTATAATTTGGTTTTTTAGGGTTTATAGTTTAGGTTTTTAGGGTTTGCAGTACAACATGGTTTTAGGGTTTATAATTTGGTTTTTTAGGGTTTATAATTTAGGTTTATAGGGTTTGCAGTACAACATGGTTTTAGGGTTTATCAAAACATACAATCACAAAAAAATCATAAAACTCTAATAACAAGTGAAACCCTAATTTTCATTTTAATCCTACAATCATAAAAAAACATAAAAAACAAGTTAAAAACTAGCAAACAACCAACCTGGAGGAGCTTAGTAGTGACAAGGTGGTGGGAGGAGGTGACAGGGCAAAAAAAACTTTGGAGTTGTGTTGGTAGGGCCTTTAACAATGCGTACCCATTCTTTGTTTGTCACTGTAGCTGTTGGCGTCGCTGGAGGTGGAAGAAAATGAGCCTGCAGGGTTGTTTTTTAAAAATATACACTTTTTGAAAATGGGCACCCATTCCGTTGAAAATGGGTACCCGTTCCTATCAGGAAGTTTTTTCCGTACACAACTTCCCCTACATGTGGACCGAGTTTCTTGCTTTTACCCAAAAAGATTCAAAACACATTGAAACTAAGAAAGTGCACTTCATACAAATGTGCATTCTTGTATGAAAGTAACTTTATCTCACCAAGAGAAGAATGAACATGTATGTTCCTTAAACCTCATGCCCTAAATTGCTTTATATGATTTGATTCATGATACATGGTTTGAGAAGGATACACATGATATACCCTTACCCTCTAGTGATAAAATTATGAATGATACTTTATGTGGTGAAGCTACACCTTCGTTAATCCTTCATGACATTGTTATTCCTTGTGATGATGATGATCCTTCATGTGATATGTTAGGACATAATGCAAAGTTAACATGGCATGAACTCTCTTGGAAGGGTAAGCATGGACTATAAGAACATTGAACTAGTTGGATCTGTTAAGCTCACCATTTATGAAAGAACCTTAAAGGTTAACCTTAATTAGGTAAGGTTATGTTTCAGTGTGGTTGTTTGTGCAACAATGTGTAAATTAATGTTACCTAAGGATAAATCTAACTATGCTAACATTTTAATAACCATGAGAGTTGGGACTAACAATTAGACTAAAAACTTGACAAACAATACAAATTGGACACATGTAGGACTTGGAAAATGGAAAAGAATATAATTAAATGTGGAAAACATTGAAAAAGTGGTATTAGTTGCACCTATATAGAGAAGTGGTTTAGAGGTTGGTTAGGGGAATTGTTTAGGGTTTAGAGGTTTAGAGTTGCTTGGGTTTAGGGGTTTGGGGTTTACGGTTTAAAGAGAGATAGAGAGACGGGACTGATAGAGTTTGGGAGAGATAGAGGAGACAGAGGGGAGAGATAGGGAGATAGAGAGTGAGAGACATGTCTAGAGACATAGAGAGAGATTGAGAAGTAGAGGGATGATAGAGATAGGGAGATAGAGGTTTAGGGTTGCTTGGGTTTAGGGGCATTATTTAGGGTTTAGGGTTTATGGTTTTGGGGTTAGGGGTTAAGGTTTAGAGGTTTAGGGTTTAGGGTTTAGAGAGAGATAAAGTACCAATAGGGATATATAGAGGAGTCCGAGGGGAGAGATAGGGAGATAAAGAGTGAGGGACATGGCAAGAGACATAGGGAGAGAGATTGAGGGGTAGAGGGACAAAGGTGATAGGGAGATAGGGGAGAGATAGGGAGATAGTAGTTTATGGTTACTTGGGTTTAGGGTTTAGGGGTTTGTGGTTTAGGGTTTATTGGTTTAGGGTTTCTTAGGTTTAGGGGTTAGGGGTTAGGGTTTAGGGGCATTATAATTTAGGGTTTAGGATCTATTGTTTAGGGGTTAGGGGTTAGGTTTCAAGGTTTAGGGTTTTGGATTTAGGGTTTATAGAGAGAAAGAGGAATGATAGGGAGATATAGAGGAGTCCGAGGGGAGAGATAGGGAGATAAAGAGTGAGGGACATGGCCAGAGACATAGGGAGAGAGATTGAGAGGTAGAGGGACAAAGGTGATAGGGAGATAGGGGAGAGATAGGGAGATAGTGGTTTAGGGTTACTTGGGTTTAGGGTTTAGGGTTTAGGGGTTTGGGGTTTAGGGTTTAGGGGTTTAGGGTTTCTCAAGTTTAAGGGTTAGGGGTTAGGGTTTAGGGGCATTATTTAGGGTTTAGGATAGAAATTGTTTAGGGGGCAGGGGTTAGGTTTAGAGGTTTAGGGTTTTGGATTTAGGGTTTATAGAGAGAGAGGAATGATAGGGAGATAGAGAGAGAAGACTGAGGAGAGAGATAAGGAGATAGAGAGTGAGGCATATGGCTAGGGACATAGGGAGAGAGATCAAGAGAGGTAGAGGGATGATAGAGATAGGGAGATAGGGGAGAGCTAGGGAGATAGAGGTTTAGAGTTGATTGGATTTAGGGTATACCTAGGTTTAAGGTTTCTCAGTTTTGGAGATAGCTAGGTAGAAAGAGAGAGGAGACAGATAGGGAGAGATAGAGGAGACAAAGGGGAGAGATAGGGAGATAGAGAGTGAGCGAGATGTCTAGAGAAATAGGGAGAAGGCTTGAGAGGTAGAGGGGTGATAGAGATATGGAGATAAGGGAGAGATAGGAGATAGGATTTAGGGTTGCTTGCGTTTAGGGTTTAGGGTTTAGGGGTTAGGGGTTAAGGTTTAGGGGCATTATTTAGGGTTTAGGGTTTATGGCTTAGGGGTTAAGGTTTAGAGGTTTCGGGTTTAGTGTTTAGAGAGAGAGGACCAATAGGGAGATATAGAGTGAGGGACATGGCCAAAGCATTGGGAGAGAGATTAAGAGGTAGAGGAATGATAGTGATGGGGAGATATTGAGATAGGGAGATAGAGAGATAGAGGTTTACGGTTTCTTGGGTTTAGTCTTTAGGATTTAGGGTTTAGAATTTAGGGGTTTATGGTTTCTCAGGTTTAGGGTTTAGGGGTTAGGAAATAGGGATTAGGGGTTAGGGTTTAGGGGTTAGGTTTAATCATGTGTTAATATAGGTTATGGAGTGAGAAAGGGGTGGTATGGGTATGGTTGAATGGAGTAATGAGGTGATTTAATTGGTGATGACCTAGGTGAAGTGATGGGTAAGGTGTCTTATGTGGGATTGCTAGAAAGTGTGATTGGTAATGGTGGGGATAGCTAAATGTCATCTTCTAAGGGTTCAAAGGTGAGGAAAGTGTAATATGGGGATATGGGATAATCCATGGTTTAATTATTATTCAAGCGAGTCTCCTTATATAATGATTATCAACAATGGTGTCAATAGGGGGAATGGAGTCTATGAATGTAGGTGTGGGAATGTGAGCTATGACATTGGGATTACAGTATTAGATGAATAATGGAAAGTACCTGGGCACATGTCTAGTGATGGAAGGAGTAACATGATCAAATGATGTTTGGGGAAGGGCTTTTATTAGGAAAGTAAGGATTTGGGTGATGGTCTAGGGTTTAGTGGAGAAGAATTTATGGAAAATTTGGAGGTCATTAAAATTAACATCCCTCCACCTCTATCTCCCTATCTCCCTTATCTCCCTCTCTCTATCATCCCTCCACCTCTAAATCTCTCATCCCTCTCTATTATCAAACATATTCCTCACTACCCTCTGATAAATTCCTTACAACACTTTTTCATTTCATGATTGTATTGAAAATTTGATGAAAATTACATGATTTAAGGGTTTTTCACTAGCTTTTCATTGCTTATCTTCACAAGACTACTCTACAAGTGTGTTGTAACAGAATTTGTGAATTTATTAGACTTATATTAGACCTATTTACTGCTTCCCTAAGTCACATCCTTTACAACACCTTTTTTTTGACACTTTTGCATTGAAATTTGATCAAAAATTGCATGTTTTTAGGCTTTTTCACTAGGTTTAACTAGTCAACTCTCTACAAACACTCTAAAGGCATGTTGTGTCTAATTTTTTCTCACAATGTGACTAATTAAATGGTATTATCTGATATCCATCATAAAATTTTAAACAACACCCTTTCTATCAGTTGTTTGCTTGCTTTTATTGTGAAAAAATTGCATATTTTGCTTGATTTTTACTAGGGTTTGACTTGCAAACTTATTAAACTTGCATGGCATGCATGTTGTGAAGGATATTATTGATCTAATTGACTGATATTCCTGACATACTTTGCTTCACATCTTAAATTTCATTACAACACTCTTTATTTGGACATTTACATTTACATTTTGTGAAAAATTTGCATATTTTTGCATAATTTCACTAGTTTTTGGACTTACAATCATTTAGGATTGCATTCAAAAGTGTGTTGTGAAGTATATCTCTAATTGAAAGGACTAATATTTCTGTTATGTACTTCTACACCTCATAAATTTGATCGCAACACCTTTTCTTTACATAATTCGCATTGAAAAAAAAGCATAAAAATCTAGCATCTTTAGTCCATTTACATTCATATTTTGAGCATTTGATTGCTTGCATATTTCATGGATTCCTCTTGTTATTCAATGGAAGCTTTAGTTACATACATTAAGGACCCTGAGACCTTTTACAAATTCATCAACATGAATCCTCAGGTCCTGCAACAAATAGGGAGAGATAGGGAGATAGAGAGTGAGCGAGATGTCCAAAGATATAGGCAGATATAGGAATGATAGGGGAGAGAGAGGCAAGAGATAGGGAGAGATAGATAGGTAGAGAGAGAGAGGAGATAGATTGGGAGAGATAGAGGAGACAAAGGGAGAGATAGGGAGATAGAGAGTGAGTGAGATGTCTAGAGAGATACGTTCGAGATAGATTGAGAAGTAGAGGGATAATAGAGAGAGGGAGACAAGGGAGAGATAGGGAGATAGAGGTTTAGGGTTTCTTAGGTTTAGATTTTAGGGGTTAAAGGTTAGGGGTTAGGGATTAGGGGCATTATTTAGGGTTGAGGGATTTAGAGAGAGAGAGAGACTTCTTTTTACATGCAACCGTAAACCCTAAATAATGCCCCTAAACCCTAAACTCAAGCAACCAGAAACCTCTAAACCTTAAATAATGCCCCTAAACCCTAACCCCTAACCCCTAAACCATAAACTCTAAATAATGCCCCTAAGCCCTAACCCATAAACCCTCAACCTGAGAAACCATAAACCCCTAAATCCTAAACCCCAAACCCCTAAACCCTAAACACTAAACCCAAGCAACCCTAAACCTCTATCTCACTATCTCCCTATCTCTATCATTCCTCTACCTCTCAATCTCTCTCCCTATGTCTCCTGAGTAGCCCTAAACCCCTAAACCCTAAATAATTTCCCTAAACCCCGACCCCTAACCCCAAGCAACCCTCTCTCTCTCTAAAAATGAAATGAAAACAAGAAAACTAGGACTCTCTATCTATCTATCTCTCTCTCTCTCTCTCCTAAGCAAATTGGAAAGGAAAAGGAAAACTAGGAAAGCTAGGAATAGGATTTAATTGAGAGAGAGAGAGAGAGAGAGAGAGAGAGAGAGAGAGAGAGAGAGAGAGATCCAAAAAAGTAGAAGTGTAGAGTCAAGGTGCACTTTTGGCAACTTAATTTTATCTTAACATTCCCAAAGTCTTACATGATTAAAAGTAATATTAATCTATTTGGTGGAAAAGTGGAACCTTTGCAAAGTTGTAGATGGAAAACATGACTCCACTTCCCAAAATCTCATAAGTATATAAATGAAGGTTTTGAAAATAATTATGTATCATCAATGAATAATCCTAATGCACTCATCCCCAAACTTGTAAATTGCAGTGAAGTTCAACATCCCCATGCCTCATAAAGTTCCACAACATTCATTTACCAAAAGACCAACTATTATGTGTAGACTTTTCTTATGTTTACATACATTTCAAAAAAGAACTTACAAAGTGCCAACATTATAATGCATAACATAATGAAATTTGTTGAAAAAGTTAAAAAAATCTTCAAACAAATGTAGTTGACTCATATATAGCCAAACTCCATGATCTTTTCTACTATCTTACTCACTTACACCAATGGAATGGTACATGGGCATCCATCAAAAGAATAATGATAGGGGGGATTTGGTAACTTTGTAGTAAATATTTATAAAAACTATGGAAACATAGACAAGGCATTGCTAACTATTTGATAGAATGCCTAAAAAAAATTTGATTTCATAGATTACCATGATTATAGGAAATGCAAAAAATGAATCTAAAAATGGACATTACAATTTTATTATCAATGCTCTTTACAAAACTTAGAAAATAGACAAGCCTTTTCGATCATAGATGAAATTAGATGCAATGGTCATAAGAATATGGTGGGATAACGATAGACCACCTTTTTAGCATTTTACACAAAGCTAAAGATGAATACTTATGACCATTGCAGGATATCGATAGACCACCTTGAGAGAGAGAGAGAGTAACATATAAGGTAAAGCAAAATGGATATCCGTTTTGTAAAACATAAAAAAAGGAAAAATGGTATTTTACCAAAGTAAAATGGATATCCATTAATAACGGATATCCGTTTTGCTTCGCTTTTGCCTTGTATGTAGGCTTGGGGTTGTCATAGTCGACTTTCCCTCAATTCTAACATTTTTACAGGTTTCACTCTCTTCTTCGAACTTCACCCTTCGTGCTAACGACTTTTTTTAATGCAAAATTGATAAAACGAAAAGGGTTTATAGAGGAAATTGTTAGCTTTCTAAAATTATAATATTTTCTTGATTATCATTTTGTTAAATAATTATTAATAATTTTCTATATAGTGTGTGTCTGAAATCCTGATGGATACATTGATTGAAAAACATCGATAACTTTCAAACCATTTCACCTTTTTTAGATCCAAAAGATGCGTCACACTCTATACTCCATTGGCTACAGGTTTAAAAAAAATTTGAATTCCAATTTTTTTTCATCGAGTTAGGTTGGTTGGAAAATTACTCTTTAGTTTTTAAAAAAAGTCATAACTAATTATTTTATTGGAAAAAAATTTCAAAAAAATATGCGTCACATCTGGGCATAAGTCCTCTACTTATTTTGAAAGTTTCAATTTTTTTTTACTCATAGTTAGGTTGGTTGGACAAACACACACTTTTTATTTTTTTTCTGAAAAATTTAATAGCTGTTCATTGAAATGTTCATTTTTCACTAAGTAAATTTAGTTTAAAAAAAAAAAAATTAGTAGATCATAAACTAGATTCAATTCTCTACAAATTTTGTTCTTACATCTTTTTCAAATTGTGTAGATAATTCATTCAAATTTTCACATGAACTTGATTAAGTCTGAGTTTTTGTATTTTCATTTTAGAGGTATAGTTTGGCCCATCATGATCCTATACATACCCTATATATATATGGAGAGAGAGACAAAGAGAGAGAGAGAGAGTATTGAAGATTATGGACATTATTATTATTTCAATTCTATGAAAGAGATATAGAGAGGGAGAGATTGATATAAGATAAACACCGTCCATGAAATAAAGACAAAAAAATAGTGTTAATTTCGAGGAAGTTTATATGGATTTGAACTCAATACTTGATGAGAGCGTGGGTTATACAAAAGATATACTAGAGAGAGAGGGGTGAAGGGTGAAATAAAGATTGAGGAAGAGAGAAGGGATAGAGAAAGAGAGGATAAAGGGAGAGAGAGAGGGAGAGAAGGAGATAGAGATATATAGAGATAAAGAGAGGGAGAGAGAGAGATAAAGAGGGAGAGATAGAGATATACAGTGAGGGAGATTAATAGAGGAATAGAGAAAGAGAGTTAAAGCAAGAGAGAGAGATATAGAGGGAAAGACAAATAGAGAAAAGAGAGACTAACTTCGATCAATCATTCCATGCTAAAAATCCAAATATAGCGCATGTCCATGGGGAGCTACACTCAAGGCAACATGTCATTTTCATGGGAGAGGGAGACAAAGAGATATATAAAGATAGAGAGATAGAGAGGAAAATAGATGAGAGTGATTTTGAAGACATGGTTTTAGACAAAAAGAGAGATAGAGGAGATAGAGATAGAGATAAGGGATATAGAGGGAAAGAGGGAAAGAGATATAGAGAGTAATAACATACGAGAGAGATAGAGATATGAGATGGAGAGAGGGAGGGAGAGAGAAGACAGGACAAAGAGAAAGAGAGCTAGAGAGATATAGAGACAAAGGGGTATGGAGAGAGAGGTAGAGAGATAGAGGGGTAGAAAGAGGGAGACAGATGAAGAGAAATAAAGAGATAGAAAGGGAGACAAAGAGATATAAAGAGAAAGTTAGAGATAGACTTATAAAGAGAAAGAGATTGATAGAGACGAATAGAGATTTAGAGAGATAGAGTAGGAGAGAGAAAGAGTGAGTGTGTGTGTGTGTGAGAGAGAGTAATTTAAAATAGACAGAGAATTAGATAGAGAGGGGGAAAGATAGAGAAAGATAAAGAGAAGAGACAACAAGAGTACAAGTATTGAAGATTATGGACATTATTATTAATTTGATTTTATGAAAGAGATATAGAGAGGGAGAGATTGATATAGATAAACACCCCTTGTATTGATATATCTCTCTAACACTTAACTAAATTGTATATCATTCCTGAAGTAGAATAATTGGTTGATCCAACAGGGTAAGTGTAAAAAGATGGGGGGCCAAAAAGTGGCCAAAAAATTTTCAAAAAAATTTTAGGCATAACGCGCTCGCGTTATGGCTTGGCAATGACAAGCCTAAGGCTCGTCATTGCCGAGCCATAACGCGAGCACGTTATAATGTGCTCGCGTTATAAAGTCCTTTATATATAAAAAAAAAAACGCTGTCATTTCATTTTATTTTATTTCATTGTGAGTTTTTCCTCCGCCCGCGGCTTAAAACCCTTCAAAAACGCGCTCGCGTTCTACAAAACACCGTTCAACACAAAAGATTTGTCGATTCATCGCCGAAATGCCGCCGCGACGTCGAGCACGCCAAAGGGGTGAGTTATCTTTGTTTTTTTGTTTGAATTTCTTCCTAAATAGGTAGGTTTTGTGTTGATTTTTGATGTATATTTTATTAATTGTAGGAAATGTTAATGCACCTCCTCCTCCTCCTCAAAATCCACAAAATCTTGAGGAAGAAATACCTGCAGAACAACAACCTCCTCCATTCATTCCTCGACATGCCCCTGGAACACAAGATAATATAATGGGGGAAATTGAAAACAACAAAAAACAAATTGAAGATATAATTGCAAGGTTGAAAGATCCTTCCACTTCAACCTTGCATAGGTCCACGCTTGCCGAATCTCTTGAGTCTATTTTATCAAATGTAAATTCAATTAGCAAGCAAATAACTAGTTGGACCGATAAAAAGAGAGAGTTTAGAGATTACTATGCAGATAAATTGTCATACCAAGATGTCAAAAAATTACAAATTACAAAAGTAGACTTGTGTTCAATTTTCACAAACCCACAAACAAATCAACCTCCACCCATTACATGCAAGAGGTTCCCTATCCATTGGTGCAACAACCAAGCGATAAGGGACAATTTCGGGCAGAGGTGGTGGATGGTTTTTGACCATCCTCCATGCAATAACAATGAGGTCCCGCAATACTTTTTGAGGAAACTCTACTCCGAGTTTGTCCTTAATAAAGTGCCAAACTATTTTGATATGCGGGACTTCCAGGGTAGAGGTGGGGGCTCAGCACAGGATAGACCAGGGGCACGTCTTGACCCACAACGGGTAGTAAGACGAGTAATCAGCAGACCAGCCCACGAGCATGTTTCTATTCCTTCCATTGTGAAGGAGAGTGTTGAGGTCGATACACTGAGGTCGATTAGTGCCTTGACCCAGAGCATCATAGAGCATGCCGATCCTGCAACACAGAGTGGGTTGGGAGATAGTGCGAGGAGTAGGGTCCCACCGCATACTTGCCAGGCTTGCGGGTCAGCCTGTGGTTATGACCCCATGGACAGTCAGGACGCAGGTGCACAGGCTACATCTGCAGCTGAGCAGATGGCGATGATAGATACCCTCCTGAGTGAGACTTTCGGCCTTGATACTCAGGTAAATATTAGCAAGTTTATTGAATTTAATTTATTAAATTTTATTTTTGAAATACAAGATTAACTAATTTAAATTGATGATTTTAATGAAATTTCAGGGTCATAGCGTCGATGCAGTTTTCAGTGGTTCTCCACCTACATTTTTCACTAGATCATCTACTGTCAAGGTATGTAACTAGTAAACAATTATAAATATTACATGTGAATAGCATCGTTATATGAATGGTATTCTAATTTCTGATTTTGGATGTTGAATAGGTTAACACTGTAGATTTCATGGCAACACCTGCCAGCGGTGGTGGACTTCAAAGCTTTACGGAGGTAATAAAATAAATAGTTTAATGAATGAATTGTACTTACTAAATTTTTGTATGTGATTTGTGTGTTTTATTATGTGTACTTCCATGTTTAGATGAGCGTGTGTGTATGTTAGGAGCCATGATTTGCATCACTATTATAGTTTTCGTAATTGAATAATGTTGTTTTATTTCCAGATGATGCAGGCTGCGGATACACCTCCCCATGTTCATAGGGCAATGGAGCAGGGTGTGGCCTCTGCGATTCATAGCTCTATGGCATTGACAGGGGTATGAGGCAGATTAGTAAATTTCAATTTACATTCATTGTTATAGTTGTCTATTTTTGAAAAATCAAAAGATTATTGATTTGAAGTTTAATTTCTATCTGGATGGTTTCTATAGGACATGACATCACCAGGGCCTTTTCCTGCTACTGAGGCAAGCGAGCAGACAGATTATATGTTAGCGGTAAGTGATTATTTTGTTAAATGTTTCATTTTTTTATAACATGTAATTTCTATATATTAATATCTATACTTTTTTTTGTAACAGGTAAAGGTGCAGGAAGAACTAAATAGGAGGAGTAGCCCTCGGGTTCGTAGTAGACCACCCACATGCATGTCTCCATCCCCTAGAAGATCAAAGGCTGCTCGTGATTTATTCTCTTCACCAGCTAGAGGGGAATGACTTTTTATTGTGTTCCTTTGTTGTATGCCTCTATGGCATTTGTGGACATATATTTTGTATTGTACATAGTTGACATTGTATGCCTATATGGCATTCTTGTAAGCCTATATGGCTATTTTGTATATATGTTATACTTATATCGACAGATATTGATGTATGCGTATATGGATATTTGGTCAATACAAATCTTTTTTATTGATGGCGTCCATACTTGCATTATAAATCCACTTTTGAATGGATATTTGTAGATGGCTACTTCAAATATTTAAAGTCTGATTGTATTACATAGGATGTTTGCATTTTCTTTGATAGGCTTGATAGGCCATGGATTACATGATGGTGTTTGATGGAAAAGTATGGTACTAGAAGACTCTAGTTCATTCTTAATAGGCTTGTGATTGATAATATCTTTGCATGATTGCACTTGATCTTGGATCATGGGCATGTTGTTAGGATTTTGATTGCATTGTGATGTTTGATGGATAGGCATGGTGTAAGTGTAAGATACCCAACTAGTTCTACGAAAAATTTTCCTTACTTAAACACTTTTACTTGCTAACAATTCATCAACTACTTCAATAACATAAAGATATACATCAAGATAACTATTTGAATGAAACAACATTAGAGTTGGGTACTTGTCTTGTTACTTGATTCAATCAACTTGCAATGTCTTATTACATGGAAAATGCTTTCAATAGCATGAAGTACAACTCATTCAATGGAAATACAAGGACAGGCCTTGAAGCCTTGATGTTACAATGTTTTCCTTATTTGAGCAACATTTGAAGATTTGGAATGTTCAACTCATCACCTCACAAGGTAGGCGCATATTTGAAGGATTTACAGGTTTTTCTGACTTGGGCGCCAAGTTGAGGTGACCTCCTCCTGAAGTTGCGCCTTGTCAACATTAGGTGCCAATTAGAGTTTATGGATGCTCTGGATTGTTTCCAAGAGTAGGCGCCAAAACATCATCATTATGAAAGTGTTTTAAATGCTAGGCGCCCAAATCAGCCCTCTGGAGTCTAGGCGCTCCTTTCATGCATTCTGTGTTCTAGGCGCCAATTGAAAGGAGTGGAGAACAGGGCAAGCGCCTTCCAAACTAGGTGTTTCCTTGAGGTGACAAGGACTTAGAAAGTGCGCCTAAGGTGAGTGCCTTGAGTGAAAAGGTCTAACAAACATCTTTGAACCCCCTTTCAAGGTTAGGCGCATTCTGGAGGTGGAAACAAGTAGAAGGTGCGCCTTAGCTTCCTTTGTCAATTCTTGCAAGTCTTTGTTGATTAGGAAGGTGGAATGCTTCATTGTAGAATGAGCGCCTATCTTCTAATGTCCAAACTACTTCTTCTGGCTCACTCTGTGGCTAGGCGCCAGAGCTAAACTGTTCACACAAGGGAGTGCGCCTAGACTCACTTGATGTTTTCTTACTACTTCAACCCCTGGAAGATGTTCCAAGGTGTTCCCTTTTACAAGCACCTGACCTCCCAAGTTCCTTCATGTGCTATTCCTTGAAGGCGCCAAAACTGAGCTCCTATGCCATGGGATTGTGCCTAACATCTTTGAAGAGTTTCTAAGCCTTTTGCAAGTTGATATCCCAAACTCATCTTCTAGGCGCAACAGGAGCTTTCCAAAGGAGTTTCCAAGTTTTAGACGCCAAGCGAGGTCATGGGTGAATGGAACTGCGCCTTAGGAGATGACTGGATCCTAAGCGTCAGTCTGGAGTTACAGTGGAATTGATATGCGCCTCAACTAGCTTAGGCACCCATTTGAAGTGATTCCTTTAACACTTCTCTGTCAATCTCAACTGCAAGGATGATCTCCTAATCCAATTTTGATCCTCTGGAGATGCAAATAGCTTTACATTTCACTAGGTTCCATCAATGATGATCATCAACCAAAGCGCATTTCAAAGGTGAGATAGGCAAGTGAGGCGCCAAACTAGTCCTTAAGACTTATCTCCTTCTATCAAGTCAATTTCAACTATGTGAGAGAGTTCTATTCTAGGTGCAAAATGGAAATGTTTCATCAATTGGTGCATCTTACAAAGCTCCCAATTCTAGGCGCCAGAGCCAAAGAGTTTTTCCCAACACATGCACCTGGGCTAGGAATTCACGTAAGAGACATCACTTAGCTTTAAAACTTTCAATCTATAGCCATCTGGGCTAGGCGCTCCAATGGAGGATCCTTGAACTCATGCATTGGCGCCTTCTAGTTCTAGGCACCCATTTTGGATGATTCATCCTGATACTAGCGCCCAAAATGACTAGACTCTCTTCATTATCCAATTCACTTAGAAGACTCAAGTTGGAGACTTAGTTGTCTATCCATGTTCTCCGGAAGATTCATTGTACCTCTATGCACTATCTCCTTCAAGGCGCTCCTTAAAATCATTGGAAGTGCTTAGGACTTACCTTAGTCCAAAGTGCCACAATCCATTCCTTAAAGCACAAAGAATTCTCAAAGGCGCCCCTATTTACCTCTAAGCACTCAAATATCATTTAGATTCAAGGCGCACATTTAGCTCCAAAACGCAAATTTCCATCATCAACCCATCAAGGTGCATCATCTTCCCTTTGTATCCCCTTCAAGGCGCAGACATTCACTTCTTCACACTCAAACTCACTCTCTGGCGCCAGAATAGGTGTATAACTTCAAATAAGGCGCTAATCTTAGGTTTCTAAGTACTTAGTTTGATCTTAAGGCTATCCTTCCTCTAAGCACTCTCTTCAACTCCCTCACTGAAGGCCCTCTATAAGTTTGGGCGCATTTCATCCCAAGGCGCTTCAACATCATCCAAGGCGCAAATTCACTCTCCAAGACAAGGTGCAAAAAACCCTATCCTAAGGCGCTCAAATCTTGCTTCTAGACCTAGGCGCACAAACATGAGATTAAGGATCATTCTGGCCACCATCACTTCCCTAAAGATGCAAAATTGGTGTAGATACATTCCATTTATTAAGGATCATTCTGGCGCCCAAATCTTGTCAAAGCAAAGGATCAATAGGTTCTCTCTAAGGCGCACTCCAGGGTTTGATCTTGCAAGACTTCTCACGTCAAAAATTTGACCAAGACACTCAAGGCACTAGTCTTTATCATCTAACCCTACAGTGCACTTACTCATTATGATATACTCCTCAACTTTGTATTCAACCTTGCCCAAGGCGCATATTCACTATAAGGCATTATCACGTTGTCAAGGCTCAGAGGGCTTCAACTTGCTAAAGGGTAGAGGTCTAGGCGCATATCTGACTTGAAGCTCAAGGCGCTCCAACCCTCTTGCTCTGGAATTCCTTCTAGGCACTAAGTGACTTCTCCAATTCCTTGAAAACATTTGAAGTGTTTTACCTTCTCAAGGTGCTCCTTCGAACTTGACTCCAAGGTGTTATAATCTCAAAGGTGCTGACATCATCTCAACCAAAGGCGCTCAATGATTCATCCCATATCTAGGTGCTAAAACACTTAATCAACCAAGTCATTCAAGGCGCCATTCAGTAAACTCATCTTCCATGATATTCCTATCAAGGCGCATATCACTTCTCTCATGCGCTTTAGGCGCTCAGTTGAGTGTTTCAATACTATTTAGGTGCCAAATTCATTTTAATGCACCAAACACAAAGAGCTTTCAAACACTGGGCGCTCACAAAGAGTCTTCCAACCTTGGGCGCTAAATTAGGTCTTTGCAACTATCCAAGGCGCATATCTTCGTTTGAACAACTTATGGTGCCAAGACAACTTCTCATTAGGGCGCTCAAAACACTTGTGTTTACATTTGAAGTGCTTTACCTTCTTAAGGTGCTCCAGACTAACCTGACTCCAAGGCGCTCCATCATCATCCTTAAGGCGCTAAAAACATCGTCTCCACTCTAGGCAAAAACATCATCCAACTCCTTAAGGCACTTCACTGTCAAAGTCTGAAGGCGCTCTACCTAGACCTTTCCCCTAGGCGCCAGAACTCCTAAGCATTCACCAGATGACTCTCTTCTTCAAGGCACAAATCTTCCTATACTATGATTGCCTCTGAAATGCCGATTAACGTGATGTGAGGGTGCAAAGGCTACTCCAATCCTCAGTGAGCGCCTAGTTTAAACAAGGAGAAATAAAGCATTCAAAACTATCCAAACGATCATCCCCTTCCTAATGTCTTCACTGCTCCAGAAAACCTTGGCCAAAATGACACATAACAACTCCTATGAGCGCCCTTATGCCCTAGGATCATCTAGTTTGTGCGTCTTGTAATGAGGAGTTCATGTAAGTTTGGAATGAGCGCCTTGAATAAGTGTAAACTAGCCTAGAGAAGGGTATGTGCGCCTTGAGCATTCCAGAGATAACTGTGCGCCTAGAACAATATGAGTGCTCATGATGATGATTAACACCCTGATGAGACTATGAGCGCCTTGTTCAGGAGATACCTTGTTTGATCATAAAATGCACTTTGAGTCTTGAAGGTTTTGAGCGCCTAGGTGATTTGGATGTTGGGATGTTGGTATGCGCCCAAGATTGAGGTAAGTGAGCGCTTGTAATGGAGGAGAGCAATGAGATGAGGTTTAGCGCCTCCAAGTAAGGTCAGAGGTGAGGTTAGAGGTGAAATGTGCCTTTGGACCATTCTGGCGCCTTGGATGAAGAACCTATATCTTGAGCCCAAGAGGTAAAATTTGCGCCTTAGTGGATTTGGAGAGTTACAGAGATTAGAGAAAAGCGCCTTGAAGACAGAGTTGTTCAAGGCGCATGTGTGATTTGGTCAAAAACAGGTGCCTAGAGTGAATAGGCTTTCATCCTGACTTAATACACTGCCTCCTTCTGACGATTTTTGGGGCAGCAGAAAACCTTTCACCACGGGCAAATGCCTTAGAGCTATAAAAAATCGAGAGAGGTTATTGTAGAGGCACTCTACGTGATCCCGTTGCCTCAGACGGAATGTTTCTAAGTGACACGGTTTTCGAGTAACATCTCGTCAAAGATTGCTGCCTTTTTGCACTTTGGACTCTTCAGGGATATCGTCGGTACAATGTAGCTCCGACTGTTTCGACATGTTTGGGTGAGAAATAGGACCATGCCTAGCATAAATGTACCCATTCGGATGCGTTGGAACAGTCAGTTTGGTCACATCAGGAGCAGGACGAAAGTTACACCCCTTTGCAACTTTACACTGCCTCCTTCTGACGATTTTTGGGGCAACAGAAAACCTTTCACCACGGGCAAATGCCTCAGAGCTATAAAAAACCGAGAGAGGTTATTGTAGAGGCACTCTACATGATCCCGTTGCCTCAGACGGAATGTTTCTAAGTGACATGATTTTTGAGTAACATCTCGTCAAAGATTGCTACCTTTTTGCACTTTGGACTCTTCAGGGATATCGTCGGTACAATGTAGCTCCGACTGTTTCGACATGTTTGGGTGAGAAATAGGACCATGCCTAGCATAAATGTACCCATTCGGACGCGTTGGAACAGTCAGTTTGGTCGCATCAGGAGCAGGACGAAAGTTACACCCCTTTGCAACTTTACACTGCCTCCTTCTGACGATTTTTGGGGCAACAGAAAACCTTTCACCACGGGCAAATGCCTCAGAGCTATAAAAAACTGAGAGAGGTTATTGTAGAGGCACTCTATGTGATCCCGTTGCCTCAGACGGAATGTTTCTAAGTGACACGGTTTTCGAGTAACATCTCGTCAAAGATTGCTGCCTTTTTACACTTTGGACTCTTCAGGGATATCGTCGGTACAATGTAGCTCCGACTGTTTCGACATGTTTGGGTGAGAAATAGGACCATGCCTAGCATAAATGTACCCATTCAGACACGTTGGAACAGTCAGTTTGGTCGCATCAGGAGCAGGACGAAAGTTACACCCCTTTGCAACTTTACACTGCCTCCTTCTGACGATTTTTGGGGCAACAGAAAACCTTTCACCACGGGCAAATGCCTAAGAGCTATAAAAAACTGAGAGAGGTTATTGTAGAGGCACTCTACGTGATCCCGTTGCCTCAGACGGAATGTTTCTAAGTGACACAGTTTTCGAGTAACATCTCGTCAAAGATTGCTGCCTTTTTGCACTTTGGACTCTTCAGGGATATCGTCGGTACAATGTAGCTCCGACTGTTTCGACATGTTTGGGTTAGAAATAGGACCATGCCTAGCATAAATGTACCCATTCAGACACGTTGGAACAGTCATTTTGGTCGCATCAGGAGCAGGACGAAAGTTACACCCCTTTGCAACTTTACACTGCCTCCTTCTGATGATTTTTGGGGCAACAGAAAACCTTTCACCACGGGCAAATGCCTAAGAGCTATAAAAAACCGAGAGAGGTTATTGTAGAGGCACTCTACGTGATCCCGTTGCCTTAGACGGAATGTTTCTAAGTGACACGGTTTTCAAGTAACATCTCGTCAAAGATTGCTACCTTTTTGCACTTTGGACTCTTCAGGGATATCGTCGGTACAATGTAGCTCTGACTGTTTCGACATGTTTGGGTGAGAAATAGGACCATGCCTAGCATAAATGTACCCATTCAGACGCATTGGAACAGTCAGTTTGGTCGCATCAGGAGCAGGACGAAAGTTACACCCCTTTGCAACTTTACACTGCCTCCTTCTGACGATTTTTGGGGCAACAGAAAACCTTTCACCACGGGCAAATGCCTTAGAGCTATAAAAAACCGAGAGAGGTTATTGTAGAGGCACTCTACGTAATCCTGTTGCCTCAGACGGAATGTTTCTAAGTGACACGGTTTTTGAGTAACATCTCGTCAAAGATTGCTGCCTTTTTACACTTTGGACTCTTCAGGGATATCGTCGGTACAATGTAGCTCCGACTGTTTCGACATGTTTGGGTGAGAAATAGGACCATGCCTAGCATAAATGTACCCATTCGGACGCGTTGGAATAGTTAGTTTGGTCGCATCAGGAGCAGGACGAAAGTTACACCCCTTTGCAACTTTACACTGCCTCCTTCTGACGATTTTTGGGGCAACAGAAAACCTTTCACCACGGGCAAATGCCTAAGAGCTATAAAAAACCGAGAGAGGTTATTGTAGAGGCACTCTACGTGATCCCGTTGCCTCAGACAGAATGTTTCTAAGTGACACGATTTTCGAGTAACATCTCGTCAAAGATTGCTGCCTTTTTGCACTTTGGACTCTTCAGGGATATCGTCGGTACAATGTAGCTCTGACTGTTTCGACATGTTTGGGTGAGAAATAGGACCATGCCTAGCATAAATGTACCCATTTGGACGCGTTGGAATAGTCAGTTTGGTCGCATCAGGAGCAGGACGAAAGTTACACCCCTTTGCAACTTTACACTGCCTCCTTCTGACGATTTTTGGGGCAACAGAAAACCTTTCATCACGGGCAAATGCCTCAGAGCTATAAAAAACCGAGAGAGGTTATTGTAGAGGCACTCTACGTGATCCCGTTGCCTCAGACGGAATGTTTCTAAGTGACATGATTTTTGAGTAACGTCTCGTCAAAGATTGCTACCTTTTTGCACTTTGGACTCTTCAGGGATATCATCGGTACAATGTAGCTCTGACTGTTTCGACATGTTTGGGTGAGAAATAGGACTATGCCTAGCATAAATGTACCCATTCAGACGCGTTGGGACAGTCAGTTTGGTCGCATCAGGAGCAGGATGAAAGTTACACCCCTTTGCAACTTTACACTGCCTCCTTCTGACGATTTTTGGGGCAACAGAAAACCTTTCACCACGGGCAAATGCCTAAGAGCTATAAAAAACTGAGAGAGGTTATTGTAGAGGCACTCTACGTGATCCCGTTGCCTCAGACGGAATGTTTCTAAGTGACACGGTTTTCGAGTAACATCTCGTCAAAGATTGCTGCCTTTTTGCACTTTGGACTCTTCAGGGATATCGTCGGTACAATGTAGCTCCGACTGTTTCGACATGTTTGGGTGAGAAATAGGACCATGCCTAGCATAAATGTACCCATTCGGACGCGTTGGAACAGTCAGTTTGGTCGCATCAGGAGCAGGACGAAAGTTACACCCCTTTGCAACTTTACACTGCCTCCTTCTGACGATTTTTGGGGCAACAGAAAACCTTTCACCACGGGCAAATGCCTAAGAGCTATAAAAAACCGAGAGAGGTTATTGTAGAGGCACTCTACGTGATCCTGTTGCCTTAGATGGAATATTTCTAAGTGACACGGTTTTCGAGTAACATCTCGTCAAAGATTGCTGCCTTTTTGCACTTTGGACTCTTCAGGGATATCGTCGGTACAATGTAGCTCCGACTGTTTCGACATGTTTGGGTGAGAAATAGGACCATGCCTAGCATAAATGTACCCATTCGGACGCGTTGGAACAGTCAGTTTGGTCGCATCAGGAGCAGGACGAAAGTTACACCCCTTTGCAACTTTACACTGCCTCCTTCTGACGATTTTTGGGGCAACAGAAAACCTTTCATCACGGGCAAATGCCTCAGAGCTATAAAAAACCGAGAGAGGTTATTGTAGAGGCACTCTATGTGATCCCGTTGCCTCAGACGGAATGTTTCTAAGTGACACGATTTTTGAGTAACATCTCGTCAAAGATTGCTGCCTTTTTGCACTTTGGACTCTTCAGGGATATCGTTGGTACAATGTAGCTCAGACTGTTTCGACATGTTTGGGTGAAAAGTAGGACCATGCCTAACGTAAATGTACCCATCTGAATGCGTTGGAACAGTCAGTTTGGTCACATCACGAGCAAGACACCAAAAATGCAAAGGTTGCTTTGTGCAACTTGACAACATTGACACTTTTTTGCAACATGACTCAAAGACTCAAACTGACCCCAAATGACTCAAAGTGACTTAAAATCACCTTGATTATAGAGGTCAAGGTGCTCCTTATCATTCATTCATTATGAGCACCTTGGGAGAATGGTATATAGGTCATCATCATGATTGGGCGCCCTGGATCCAGAGTGTTGGAGAGATCATCAAATGGTGTCTAGTAGGGTGAGTTATGAGTTTGGTCGCATCAGGAGCAGGACACCAAAAATGCATAACATGATGATGTAAAAATGTGTACATATGTGTAAAAATGCAGGAGGAAATAAAAAAAGACAAACCTTACAAATTAATGTGCATACTTACAACTCAATGTAACATAACTTTACAAAATCAATGTGAATACTTACAAATTAATCCAATGAACCATTTGGATCTGCTCTACTCTTTATTGTGTCAAGTATTGCTTCATGGTCAGACTCACGCACCTTCCACAATATTTTGTTCAAAGGTCTACCCCGATACTTTATCAAATGAACATTGGATGCCACGACAAGGTTCGAGTAATGAAGAATCTTTCGATGCATGTCAAAGTCCTGAAATAGCCAAATATTAACACTCTTATGTGGGTACCTTCTAAGCCATGTTCCAGTAATAACCACTGATCCTGTAGGGTATTCGATGTTTTCTCCATCTGTAACAGGGGCCTCCAATTTCTTTTTGGCCTCAACACAACGGCATAAGTAATAATCTGTTCCCTCTTCATTATCTTCATCTGCAATAACTGCATATACGTGTCCTACATTGATATGTGTAGCAAATTAAATGAAATTAGTCAACATTACAAAAACACTACAAAGTAAGATGACATTACCTAGTTGAACTAGATGAAATTAGATGCATATATGTGCCCTATATTACCTGGTTGAACTAAATCTGATATGTGGTCAAAGTCAACTGACGATTCCATCTGTGTTAGTTCTAGTGCCGTCGGGGGTCGATACGTGTCAAGTGGGCTAAGATAACTTAACTGCCATTCGTCAACCCACTCCTTTGACTCGCACTCATCCCAGACTTGAATTGTACAGGAAGAACAAAAGCATGACATCTTTCGTGTATGGATACTCCATGAACCTACAATTGAACTTCTGAAAGAGTGCATCTCATTTGATCCTGTCAGTGTACAACAATCCTCATATGGTGCAATGTTAGTATCATCTATCAACCAAAAAAATCTACGAACTAAAGACTTACCTTCATTACCTGGACCCATGGAAGCATTACACCACTCGACAATCGATTTTGCATTTGTCAACTTTGCATTGTCTTTATACTTTAACTCTTCTCGTGCTATGGCTCTTTTGATACATGCTCCTGCACCATCATGCTCCCCCTTTCCATGCTCGGCCTCACAAAAGTTCCACATATGTTGAATACCTGTAAAATTATGCCTCCTACTCAGCCAATAGAAATTCTGCGAGTTCTTGAATTGTGATGCACAATTATCCGACCATATGATATGTTGACTGAACGATATGCCCCTTCTAGCCAAATCATTATAGAACACCTGAAAGCAACCTTGCACGAACTCCGTAGAATGCATGCAATCATCACTAATATAGAAATGATACTCCCTTATGATCTTTCTGTCATCTTCTGTACTATCATTCGCATGAATGAATGCGATGTGCACAAATATAGAAACCTGTGTGGAGTTGTAATATTGTGATTGCACCTCACGCTGTGGCTGTAGACTGTAGTTCTCTGCAAAGTCGACGACTGAAACAATGCTACCAACTGGAAATGTGTCCTTGCATAACTTGAATTGCAAGTCCAACCATCGAGCTCTATGGGCATGTCTTGCATACTCATACACTATGCTGTCACGAAATATAGGCATAAACTGATACACTGGAATCTTTTCAATAACTAATTCACACCTCTTTGCTTCTTTACCATCTTTTGTATTGTATGCCACTGTTTTATACTTGCCAAATTCTACTAGTTCATTTCCAACCGCATGTGTTATTTCCATATGTTCACATATTGGCAAATGTTGCAAGCCACCGCAACGATGACATGTGCCATCCAAGCATAATTTCTTGTAGAATATTTGACCTTCCTCTCTTTCACATAAAATTCTTGATATGAAGTCTCTTGAAGATGTTGGTGGGGTACATATGGCACAACCCTGCAAATCATTGTTAGTATGCATATCTAAACATATAGACCTATAAGCATCAAAATGGTTAGAAAATTCAATATGTAATCTACAACAACAAGTAGTGCGTGTGTGATTTATCTTAACATAGAAAGGTTTTAGCATTTCAAAATATCTTTGACAAATTTTAATTTGAGGATACTTCTCTAGAAATTTACCATAAAACTGTGTTTGAGTCTCATCCAAAAAATACTTTGGATGTGGCTCGCGGTTCTGACTACCAATTCTCCTTCTTACCACATCCCTTTGATTCGGAGATACCCTTGTGTAATTCTTCCAAAAGTCTTCAATTAGTGACCTCAATGCTTCAACAATTGGTTTATCTTTTCGTGGTAGTCTCCCCGAGAACGCCCATAATTCATTGGCATTAGTGTCCTCAATTCTTTGGCGTCTTCCAACGGCTCTTGATAAAGTTTTCCTATTAATTCTCAATTTTTGACTTGTCTTTCTAATAAGACGAGCTTTCCTCGTTTGACTACTTACTATAGTCGATGTAATCACATGTCGTGTTGCATTACTATCTTTTGTGCGTGAGGTGTTACCCACACTGTCATACACACTCATTAGATTCTTGACAATAGATTTTTCACTTGAAGCCTCTGATGTTCTCAACCCAAGAATCTTCATGATAGACCTATACTTTATACTTCGCATCATTTCAACGAATAGTTGACATCTTGCAGTCTCATTTAACTTTTCAAAGAATAATCTCTAAATCTTATTAGCATATCTTCTACAAGTGCGTTTTGGAATCTTACCTTCTATTGGCTGCAAAATATTCTCATCAATATCAATCAAATACTTTGGCTTTCTATGCAAAATTCTAGGTGGTGTCAAGTTAGGTAAATTCATTTCAACATTAGGAATTTCATCAATATTTAAATGAGATGGGTTAGATGGCATACCTTCGATCGAAGATGGAATAGATGACATACCTTGAGGTTGAGGTGGGAACGATGGCGTACCTCCTTCATCACATGTGAGTGATGATGTACTCTCAACTTGAGATGTGGTAGATGGTGTCCCTACATGTTGTCTTGCGATAAAGGATGTGTCTCCAACTATGGTATTTAAATCTCTCGTACCACGAAGTTTTTGCATTCATTCTCTTTGTGCCGCCAATACCATATCTCTTTGTGATGGTTGTGGTTCCTCTTCAATTGGTATGTCTTCATTTATCGTGTCCAATTTCCTCTTCTCACGAAGTTCCCTCATAGCCATTGCTTTCTTTGCATTCTTAGCTTCTATCTCTTCCTGTGTTGGTTTAATTCTTGATCGTTTCCTCGGCATGACGGAGAATTTGTCTGTAGCATGATAAAGAGACCAATATTAGTTCCTAAGAAATGAATACATGATAATAGTGGGATTGTATTTTTTTTATGTTGTAAGGATTTATTCTTGTATAGTTTGACATCATGGTATGAACTAAGGTTTGTTTATTACACATAATTATTAAAGAGCCCAAGTGTAGAAAATATACATGGCATCATGTGAGATTGTAGGTTGCTTTCTTGATTGGAAATGTGTCTATTTTAAACATGTATGATAATGCATGATAAAGTAATTCAATCCGAAATAAGGAAAATGTAAAGAACATGCATGTAAAGACTTGACATACCTAAAAAATGAAGATTTGAATGGAGAGAGTACCCAATTATGTAGTGTTTTTATCTTCTTGCATCAAACTCCTCAACAATTTGAGTTTTTCACCACTTGCTTCCTTTTCAATGTTAAATTCTTAAAATTGAATCAAAATTAACATTGCAATACTACAAAAATTGAAACTTGTATAGATATATATCAAATTTGGTTTGAAAACTATGTTATTTCCTCCTTCTCAAGTTGGCAAAGCAGAAAAGGTGGTGGAAAGATCATGCAAAGGTGGTACAATGTGTCAAATGTGCATGTGAACTTCCCAATAGCATGAAAGCACTTCTTTTTTGTCGGAGCACGCGCAGAATCAGTAAGAAAATAGAGCATGTGGGCCTGGATCACGGGGGTAACCACTTTTTTACCGTTTCAGTAGAAATACAAAACGCGAGCGCGTTATAACGCGCTCGCGTTTTGTCCTGCTATAGATCTCTAAACCCTAAACCCTCAACTCTGATCCCTTGACCCTCAACCCTCAATGTCAAATCCTAATCCCTCAACCCTATCCCTAAACCCTCAACCCTCAATGTCAAATCCTAATCCCTCAACCTCAACCTTGTCCCTAAACCCTAATCCCTTCAACCTCAACCCTATCCCTAAACCCTTGACCCTCGAACATCAGCCCTCAACGTCAAACCGTAATCCCTTGATGCAGAGCGAAACAAGTTGAACATTAACACAGGTGAAAAAATCCTTGAAAGTCCACAAAATAACCTTTACAGTGTATATCGGCAAGACAATTTAAATGTCACACCGAAATGTACCTATTCTTGCCTATCGGCAAGACAATGGCTATCGGCAACCACCTTTCTCTCATCGGCCGATGAGGTAACTCATGCCGACATATGTTACATCGGCCGCACTTTCCCGTCGTCTTCCTGATCGGAGAGAACATAACTATCGGGGAACTCTTTAAGTCTCCTGCCGATGCTATCGGTTACGCCGATAGACTTACCATCGGCAAGACTTCTTGAATCTCACCCCGATCGGTGAGAGATCCTACCATCGGTCCAAACCAACTTTCTTATGCCGATGGCATTACTCACACTGATATACTTCGCTTCTCTTTCGTCGGTCTGACTTAGACTATCGGCGTAACTTAATCCTCGTCGTCCGATATCAAACTTTACGCCGATGCACATCCTCCGCTTTACCTTTGTCGATGTGACTAAGACCATCGGTGGGACTCTTCGCCCATCTTCCGACAATACAACTCTTACCGATAACTCAACATAATGCTTCATCTTCGGTAAGACATTACCATTTGTCACCTCGACACAAACACGATCGGCAAGATTAATGTTATCGGTTCAATGCACCTTTGTCTACCCGATAGACATAGTCAATCCGATGACTTCTCCATACATTGCTCGACTTATTCTTCCGGTCCTCCTTACTGTTTCCACCGGTCATTTCTTGCATCGTTCAGAATGCTTATTCTAAAAACCTCACATACAACAATGATATTCAAATGGAAGATACGAACTGTCCTCACAAACATTCATTGTATACACATAAAGTGCTAATTCCTTCTCTGCACATTGTAACCGAACAGAACACACAGAAACACTAAAACTACATAACAGAAATAAATCTAACTACATGGAGGTCATTCCACTGATTTCAAAGAAATCCACCAGTGGAATGACTCCAATCGGTATCACTGTAGTTTGACCAGAAAACACAGAATTTCTTTATTCCTTCTGCTTCAGAATAAAATACAATTTCTCTCTCTGTTCGTTCACTCCCCTCTACATGAACAGAGACCAACAATATAAAGACTCTTAATTGACAGTTACACACGGTGGAAGGTGAATCACCTATAACCACCCTGCCAATCGGTTACAAACCTTTCAGACATTCAGTTCGGTTACAAATGGTAATGACACGTACACAAACTACTCAACATTATGCCATTACTTGGCCAAATTCTAATCCCTCAACCCTTCACTCTAATCCCTCAACCCTAAACCCTATCCCTAAACCCTCAACACTATACCTTAAACCCTAATCCCTCAACCCTAACCCTAAACCTTGTCCCTAAACCCTTGACCCTCGAACCTCAACCCTCGACGTCAAACCCTAATCCCTCAACCCTTAACTCTGATCCCTCATCTCTCAACCCTAACCCTAAACCCTCAACCCTCAACATCAAACCCTAATCCCTCAACCCTCAACCCTAATCTATCATCTGTCATCCCTCCACACTCTACTTTAACCCTAATTCCTCGACCCTCAACCCTATCCCTAAACCCTTGACCCTTGAACCTCAACCCTCAACCCTCAACATCAAACCCTAATCCCTCAACCCTTAACTCTAATCCCTCGACCTTCAACCCTGATCCTAAACCCTAAACCCTCAACGCCAAATTCTAATCCCTCAACCCTTCACTCTAATCCCTCAACCCTAAACCCTATCCCTAAACCCTCAACACTATACCTTAAACCCTAATCCCTCAACCCTAACCCTAAACCTTGTCCCTAAACCCTAATCCCTTCAACCTCAACCCTATCCCTAAACCCTTGACCCTCGAACCTCAGCCCTCGACGTCAAACCCTAATCCCTCAACCCTTAACTCTGATCCCTCATCTCTCAACCCTAACCCTCAACCCTCAACCCTCAACATCAAACCCTAATCCCTCAACCCTCAACCCTAATCTATCATCCGTCATCCCTCCACACTCTACTTTAACCCTAATTCCTTGACCCTCAACCCTATCCCTAAACCCTTGACCCTCGAACCTCAACCCTCAACCCTCAACATCAAACCCTAATCCCTCAACCCTTAACTCTAATCCCTCGACCTTCAACCCTGATCCTAAACCCTAAACCCTCAATGCCAAATTCTAATCCCTCAACCCTTCACTCTAATCCCTCAACCCTAAACCCTATCCCTAAACCCTCAACACTATACCTTAAACCCTAATCCCTCAACCCTAACCCTAAACCTTGTCCCTAAACCCTAATCCCTTCAACCTCAACCCTATCCCTAAACCCTTGACCCTCGAACCTCAGCCCTCGACGTCAAACCCTAATCCCTCAACCCTTAACTCTGATCCCTCATCTCTCAACCCTAACCCTAAACCCTCAACCCTCAACATCAAACCCTAATCCCTCAACCCTCAACCCTAATCTGTCATCTGTCATCCCTCCACACTCTACTTTAACACTAATTCCTCAACCCTCGACCCTCGAACCTCAACCCTCAACCCTCAACATCAAACCCTAATCCCTCAACCCTTAACTCTAATCCCTCGACCTTCAACCCTGATCCTAAACCCTAAACCCTCAACGCCAAATTCTAATCCCTCAACCCTTCACTCTAATCCCTCAACCCTAAACCCTATCCCTAAACCCTCAACACTATACCTTAAACCCTAATCCCTCAACCCTAACCCTAAACCTTGTCCCTAAACCCTAATCCCTTCAACCTCAACCCTATCCCTAAACCCTTGACCCTCGAACCTCAGCCCTCGACGTCAAACCCTAATCCCTCAACCCTTAACTCTGATCCCTCATCTCTCAACCCTAACCCTAAACCCTCAACCCTCAACATCAAACCCTAATCCCTCAACCCTCAACCCTAATCTATCATCCGTCATCCCTCCACACTCTACTTTAACCCTAATTCCTCGACCCTCAACCCTATCCCTAAACCCTTGACCCTCGAACCTCAACCCTCAACCCTCAACATCAAACCCTAATCCCTCAACCCTTAACTCTAATCCCTCGACCTTCAACCCTAATCCTAAACCCTAAACCCTCAACGCCAAATTCTAATCCCTCAACCCTTCACTCTAATCCCTCAACCCTAAACCCTATCCCTAAACCCTCAACACTATACCTTAAACCCTAATCCCTCAACCCTAACCCTAAACCTTGTCCCTAAACCCTAATCCCTTCAACCTCAACCCTATCCCTAAACCCTTGACCCTCGAACCTCAGCCCTCGACGTCAAACCCTAATCCCTCAACCCTTAACTCTGATCCCTCATCTCTCAACCCTAACCCTAAACCCTCAACCCTCAACATCAAACCCTAATCCCTCAACCCTCAACCCTAATCTATCATCCGTCATCCCTCCACACTCTACTTTAACCCTAATTCCTCGACCCTCAACCCTATCCCTAAACCCTTGACCCTCGAACCTCAACCCTCAACCCTCAACATCAAACCCTAATCCCTCAACCCTTAACTCTAATCCCTCAACCTTCAACCCTGATCCTAAAGCCTAAACCCTCAACGCCAAATTCTAATCCCTCAACCCTTCACTCTAATCCCTCAACCCTAAACCCTATCCCTAAACCCTCAACACTATACCTTAAACCCTAATCCCTCAACCCTAACCCTAAACCTTGTCCCTAAACCCTAATCCCTTCAACCTCAACCCTATCCCTAAACCCTTGACCCTCGAACCTCAGCCCTTGACGTCAAACCCTAATCCCTCAACCCTTAACTCTGATCCCTCATCTCTCAACCCTAACCCTAAACCCTCAACCCTCAACATCAAACCCTAATCCCTCAACCCTCAACCCTAATCTGTCATCTGTCATCCCTCCACACTCTACTTTAACCCTAATTCCTCGACCCTCGACCCTCGAACCTCAACCCTCAACCCTCAACATCAAACCCTAATCCCTCAACCCTTAACTCTAATCCCTCGACCTTCAACCCTGATCCTAAACCCTAAACCCTCAACGCCAAATTCTAATCCCTCAACCCTTCACTCTAATCCCTCAACCCTAAACCCTATCCCTAAACCCTCAACACTATACCTTAAACCCTAATCCCTCAACCCTAACCCTAAACCTTGTCCCTAAACCCTAATCCCTTCAACCTCAACCCTATCCCTAAACCCTTGACCCTCGAACCTCAGCCCTCGACGTCAAACCCTAATCCCTCAACCCTTAACTCTGATCCCTCATCTCTCAACCCTCAACATCAAACCCTAATCCCTCAACCCTCAACCCTAATCTATCATCCGTCATCCCTCCACACTCTACTTTAACCCTAATTCCTCGACCCTCAACCCTATCCCTAAACCCTTGACCCTCGAACCTCAACCCTCAACCCTCAACGTCAAATCCTAATCCCTCAACCCTAAACCCTATCCCTAAACCCTCAACACTATACCTTAAACCCTAATCCCTCATCCCTCAACCCTAAACCTTATCCCTAAACCCTAATCCCTCAACCCTCAACCCTAATATGTCATCCCCCAACTCTAATCCTTCATCCCTAAACCCTAAATGCTATCCCTATTCCTACACCCTCAACAGAATCGATACTATACCTTAAACCCTAATCCCTTATCCCTAAACCCTCCAACCCTATCCCTAATCCTTATACCCTCCACACTCTACTTTAACCCTAATTCCTCGACCCTCAACCCTATCCCTAAACCCTTGACCCTCGAACCTCAACCCTCAACCCTCAACGTCAAACCCTAATCCCTCAACCCTTAACTCTGATCCCTCGACCCTCAACACTATACCTTAAACCCTAATCCATATCCCTCAACCCTTAACCCTTAAAACTTAAACCCTATCCCTACACCCTCAACACTTGACACTATATCTTAAGCCTTAAACCCTCATCCCTAAAGCCTCAACCCTCAATCCTTAAACCTTAAACCCTAAACCCTATCCCTAATCCCTCTACCCTCAACACTCTAACCCTAACCTCGACATTAAATGCTAATCCGTCAACCCTAAACCCTAATCCTAAACCCTCAACCCTAAACCTTATCCCTAAACCCTAATCCCTCAACCCTCAACCCTAATCCATCATCCCTCAACTATAATCCCTCATCCCTAATCCCTAAATGCTATCCCTATTCCTAAACTCTCAACAGACTTGATACTATACCTTAAACCCTAATCCCTTATCCCTAAACCCTCCAACCCTATCCCTAATCCTTACACCCTCCACACTCTACTTTAACCCTAATCCCTCGACCCTAAACCCTATCCCTAAACCCTTGACCCTTGAACCTCAACCCTCAACCCTTAATGTCAAACCCTAATCCCTCAACCCTTAACTTTGATCCCTCGACCCTCAACCGTAATCTGTCATCCCTCATCCCTAAACCTTAAACGCTATCCCTATTCCTAGACCCTCAATGGGCTCGATACTATACCTTAAACGCTAATCCCTTATCTGTAAACCTTTCAACTCTATCCTTTATGCCTTAACCCTCATGATGAATAGCCTTGAATGTAAAAAAATTTGAGTGGGACATAACGCGAGCGCGTTATAACGCGCTCGCGTTATGTCAAACATGGGAAAAGACAGACTTGCGGGAAAAAATGTAAGGCAAGAAATAACATGAGCGCGTTATTTCTTGCTTTGGGAATCCCAAGCCTTGGGCTTGGGATTTGCTTTGGATTTCCAACCCAAAGGCTTGGAGTGCCTTATGAACAGTCACAGACGTGTTTTTTTGTATTCTTCAAAATTTCACATAATTTCGTTCGTGCTAACCCTCAGATTTGCACGTGTTTCAAGGTTGAACAAATCGAACACATGGGTAATGTTAGGCTTTCTCTTAGCTATTTGACGATGTGATTTTTTTCACATTTTAACAATGTTAAGCCTTTCATCTTTAATTTCTTTTGTTTGTGTGTCCGTTTTTATGCAAAAACCACTGTTTGGTCTTTTTTTCATTGTAAAATAACTATTCATTCAAATTTCAAAAAAATTACATATTTAGAAACTAGACTCCATTCTACAAATATTAAAAAAATAAAAAAATGATTTTCAGTTAGTTTTCAAAATTTATAGGGGTAGCACGGCCAAAATTCTGTTTTTTAGGATGTGTCCACTTCAAAAATTAGTAAAAAATCAAATATTCATCAAAAAATTATCAGAAAAATCGGGCATAAACTACATGCTATTAGCTAATTTCTCACCAAAGCGATTTTAAAAATACCAAAAAAAAGTTGACCTTTTGAGGGAGCCACAAAACATGCTATGTTATGTTTTTTTGACAGAAACAACACCAATTTCTATGGCTCCCTCTTTTGAACCCCTTAATCTATGCCATTTTCAAAACAAAATAGTAGTTTAGAAAGTAGACTCGGAGCACTACGAACATTGTTTTGGTTGCATCTCTAAATTTTGAGTGTAACTATGCTCAATTTCTCATCCAAGGCCAGTATTTCCTGATTTCAGAAAAAAAGTGGCCACTTAAGACCCCTTTTTGGCCCCCCATCTTCTTGCACTTACCCAACAATGAATCCTTTATTTGCGGGGATGTACAATCTTTGTTAGATAGATTCAATAGAAGGCCAGTGATCATGGACTCGAGAGCATCCCTATTTCTGATTATGTCATGTAATAGTGAAAGAGAATTAAAACAAGAGAGAGATAAAGATATAGAGGGAAAGATGGATAGAGAAAAGAGAGACTAACATTTGATCAATCAATCCATGCTAACAATCCAAATATAGCACATGTCTATGGGGAGCTACACTCAAGGCATCATGTCACTTGCATGGGAGAGGGAGAAAAAGAGATATATAGAGATAGAGAGATCAAGATGAATGTAACAAGTTGGCACTCAAAACATTGCTAAGAGTTTATGAGATAAAATTATTGCATTATATCAATCATATGCCAAAGGGAACTCAGTCCAAGTTATTAATATGGTATGGGTGAACATATAAGGAAGATTAATATGATATGTTTATGTTTGCAAATAGAAATTAAAATTACAATCTACTAACATATTGCACAACTACATAAATACAAATTGGATCCAATCTTCAAAATTATAAAGTTGAAGATACTATATTTGTTTAAGTTCAATTGCCTAATATTTATCTCTCCCCCCCTCTGTATCTGTCTCTCTCCCCCCCTCTGTATCTGTCTCTCTCCCCCTCCCCTTCTCTCTGTCTCTTCTCTATCTTCCTCTTTCTCTCTTTCTCCTCCTCTCATCTGAGCTCTCTGTATCTTTATCTCTTCCTTTTTTTCTCCCCTCTCTTTGTTTCTCTATCTTTCTCTATCTCTCTCTTACCATCTCTCTTTCTTTCTCTCACCCTCTTTATCTCTCTATATCTCTACCTCTCTCTGTGTCTGTATCTCTCTTTTTGTAAACCTCTATGTCTATCTCTTCTTTCTTCTTTCTTACCATCTCTCTCTCTCTCTCTCTCCATCTCTATCTTCCCTTCTATTTTTTCCTATCTCTATATCACTTCTTTATCTCCCCTCCTCTCTTTACAATTCTTGTTCTCTCTAGCTCTTTCCCCCGCCCCCTCTCTCTCATTATTATGTCTCTATTTTATATATAAAATAATTATATAATCAATAACAAATATACAATATAAAATCTATATTAAATTAAAAAAAACAAATATAGTTAAATATTATATACAAAATATTTTATTACTAACTGTAATATTAAATATCTAATATTAGATATCAAAATGTATTAAATGATATATATATATATTAAATTCAAATGTTATATTAATATTTTGTTATATAAGATTAAATATCTCTATATTAAAATGTATGTATGTAATTATATATATAATATTTTCCCCTAGTAAAATAATCTTGAATCACTTACAAGTGTGTTATGAATCAATCATTTCACATTTGCAAATTAATCCTTAAATATTTTACTTAATCTTTGAATCCCTTGTAATTGAATTGTTTCAAATTCTGGATGAATTGTTTCACACCCAAGTCCATCTAATATTCCTACTTCGATGCACCACTTACCTACTCCTGTAAGAAAACACAATATTTGACAAGATATTATTTAATTAAGAGATCTTAACTTGAGGAATCGATGTGAGGGTCATTTTTTAAAAAGGAAGGGAATAGAACATTAATACCTAGCATAAGCAAGTGGATAGATGGTCTTGGAGTCCAATATTGTCAAACTATAACATATATAAATATGTGTGTGCGTAGACACATTTTAATTGGGAATATAAAAAATATAAAACATTAAAATTATGTTAACTTTCCATATATCCCAAAAAAATATAACTATATTAAAAGGTATCCCAGAAGTATAACTATGTATCTTAAATTTCTAATGAATATATATTAAAAGAAAATCTAAAAAGGTATATCACATTCGAGCAACGAATTAAAAGAATGGTTTTGCTTTGGCACTTACCATTATTTTCTCCATTTGTTTCTGTGATTGATAATTTGAAACTATTGTAAGAACCTACTAAGATACCACAAATACTCTAGAATTCCTAGTCAAATTCAATACCTCAATGAAACTAAGATAAACACAATAAACAAAAGTTATACCTTGTGAACTGATTTATCCTGTGTCTTCCATTGTTTCCTATCTTCTCAATGATCTTGTTGATGATTAATATTGCTCTCAGAAATGTACTTCCTTGCTTTCCAAGATGACAAAGAGAGGAATGGATTTTGTGGATGAATATGTAAAGTGAGGACAACTAAAATGCAAAGCTAAAGTGAAGATGATATGATTGATATGAAGCCATTGATAATGCTATGGATATGATATGAAACTAGATGAAATTATGAAGCTAATGCAAATGCAATGGTGATAATGCTATTGGAATGCAAATGGGGGGCCAAAGGCATGCTTGATTGCTTGATGGAAATTTTGCAGCATATAATTACTAAAAGCTCTTGTGATACAATGTGAGTGTGAGGAACTTTCTTTTATAGGCCAAGGATGGGCCAATTCCAAGTATCATAAGATCCACGATGGAGAACAAGTCTTGTCACGTGTATGGTCATGACTCAATTGGTTGGAATGAGGGAGATAAAGGTGGGAGATGTTCTTACTATGATGGCAAGGTAGAGGAAAAGGAGGGACAAGGAGCCACATGTCATGATGTTCACAAGGACCAATGAGACAAAGGTGGAAGACCATGAAAAAAACATGGAGGAAGGAGTCTTAGGTTGTTGGAATGTGAGAAGGAATCTAGGATTCAACTTTGACCATGGTGAGGTGTAAAAACCAATTTCTAGAAAATAGGAAATGGTTGAGAAGAAATAGGGCACATGTTGAGAGGATAATTTCTTAATTAAATATTAAGAATATTTAATTATTTGAGCAACATGATGAGGTGTCCAATGATGTGGAGAATGACATGGATGAGTGACATAGGACTTTGTCTTAGGGGGACTAATTAAATAATTTAGGATAATTTAATTATATATGACATTAGAAGAATTTAGGAATGATTAATTATTAGAAAAATATGATGAATGTGAACCAAATAAATAATTTGGGAAATTTATTTATTGATAGAGGAATAAGAATAAAATAAATATTAAAATATTTATTTAATTCAACTCGAGCCATTTTTAGATGTATACAATTTCATCCAGACTAACAACAATAAAATTCTATTTTGATAAAATATATTATAATTTCAAACTTTTCTCACTTGAAATCCTAAAACTAGGAAGAGGGAAGTAAATTGATATTTCTTTTCAAAGTGTATTAAGTCACAGTGGTAGAAAGTAGATAAAACTATCTAGTGAGAAATATAAACACGAACAAAATGAAAAACTGGGAAAGTGAAAATTTTTGCTGACGGAACATAACCACTGCGAACTATTTAAATTAAGTCTCAAGAAAAATCTAGGGTATCTAGTGGGGGAAATTTAAATGACATGAGACTTCTTTTGACACAATTTCTTTCCCGGTGTGAGAACAATCGACGAGTTTACAACGACGATGAGAAACGGCAAAAACAACCATAAATAAAAAAAAATGTTGAAACGAAAAGAATAGTGATGATGATTTCAATCATCTTGCCTGCTACTTGAGAATGTCGAACCATTGATCTTCAGCACCAAGCCTCTCTTTGCCAAAGGGAATGCCTTCGACGTAATTAATTATTATTAATTTATTGTGTTAAATCTTACAAAGAGAATTTTTGGGCTATTTTGATGGACTATATATATAGCCATAAGTTATATATTTTTGTGTTAATTTTTTAAAAAAATTATTATTATTATTTTTATTATTTATACGTTTGAGTTTATCTTAACTTTATTTATATTTATTTTCAAACATTTGTGTTGTTACTAGCAATTGGACTTATAAGTTCAATGGGCATGCTATAATTTTTTAATTATAAATTTTTGTTAGAGATAATTTTTCCATATTCAACTCCTTAATTACATTGAAAATGATAAAAAAAAATGTATACAATTTATTAAATGCATTATTTATAGGATAGAAATTAGTGAAATAACTTTTATTGCAAAGCAATAGAAAAATAATATCTCAAAATTTGAATGCATTATTTATAGGATACAAATTAGTGACATAACTTTTATTGCAAGGAAATAGAAAAGTAATGTCGCAAAAGTTGAATTTGGTATCATAGTTTATCTAACATGAATGTACCTTAGAGCATGTGTTGGAATTGAAATACACCCCTTAGAATTTGAAAGTTTCCATCATCAAAGGACAAGTGGCTCACTGGTGGAAAATCCCACTAGTCGCAAGTAGGTTCTAAGTTTGAATGACAACCTATCCGATAAGCTTATTAAATTACCCATCATTATCTAGGGTTCCTTGTAGAAACAAATACAATCTTTTTCTGGTGTTTTGTTGTGGGTCAGTTGTGTTCCGACTTTTCATCTATTGTAAAGGGTTTGTAGGGCTCCTTGAAAACCCACTTTTTACTCCTTTAATAAAAACCAAATACAATCTTTATCACAAAGTGGTAGAAAAAATAATTGAAATTAAAATCTATGTAAAAATATCTTTACATTGTTCAATAATTTGAGCTCCTTTAGTGAATGCTAGAAAGAAATGGACTTCATTAATTACCACTTTTTGGTAGGGATGAAGTTTAAAATTGCTATTAACTATTTAACTGTTGAAGAGTGTGATGTTTAAGTAGAGTGTAGAGAGATGGAATACCTTGTGCACAATATAATGTCCTATTTTTAATTAATTTAATTTTGTGGACAAAATGTCTATTCCTATATATTGGGGAAATTGCTAGGAAAATAAATTTAATTAAAATTGATTATTTGACCCAAATTAATTATTATTTCTCATTTTTGATAAAAGGGGACAAGTAATTAATAAAATGTTATTATTGAGTATTTACCCAAGGAGGGGCATGAGAATTCATGGAGATGGAATAATGTAATTCTTAAATCATTGGCATCTCCTTTTATGACATATTCTATGATGGGTTTAGAATAGTTTTTATGGCAACCAATTTTTATGGAGTTATAAGTTGAATTGTTAGGTATAAAAGATAAAAACACTACAAATGGAAATATGAAAACAAGTATGCAAATCTGAAATTAAGACTTAATGTTCATGAAAACCCATTCATCCAAATACTACTTAACTATATAATACCAAAAGAAGATTATGGAAATTAAACTAGCAACATAAGAAATCAACAACACCATAAAAACATCACATAACATAGGATTTAAAGTGGAGAAACCCTTTTGGGAAAAAAATCCACTAGAGAAAAGAGGAGAAGTATGTATTATCATTTAATCTACAAAATTCAATATCTACATATTACCACTACTACCTCTAACACCATTTCAACAACATCTATGTACCTATGAAAACAAACTCTCATAAATCCACTATCTCATAATCTCAATATATAGGCAAGGAAGAGGCCAAGACCACAAATAGTTTTACCAAAACTATGGTATGCTACACAAAATCCCACACCCAACTCATAGAGTAGATCTTTTGAGAATAGAAAATAATATAACTTCACATTGACTTCCCATGAACTCAATCAATGAATCTCCAATTAGAAATTTAACCATTATAGCTCATCTATGATAGAGTAAGTCCTACATCTTCAAAGATAGAGCTCAAAGATGGAGTTGCCAACTCATGCTCCATAACAAATTTTTATTCCTCTCACATGCGTAAGGTCAGTGGACCACCAAGAGATTTGTTCAAGCATGATAATCAAATTCACAATGAAAGCTTGATCGAAGTCAAGCTCAATACATGGACTGAATACATCTCTATCAAGCATCATCCTCGTACCACCACACTTGTGTTTCATCTAGACAAAATCCTTTCACTAGAAGATTAAAAAAACTCATTCTTGCAAAGACAATAAATAAATAATGAAAAAAAAAGAAACATTCTTTCACTCATAAAATCAAAGACTTCATCATAGTAAAGAGCGGTTTTTGACCATCCAAATTATCTCCAAGATAGACTTCCCATCTCTAGTGTAGACTAAGAAGCTTTAAAACAAGGTATGCAACCATAAAATAAATTAAATAATAGAAATATGCATAAAAATTTATATATAAATGATATGTATACCTTGCAACATAGTGTGAGAAGTAGTTTTCCCTATGCGTTCATGAGAATAAGGTGGTTGGAAGCAAGGGCATATGTGTCCACTTTGAAGAGGAGATCTGCATTAGAGTCAAATATGGTGAAGCCCTTGCCATAATTTATAGAATTTGATAAAGAGAAATAGATATTTTTCAAAATCGAATCAAACCAAATCAGAGATGCCAACTTCTATGAAATCAAACATAAAATCACATAACTTATTATCTACAAAAATAAAATCCTACAAAGTTTCATCAAAAAATTGTAAGACTCCATTAATGTCATCTACCAAGTGTTTCTCAAGAAAATAAAAATATGTTTAATACCATTTTGAGCACAAACACATTCCTTAAGAAATAGAATAATTAGCTCAATGAAGGCTATCTCCTTGTATGTTTCTATTCTATGGTGATTGAATTAATAGGCTCTGTCTCTCTGTTAGAAAAATCATATGTTATCTACATGTAATTTTTAAATTATGTAATGATTGAATGAATAGGCTATATGGTAAAAAAAAGTAATCACTCTCTCACATTTATCAAGGAATGATAGCTATAAGATGCTTCTATTGTATACTTCTAAACATTCCTAACATGATAAAATAGAAGGAAATATTATATTACATGTTTATAACTACAACACATTTTTTCAAGGGAACATGGGCCTAGAACATCATTTATTTAACATCATTTTATCCAAACACATTTAAGACATGCACATAGGATGAAATGATCATGAATTCACCCAACAACATATTTATGAAATAAAATCTTAAATACAAGAATTATGAAAATAACTTAAAAAACCATATTCATTCAAAAACTTAATTTAGTGAAAGTTGAGAAATGAGTGAGTGAAAAATGAGAAAAAATTACAAAATTCATGAAAATTGTGAAAATTACGAAGCAAGGAAAGAGGAGCGAAAGAAAGTCAATGGAAAGAAGCATAGATTGTAGTCAAGTTCTTCTTCTCTAGTGGCAAAAGAGAGAGATTATAAGGTCAAGGAAAGAAGTGGCAAGGAGGGGGACATAATAAAAAACATGGACAATAGGTAGAATAGATCAGATGAGAAATGTAAAATAATTGTTGTAGGAAATGATAATATTGAAGTGAATAAAGAGATTCTATGTATTTGCATTCTAGATAAGTTTATGAACTTGAAAGTAGAAAAATTAGAGAAGAATGTGGTAATCACGAAATTCATTGGTATATGGACATCGATGGAGAGGATTAAGACTTGGATTAGTAAAAAATGGCACTAACCTATGTCAGAAGTTAGCTTCTTGGCTCTAGGGTTTTTGCAGATCATCTTCCAATCAGAATATGATAGGGACTCGATCCTCAAAGGAGGTTCATGGTCTATGGGGAATGTGGGTCTTTATATTTGTGCATGGTCTCTAGGGTTCAACCCATATTCATAACTAATTTAGGATACCCCCCTCTGGATTAGAATGTATAAATTGCCCTAGGAATTATGATCTGAAGAAATCTTCAAATTGATCAGAGACCCTAGGTGAATATATTTTTTGCTCCAGTGCGATTGGGGGAAATTAGTTGGCTACATATGCCAGAATCTATGTTAATATAAATCTAAGTAAACCAATCAAATACTCTATTAAGTTGTCTTTAGTCTTGGGGGAGTGGAATCAATAATTGGATTAGGAATGTCTTCCTATCAAATGTTTTAGATGTTGGAAAAGTGGTCACCTAGCTAGAGACTGTGTGAGGTGAAAAGAGGATAATCTAGTGCAAGACAAGAATAAGGTGGAGGAAGAGGCTATAGTAGGTAAAGGCTCCTCCACAATTTTGGAAAAGCCCCTAGGTAAAGCCAATCCTTTTAATTCACTTCCATCTTCCTTGGATTGACATTGTCTCAAGGAAATAAGGGATAACATTCCTAAGGATTTTGTTTTGGAGCCAAGAGAAATAGGGGATTTGAGTCTGGCAATTAAGGCTCTAGAAATAGTTGAGTAACAAATAAATTATGGGAGTGATATCGAGGTGGTTGCAAACTTGTTCGAAGATATGGAAAATCTGGAAGATTGGAGTATTGTGACCAGAAGGGGAAGGAGAAATGGAATCAAAATCAATACCTAGGTAGAGGTAGGGGGTAATAATATCAAGGGAAGGAAAACTGATGCTAGTAAGGAAAAGTTGAAGGCATTGGAGGATTTAGAAAATGGCACAAGGCTTTAATGAGGAAATTTGTCAAAGATGGAGGTGGGCACCTCCTTGGCTCAAAAAAACAATGAAAGTCGTCATCTGGAATATCCGTGGCCTAAATGGCATAGAAAAATTTCACTTACTAAAGTGGCTCATTGAGAGGGAGATCCCAAATATTATTCTAGTTTAGGAAACTAAGATGGATGAGGGTAGTGTTAAGGTCTCTCTCCCTCATTTGTGGAAGAAACATTTGTATCATCTTCTAAAGAACATGATTGGGATGAGGACAATACCTTCTCAAGTTGGGAACTAGCTGACAACTGGTCAATGAGAGCATGTGCAAGATAAAGAGGAGACCCAATTATGATTGTATCGATGTCAACCACTCCATGGATATACTAACAATAGCCCTAAAATTTCATAGAATTAGAAAACAGCCACAAATGAATGTACATAAGTAGAAAGGAGGGTGCTAGAATAGATGAAAGTAGGAAAGCATTTGCATACATGATTTTTTAGAAACCTTGAAAGTAGACTCTATTAGTTGGACAATCTAGACCCCTTCATGGGAGTGCTCATTGTATCAAGTTTGTTATATTTTTCAAGAAGGAGAGAGTGACGTGAGTGCATTCCATCAAAGAGTTGTAAGAAGTACTTCAAGCTAGTAGATTGCATGAAGTTGATAGGCTACAATGATAATATTTGGAGAGAAGGACAAAGATCAAAATTTCCTTCAAGAAGGCTACTTATTGCTCATGTAGTCAATATTCTTGTCATTTGAGGAAGGATTGAGTGTGAGAGATGTGTGTGTATAAGTGGAAAGAGTAATAATTAACGAGGAGTGAGGGCCACAATGTAAATACTCAAAGCAAAGTTTAGGGTTTGAATAATTTGATGTGAGTTTAAAGAGAAGCCTAGACATATATTTGAGCTCATTGTTTATTACTCAAACATAAATAATGGAAATGTACATACTAGTTTGAAGAAATTGTTCTATATGTTAATAAAGAAAGCAATAGTAGGTATTTGTATATCTTTTTAAGAAGAAAACATTGATAAATTAATGTAGTCAAATGCACATTATATAAACCATACACTAGAGATAATTATTAATGGTTTTATTCTTTGACATCATATTCAACTCTAAACATTGTTACTATAGTTATGCCCAAACATTAACAATGCATTACATATTATCTACATAGTATTCAAATACATGTTTAAAAGAACTTGACCACAACCTATTTCAAATTTCTGATTGTTGAACAATTGTATCATGAAGTTGGAGAATCCATCTACTTTCTCACATGTATAATGAAATTCATTCAAAGTATCTTGGAATGATTGAATACCTAATTTTTCTACATTTAGAGTAGTAGAGCTTTGTTTCCTTCATTTGATGCAAAAGATCAAAGTAATTGATTGCAATATTTGATGCAAGGTGTTCAACATCAATTTGATCAAGTTTGGTACTATTAGCATTTAAAGTCAAGTCAAGTTTAGTGAGAAAACTGACCATCCACTATTGGAAGCACACTTTCCATTTTCACATCATTATTTATAATAGAATTTTCAATGACCTCTGTAGTCGGTGAAAGTGTTGCCATAGCCTATAAAGAAATATTTAATTACAAGTGCTCCACCAAACATAAATATTTAAAAACAATTTCTTAAAACCTAACTTATAAATAACTACATGAAGAAGGTGATAAACAACTATTGCCATTCAAATTAGTTATAAACATATAAATTAAGACAAGTAAGAGGTAGTAAAAAATGATAATATATTTTAAAAAAAAGGCATGCAATGAGTACATGTAAGAGGCAGTAAGTAACCATCCTCAAACATATTACTATGATTATAAACAATTAACCATATCTAAGAAGATTAAATAACCACCCTGAATCATGCTAGTTGGAAATTAGAGATATATTTGCATAAATTTATTAGCTCATATAATTGAAAATTATTTTAATTACACCCAAAAAAAAGAATTATTGATTTCATATAAATGAAAAAAGAAAACTTACAATTATTGCAAGGAATTTGAAAATGAAATAAAGTCCACTAACGAATCTCTAGAAAAGTCTCTTTAATGTCTTAAACCAACATAGCTAACAGGATTTTCACAAATGGATTTTTTGAAAAAGATTTTCAAACTTACAAGGAATCATAATTAGCTTGTGTAAAAAAATGTTTTACAACCTATGCAATCATCCTTGTGGCCTACAAATATGGCTACCCATTGAAGCATCCTTGAGAATAGATTTTTGGTAGATGTTGTAGTTGCAAATAATATGGTAGATATGCATGCAAAATCTAGAAGCATAGACAGGGTGTATGAACATGAATGTGATCTCATAAAATATGATGATAAGATAATCATAAAATGGCTGGTTTAAAATGCCACAGAAATGCTCAATCAAATGAAATTGACATCCATAAAGTTGGACTAAATAACCTCTTTTACCAACATTCTCATGGCCTATGACAAAATAGAAACTTTAAACAACTTAACAAATTATAAGGTATAAAGGTTGATTCCACGAGCTTTATTAGCATTTTCCTAGTCTACATCAAAATTTGAGCTCTAGAACATAGTGTAAACCACCATCAAAGCATAAAAAATACAAAACAAATTATTAGTCAAGTGTTATAGCTATAAACACCATGATAGACATATGTAAGTTTAGAATCTTGGACAAAACCTATTAAATGTTTCTACATCTTCAAAATGTGGAGGCTTAGCCATAATATTAGATGAACCATTTCACCAAATCTGCTCTAAAAACATATAATGGAAAACATGTAATATGGACACCCATCAAAGCATACATGATTGAGAAAATTATTTTACTAAAGTGAAAATTTAGATTTTATAATTGTAGAGGATAAAATTGGATTAAAACAATTCAAGCAAGACAGAAAGAAATGTAAACAAGCTCACAATCCAATTCTAACACCTACTTTCAGTTTGACAATAATGGAAGCTAAGCTATAATGCAAAGACATAAAAATATCAAACAAATTATACCTCCATTGTTGTTGTGGATGTGCTCCAAAGATTAAGTTGATGTGCTAAGACGTAATGTGGATGCTCAAGTGCTAGGATACTGCTCAATTTGATAGCATGTGGATACTATGAAAATGCATGATGAAATCCTTTGAGTAATCCTCCTTAAATAGACTTTCCCATGGGATAATAGATGTTTGTGATTGGAAAATGAAATCAACAATTATGATTGAAAGATGAAATCAATAGTTGCAATTGATTTCAAGAGGACACTCATTATCCTTGTGACAAGTGGCATGATGAGAGGCCTCGGAGGGCTGGGATTACCTTAAAGTGTAGGATGAAAGGGGATGCAAACATGTAGAAGAAGGAGAATAATGCAAGTGGATGGTGGAGATGGAAAGATGAAATCAAGGTTTTGTGTACACTCAAAATCATGACTCGGTGGCCTGGGGCGATCGAATCATCTTTGGCACACACACGAAGCCTCTCTCCTTGTCATGGGGAGAACCACCATGTCACTTGAGCACTCTCATGGAAGTCACCAGTCGAGAGGAGGTGAGACACGTGGGTGGTCTGGCTTGTTAGAGATTTGGACTTTGTAGAGAGGGGTCAGCTGATCTTGGGGCATGTGTTATGGATTTTTTTGAATGTGATGTTCTATGACCGTTGTTGTAAAGATAACTATATGACTTGAAGGGTCACTAGTCACCGTTCTTCTGTTGGGGTTTCTACTATTCCAGCATTGTGTGGGTTGACTATTATTCTTGTTGATGCTTTGTTCAAGATGGCGTCATTCGTATTTTTGGATGATTGCTTGTATTTGAAATTCTCAAAGTCTTTCATGTTGTTGAATGACTAGTTGGTCTTGCTGTTGTTTATGGTGGATCTCCTTGTTGATAACATAAGAATGATGGTGTAGAGAATGATAAGCTTGATGGTAAGTAGTGTTGTCATTGATGGCAAAAAAGGTTGATGGAAACAAAGTTTGTAGTGTTCTCATTGTTGGCAACAAAGGGCAAAGATACAGTGGTTCAACAAGTGGCAACAAAGGTTAAATTCAGAAACATCACAGGACAAAGATAGTGACAACAAAGGATAAAGGTATAGTGATCCAAAAAGTGATAACTAAGAATAAGGAGACAATTGTGCAGATTAGTTTGATTTATAATTTTGTAAGAGGGTTTGATCCTCTACTTTGTAATATGGTCTTGATCCTCAGTAGAAGACAAATTTGCAAGAAGGTTTGATCCATTAAAGAACTTGTGATGAAATTTGGCTAAGTGTCAACTTTGGTATTTTTGAGTTATAGAGTACATGCAATTTGGTCTACATTCCTCCGCCATGTAACATTTCTCTTCGCAGTTGTAAGGTATTGTTGGTACACATTCATTGATTTCAAATACAAAGTTTTAGATTCTGAAGCCCTTCGGAATGAAAGTTGGAATTAACAGAGTATCTCACTTTATATTGACAGTATATTAATAGTACCTGTAACACATTGTGTCACTCTGCATTTTACTGCAGGTGAATGGTTTGCTGTATAGATTTGGGGATAAGATTATGCATGTCTATATCATGTATATTCCAAGTTTTAGGCATTTTGGAGATCCACATATTGATTTGTGAACTAACAAATAGCTCATACTATTGTCACCTTACCAGCAGAGCTGACCTATTAAGTGTGAAGTTATGTGGAAGGTAAATAAGCTTTTTAGAGTTAAATGGGAGCTATTTTAGGTCTATGCAGACCAATATCAATTTGTTTCAAAGTTTAAATCTTGGCACGAAGTGTGTGTGTAAAGATTTGAGGCCGACATGTTATATTTTGATATTTTGGCCATTACACTCAATTAGGCTAACCTAATTGATTTTGTGAAAGAAGTGGATATATATGAAGGATTGTTTTCAGTGTTTTAATGAATGGATAATATAGATGTGATTTGTATGATGTGACAAGTGCCTATGGATGCAAATTGAGTGAATGTAGAGCAATGCGACAAGATTCTGGATGTGCAAATACAGAGCAGGGTAGTGCAATATTTTAGAATAGTGTGCTAAATATTATTTTGTAACTTGAGCCTCATTGGAACTGTACTCCATGCATATGTTAGATGCAATTATAACAGTTCAAATTCTAGCAGTGAGCCACTTCTTCTATCTCTTTCTTTTAGGACAGTGAGTTGTTTGGCAGTGAGCCACATGCATTGAGTATTTTTGGACAGTGAGTCCACCAATTGTATCAACCTTAACCGGTTGCCTTATTATTATATATTGTGAGCTAATCCTCATCGTGGGTTTTCCCTTTTTGGGTTTTTCACGTAAAAATCTTGGTGTTCATGTGTTATGAGTTGTGGTTGTATGTTTTATGTTTAATTTCCTTTACTGTAGTTATATATGCTAAATGGATTGAATCTTTGATGTATAAATGGTTTAAGAGAATACTGATTCACCCCCCCTCTCAGTATTTTGGGCGTTCAACACTCCTCTATCTCATCGAGGATTGCCTTCACCCACTCACCTCTGAGTCCGGGGCACATTCATGAGCCTAAAGAAGAGAGAGATGGTTTAACCTAACCTTGACTTGACCTAGGGTTTCGACTTAGGGTTTGTGTGACTTAAGGTTTTGACTTTGTTTGAACTTGTGATGCAACCAAGGGTTTTGACTAATGTTGTCTAAACTTGACCTTGTGTTGGGGCCAAGGGTTTGTAAACCTTCTATGCTACTAATGTTTTTGGATTTTATATGTATGCAAGCCTATATGAATGTAAAATGTCTTTTTGGGCTTTTTTATTTTTTTGAAAATCAAATTGCTTTTTCTTAATCTAGGAATTATAAAATGTATGCAATCTATGATGAAGTTACCTAATGCCATGTAATCTATGTTTTTGTTTATTTTTAGAATATGTGGATCAATCTAATCGAAGAAAGGAAATTGCTTTTTAATCTATGAACTTTGGAAAGGGAAACTAATTTAACAATGTAAATCTACTTAGCCTATCAAGGAAAAAACATGTATTTACTTATTCCAAGAGTAAAGTTTTGATTATCTAATTACTATGAAATGAAAAAAACATGAAGAAACCTAGAGATGTGTGAGCCTCCACTACCCTCAGATATCCTTGTATTGGCAACCTCTAATCCTTTTATAGCAGCGAGTTGATCCTCTTGGCGATAATAAGAAAAGAGAAGCAAAAGAAGCTTTGAAGCTTTGAAATGAGCTCAATGAGAGCTTGATGAGCACTGTGGCTTGTGATGTGAGTAGTGTATGGATGCAAACAAGCTTATATGAAAGCTAGATGAGATAACAAATAAAGGCAAAAGGCTCCTACATCATGTATGAGCATGAGAATGCTTGATTTGGAGAGAAAGAACTTGCAAGAGTTATGTGTACAAATGAAATTACCTCCCTTTCTACTTGAGGGAGGGGATATTTATAGGTTAGAAGAAGGGATGAGAGGTTAAGAAGAAGAAGAGTTAACCCAATTTGATTGGAGAGTTAACTTGGAAGACACAAGAGTGATCAAGGCTAAAATTGGAGTGATCTACCTAGTAAAAGCTTATCATTGAAGAAAAAGTGAAGAAAGAGGAATGCATGGGAATGTATGGGAATGCATGAATTGATAACTAAATATGAAAAAAAGCTAAATATGCATGCATGGGTGCATGAAATAGTTAGCTCTATCTTTGGCACAAAATTCCATGCAAATAGGAAGAAAAATGAGTGAAAACAAAGCTATTTTGAGCTAGAAAATCAAGTGAACTCGCGGCTGGAAACATGACAGGGTCACCCATGGGTTGTCCCTTTCACTAGTTAGGGTGGCCCAAGGGAGACCCATGGGCAACCCTTAGAGAAGGGCACCTGGATGAAAGTCCATGGTGAGAGATGGAAGAGTAGATGAAAAGGAGGGGATCTGCCTTCAGAAATAGGTCAATCATATGTGAAAATCTAAATCTCCACTTGCAAAATTAGGATCTCCTGTGGGAGATCTGGAAATAATAGGGGACATTTGGATTGGTTGAGTGAAACTAAAAATTGAAAGTTGGAGATGGCTAGGGAGGACGTCTAGAAGACCTCTAGGGGTGGGAATGGATGAAAAACACTAGGGAAAGGTGAAAACACACCTAAAAGACACATAAAAGGCTTAGGGACAAGGTCGCAAGCATAGGAAATGCAAATCAACAAGTGTCAAAAGCAAAGAGAGAGAAAACAACAAAGGGGAAACAACACAAGGAGGAAGAAAATACATGTCACCAAGAGAATTGCTATTGAGAGGATGTTATTTCATGCTTGCATAAATATGACAAGGATTGTGACTCATCATAGGGGTCCTTGTGGAGGCTTTGTGTGATTTTGGTGCTTACATATTTGTGTTGGTATGTGGCGACTGATCACACAAGTACTATACACTCATAATGTATCCTTGCCTTTCCATCTTTTTTTGCACATTTAGATTCAGTTGTTAATTTTTGTTAACCAACAAAGGAAAAATGATTTTATAAAACCCTAATTCTAGAAGCTTCCAAAAAGCTTGATATAAGTGACTGGGATTTATGTTGCGGGTGTGGAATTCATGAGATTGTAATATGTTTTGTACTAGATAATAAATCATTGGATGGCTGAGTTTCTATGGATGTAGCCTATATTGGGTGAGCCACGTTAAATTTCTGTATTGATCTCTTTTGTGTTATTCTTCATTGTTATTTTTGGGTTATTTATTCTGCATATAATTGTTAGTGTTTATTTTCTTTGATCTGCCTAAGCCCTAACAATTTGCCCCCTCAAGGACGCTAGTCTACATGAATCAAGAATCTCTTTGTAGGATGGCGATAGACACAACAACTCTAATATGGATATATGGGCTGGAGTCTTTTGTAGTTGGTCAATGATGTTGTACTTGTGGTGGGTAGATGGTGACCTTGGAGGGAGTGTGTGCAAGGTGACTTTCCCACTATGGGTGGTGATATTACAATCAAATATTGTGTTAGAATCCAATTGTTTGTTAAATGTGAGCACATTGATTTGTGGGATATGCTTTGATAGGCAATTAATGGTGTACTCGAATGGCATGTTTGTGTAGTTAGCATCATTGTTCTCATTATTGTGATTTGGCTGGTTGTTATTAGTGTTGTAATGAGTATTCTGCCTGTCATGGTTAAGGAGTAGATCCTTGAATGCCACATGTGATTCATTAGAGGGATGATCTTTTGTGCCCACATGATTTTGATCTAGTAAGTCTTGTATGATGTTTTTCAAGCGGATACAGTCACCAGTTTTATGGCCTTTGCCTCTATGGTACTCACAGAAATTAGTATCCTTCCACCAAGAAGGTTTGACTTGAGGTTCATAGTCTCTTGCGGTGGGAAGGGTGATCTCATTGTTTGCCACTTACTTTCTTAAAGCAGACTCATATGACTCCCCCAATGGTGTAAATTTTCATCTAGGAGGAAAGTTGTATGGTTGTCTCGGTTCATTTGACAAAGGTTTGCTTAGTGTTACATTGTTTGATGCTCCTTTGAGATTTAAAATTGGTTTCTTAGGAGCCACTACTTTAGCATCAACCACTCCATCATTGACGATGTTCTTGTTTTTGGTCCAGAATTTTGACTTATCCGTGGTATAGTTTGAATTAGGAGTGTCTTTGAATAATTTTATTTGTCCATTCGCGATCATAGATTTTTTGATGAATAACCCCATCTCAATGACTTTTGTGAATGAGGTAGGGAATTGGATTTGAATTTGATTGCTTAGATCACGATTGAGATTATGGACAAACATTTCTGTCATCTGTTTCTCAGGGGCATGATATGAGCACTTGCTTGCAAGTTGCCTCCACCTTTATAAGAAAGTAACGAAGGATTCGCCACTCTTTTGTTTTGTGTTGCAAAGGTCAAGCATGGATACCTCATGTTTGATATTATACAAGAAATACGTGACAAATTTGTTCACTAACTCATCAAAGGTATGGATACCCAAGGGGAGTCAAGAGAACCACTCCATGGCTTGCCCTCCTAGAGATCTAGGGAAGAGTCTCATGACAAAAGTTTCATTGTGAGCAACCTCTAGACATGTGGTGCTAAATTCTCTAATATGGTCTCTAGGGTCACCCTTTCCTCTATACTTGTCAAATTTTAGAACTTCAAATCTAAGGGGAAAGGGGATCATGTTCAAGCTCTTATCAAAGGGTTACGATGAGATATCCTCTAACGAATAGTGTTTAGTGGACGTCCCTATTTGGAGGTCCACTAATTGTTGTTGTAGGGTTTGAACTTGTTTGGTCAACATGTCTAAAGGTGTGGTTGAGTTTGTGGTTTTCTTTCCTTTATCTATGCCAAGGGTTCTTTCCTCACGTGTGCTATCTTCATGAGTTCTTTCCTCTTTGGTTTCTTTCAACGATGTGACGTCAACATCAACAGGGAGTTTAACTCCTTGGGTGGCTAGGTGGAGAAAGAATTTTTTAGGGTCTTGGTGGAGTACCTTGTCCATCATTCGTTGAAATTTTCTATCTTGGAGAGCTTCTTGTAAGTCCTCGTGAGATATCTCCTCGTCACTGTCATGAGGGGAGGGGACAATTTTGTCAGACATTTCAGCCATTTCAATTTGTTTTTGCTTCTGCGATCTAGTTAGTACCATGCAATGTGATTTGGAATGGAGTGGGGTGAAATTGGATGCCTTGGTAAGATGTGTTTGGAGGTTGTAGTGAAGGGGATACTAGTGGTGATAAGATTTGAACAAGGGTTTTCTTTGATCAATGGTTTCAAACAAGTCGATCGATACAAAAAAGTAGCCAAAAATAAGGATGGTTGAAATCTAATTATTTGGTAGAGGCTAGTTTTGCACCAAAACAAACTAGTTATGTTCTGAGATAGAAGGATGATAGATCCTATTAGTGGAGACTTTCTAGTGATGCTTGAATCTGATATGATCCAAAAATTGCCTTGTAGTAACCTAGTTTTCATAGTTTGATTTGTTCTTGGGAAGTTTTGTGAAATTTTGATGAGCTGAATGATGGAAAAGAGGGTACGCTGTGGAAATGAATAGGAGAAGTGACTGTACAGTTAATTTGACCTCAAAAACTGACACAAGACTGAAATGGGTACTCAAAAAGGTAGGTTTTTTTCTGACAAACTATATGGAAGTACTCACTATGACAGATGTGCAGGAATAGATGCACAAGAATAGAGTGTATATGCGCAACAACAAGAAATAAAAGCACAGATCTAGTGGAAAAGTGGATGTGCCAGAACAAAGTATAAATGCATAGCTTTAGGAAGTGTATGCGCAGGTATGGTGAAAAAGTAGATGCACATTAGAATTGTGTAAAAGTGTAACAAAAAATAGACACGCATCAGGGTGAAGCAAATGCCCAGTAGGATGAAGTGGATGTATAGATCTGTGTTGTTTTTCTTGATTTTGACTTGGTAAAGGCATGTTTTTCAATGTTTTTTGGGTTCTTTGTTTGAATGCTGCTCTTCTTGATTTGTTTATGTGATTATGGCAAGAAAGACATATCACACACAAAGAATATTTTCATGATTGTTTGATTTTTTGACTTTTTTTTTTAATTTTTGATTTTTTTTTACGAAAAGTAAGTACAAATCCTAGGATGGCAAGAGCAATATATACTGAAATCTCACTTGGATTGCTCCAGCTATGCATATTCAAAGTGGATAACTCCAGAAACTTGGGGCATGGGCTCCTCCTTACAAGTGCACAAACTTCTCTGGCACACCAAGTTTTGGGTTCCCAAGGCTCGCAAACCTTAGGATTTCCCTGTTATCTCTACTATTGAACCGTAAGAATGTGAGGTGTCTTCGAAAGATAATATTATGTCTTCCTACACTAGTAGATAGGGGTTTTTGGTTTCTACAAACAATGGATATGTAGTATGGGCATCTGTTCAAGTGGTTACACATGCGGCAACACTAATCTCCATTATGGAGCCTCCCAACCTGCAAGGGTTATGCCTTGCAAGGTTTATGGGGAGAGGGGTTGTCAGCATAACTAATGTGCACTTGTTGGTTGAGACTTTCACCTCAAACATAGTTTATTTATAGTGGATTGGAAGAGCTTGGTGTTAGCTCGTTACCACTTAAGGTCGTCCCACTTGGAAGGAAGGAATTCCAAGGGCAAGCCCCTCTAAAGGACACACATGTAAAATGATGATTCTGGCATTTTGGTCACCTAGTTAAGGGGAGAGTATAGTCCTATCATCATTCTAAAATCATGAAAAATACTAGTTCTTTCCTCCTAGTTAAAAAGAGAAAAACTAAATGAGTTACTCTATCAGGCACACAAGATTTGTTAATTTTGAAAAAGCTTTTGAAAGCAATTGTTCAATTTTAATCCTCCTAGTTGGGACTATGTTCAAGTTGTGATGTAACAAGTACAAATTACTTTCCTCCTATTTAGATCTAAGTGAAATTTGTATGAACAAGCTCAATTACTTCTTTTTCTATTTAGATCTAGATGAGAGTTAACCATGCAACTATATGCCTGACCAGCTCTTAACCTACAAGGTGGATCTAAGAATATTCCTACAAATGATGTTAGTATTAGAAATTTCCCAAGAAATAACTCAAAAACCCTAGCAGAATAAATGCGTAGATAAGGTAAATGAATGCACAGAAATAGACGTGCAGTAACAGAGAATGTATGTGCCATAACAGTGAGTGGATGCACAGATTTGACAGATGCACAGTAACAGTGAGTAGATGCACAACAAAATGTGATCGATGTGTAGAAATGTCCTGTGTATGGATTCTAACACACAAAAGCTCAATTTTGAAGTTAAATTGGGGTAAAGGTCCCATGATGGTGTAGGAGTCAAGGACAACACTGAGAGGGGGGGGGTGAATCAGTGTTGTGTGAATTTTCTAATCTTTTTCAAACTTTAACTTGCAGAGCATAAAGGTGAGAAAGTTATCATTGAATTGTCAAACATATATGCACATAACTTTGTCAAACATATAAACAAAATTCATGAGTAAAACATACAATCATAGAGAGATGATCAGTATGAATCAAAACACAAGAATTGCATGAGTGGAAAACCCTCCAGGAGTAGAAAAACCACTCCAGAACTGCCTCACTGGCTTAACTGATAAAACATGCCTCACTAGCTACAATACGTGTGTCACTGACAAATGTTAAGGTCTCACTAACCTGTAAGCCTCACTGGCATACTGTTTAGAAGCACCATCTTCAAGGAGCACCAACCCCTAATACAGAACAAACTGAAAACAAGAATTCAGAGGGTTTCTCTGTTTCAATACAAAACATTTCTTCTTTCATGTGTCTGTCAAATGTCCATTCTGTTCAAAATCAATCCTACATCCGGATACACTCAACAACACTGCATGCTGATCCACATCACCACACACACCCAAGTATCTCTGCAAAACCAATACTTATAAGAAATACAAAAGTGTCCTTTCATCTCCAAAGCAAACATTTATTTTCGTCTTTTCAAAACTTTTCATATTCTTTGCACAAAACAATTTATAAAAAATCTTCAAATGAAAAATAATAAAATCTCTGAACAAAATCTTAGATAATCTTCCATCTCTGCATTTTCAAAAATCAAATCCCTTTCATTTTCTTTTCATCTTCCTGAAAAATTATTTCCAAACAAAATAGGATATCCATCTGCAAAATCTTTTCATATTCCTTCAATAATTTATTCTTCTTTTCTGCAAATAAAATCTTCAACAAAATTAATTCATCTCTGAAAAATAATCTCCAAAAACACTTCATATTTTCTTTGTTCTTCAAATCATCTGCAAGAGTTCTCTTTGTCTTTTCAAAAAAAATCTTCTCCATTTTGTATTCTTTATAAACTGCAAAAACAATTACATCTTAAAAAAAATGGTATGATCATACAAAAATCTTCAATGAAAATAATTCATTTGCCTTTGAAAAAAAATAACTCTGCATCTTTTTGTATTCTCTAAAGAATAATCTTCATGAGGCCATCTGAAAAGAATCTTCCAAGAAAATCATCAATTCCTTTTCCATCTGATAGAAAAAAAATCAAATATAAAAACTTCTTTGTATTTCCTTGCCATCTCTAAGATCTTCTCAAACCCTTCATCTTCTAACATTTTGCCCTTGCATAAAATCTCAGGATCAATTTGTACTTATCATCTTCAATAAATCATTTATTATCTTCTTCTCCCCGATTCATTTTTGTCAATGAAAACCTTTCACCTTCTTTTCTCTGATAAAAATCTTTAAAAAAAATCTTTATTTTGCAAAAAAAAAACATTTCCAATTCTCCATAGATATTTGCCTTCAAGAAAAAATTTCCTTAAAAAAATTTTCTAATTTAATAATCACTAGTCACCAAATAAAACTCACCATTTAAAAACTCACTTAGAGTTTAAGTAAAGTTTCCAAGAAAAACAAAAAACCATAAAAGGTTTGAGGATCGACATTTTAGAAACTTTAATAAGTATATAATTAGCTCCTCTAAAAAGGCAATTCGATGCCTTAAGTAATATGAAGACCTCTATTTCATCGGGCATAAAACTTGTTTTATTTCCTTTAAAAACTTTTCAATGTTTATCTTTTGAAAGTCATATGCCCGCTCCACTTTTGGCGCTCACCTCATAAGATATTTAAAATGTGTTTGCTGCCCATTGACAATGCCCGCTCACCTTAAGATTTGAAAGTCTTCTATTTTAAATCGTGCTTTCTCCATTTGTTGACCCATTCACAAGTGGTATGGACCGATTCCATCGGTGGTGAGGAGAGGAGGGGCCGGTGTGCTATGTTTGAAGACCCCTTCAAGCTGTAAACTTTAAGTGATGCACCTGCTATATCAAGTCACCTTCAATTTAAAACATAAAGAGCACTATATTCGATGGGCTAGAGTAAGAGTTAAGACCTTAGGTTTCAAAGTCTCTCCAAAGCATAATGGTGTTAGAGTTTAGGTATAAAAGACACCTTTTGGAGATCTTGTGCACTTTAGTTACCTTTCATAAACTTATATCTCCATCAAGCTGCATGTACAATTCTGATAATGAACCTTCTTGGTACTGAAGTCATAACTAACATGAACCCAATAAAGCATGATGAACACAATGAAAGAGACCAAATGAACCATCGTAAACATACTTCAATTCAACTTCTGAATCAAGAACACAACATTTTGATCAACCTTGAAACATGAGATGAACCTATGAAGCACAACAACCATCCTTCTGATAGTGAAGCTAAGAAGACAACTGAGAACATCATGAAGCAACCTTATGAACAACGACACAACTCCTCAACTCAATTCCAAGCATACTCTATCCAAACATGCTCTGTCCAAACATACTCTCAACCTCTATGAAGGTCAAACAAGTCCTGTGATCAACACCAAACACCAAGAACATTAGAATCCATCCAGAGGCAAACTTGAAATATCCTGATCAAATAGAAGCATCTCATCTCTAACCATATTTGAATATCTGACTACACTTATCCTAAGGACACCTTTTTAACATCAATGACAACCTATCACCATCAATCTCCCCCTTTGTCATTGATGGCAAAACCATCTGATTGCAATTTTTCTTTCTCCTCCTTTTTGACATCTGATGACAAAGACTCAAAAACTATTTGCTCGCCCTGTGTTGAATACCACTGGCAATTACTGGCAAGACTAATCAACATAACTCAATTCAAATCAGCACTGATCCATTTCCTGAAATAGTCCTAAAGCAACATATCATCCTAAATAATACCATCCATTTATTGATATTCAACCTTCTGAACACTTTTGCAAAGAAATCATAAACATACCAATACTCTCAGGCAAAAATCATGAAGACTCCTTATCACACAGTTCCCAACATAAGATGCCAAGATGACCATTTTTGATAAGACCTTTACTTGCCTCTGATTTGATGAAACACAAGACTTGCCATCAATGTCATAAGAAACTCTAGATTGTCATAACTTGAAGATCATACCTCAAACCACTTCAAAACTAGAGCCACACAATTTGAACAAACCTTTCTGAACCATATTAAATGAGGAAGACCAACAAAGAACATGTCCAATTATTACACCAATAATCAATTCTAAAAAAACATTCATTCTGCAACCAAGAATTATTGCACATCCTTTTTGACATGAAAAAGAATGAAGACCATCCTGCTGTTCCTGCACATCTCTTTACAGCACACTGTCAAATTTGATGAAACATACTGCAATCAACAAGAACTCTTGCCTCTTGACTTTATCATTCAAATCAGCCCATCAAGATTGCACAACCTTCACCATCAAGCTCTTCTTGTAACACCACTTTGCAAAACCAAATCTAGGTGAGAGTTCCTTGAGAACATCTTAACAGAAGCATCATGACAACTTAATCATGTAAGAATCAAACAATATACAAATAGGATCAATGTCACAACATCATCAACTTCTACTTTATTTCATAAGATTGACAAGATCAACATTCAAATGATCTCCTTCCTGAAACTTCTTGGGGATAATTGATAGATCATGAACAACTCCCCCTTACTTCATGCTCTCAGTTATCCAACTAATGATGTAACTTGTGCAAGATGCACAAGTTTAGGATCCTTCTTGTCTTGACTTTGTTTTCTTCTCCAAACCTGTATAAACCTTTTCTTTTCTTTGCTCAAGGTGTCTGCTCTAGATGTCTTCAATTTATTCCTGCAAAACTGTGCCTTATGCCCAAGATTGTGACACTTAAAGCATGTGACATTATAACCAATTAGAGGAGTAAATAAATCACATTTCTTTGACATGCTAAAAGTACTTCCATAATCATATCTTCTATGCATCCAATAGTCTCTTTCTATGTGACCAACTTGGTTACAATTGTAACATATTATATTAGAACTCTTATTTGTCATTCTAGAAAGACTCTTGCTCTTATGCCACTCAACATTATTTCTGGCATAAGTCTTACAATCTCTAGCTCTATGACCATAGATATGACAAGAATAACAATATCCATGAAACTGAGAATAATTATACCTTATTGTATGGTATTGCCTAATAGGTGGAGGTTTGTTTGTTCTTTCTCTTGCATCATCAGGAGCTTTATCTTTTTCTATCTTCTTGTCTTCCTTAGGAGTAGCAGGAGGATTTCTGACTTTGGAACACTCTCCTTCTTCAGTACTCTTTTCAAACAACAGATTTTTGTGCAACTTAGAAGAAGCCTTTTCTAACTCCTTTCTTAAAGAGACTATTTTAGATTCATACTTTTCACAGTCAACTTCTTTGACCTTTAGCTGATTATTAACATCTTCTTTTATTTTCTCAACTTCTACAATTTGAGCATTCAAATCTTTTATCTGTTTTTCTGCATCTTGAAGATTTGAAAGAATTTTTGTCTTGGATTCCTTTTCCTCTTGAAGTTGCAACTTTAACCTTTTGTTTTCCATTCTGAGTTTTTTTATCTCATCAAGGGCACAAATGAGCTCACCTTCCATATCAATCTCATAATCATCTTCATTATCAATCTCAACAACAAAATTTTCATCAAGCTCTTGTCTTTTTACATTCATATTGAAGTCTTCCTTTTTATCACAATTCTCAACTGCAAGATCATTCTTTTTTTTATTCAAGACCTTATTTCTATTCTTCTTACCCATTTTACTCCACACACAGGATCTACCCGAGCCTATTAGACTTCAAAAAGGGAACTTGGCTCTGATACCAATTGTAGGAGTCAAGGACAACACTGAGAGGGGGGTGAATCAGTGTTGTGTGAACTTTCTAATCTTTTTCAAACTTTAACTTGCAGAGCATAAAGGTGAGAAAGTTATCATTGAATTGTCAAACATATATGCACATAACTTTGTCAAACATATAAACAAAACTCATGAGTAAAACATACAATCATAGAGAGATGATCAATATGAATCAAAACACAAGAATTGCATGAGTGGAAAACCCTCCAAGGGTAGAAAAACTACTCCAGAACTGCCTCACTGGCTTAACTGATAAAACATGCCTCACTGGCTACAATACGTGTCTCACTGACAAATGTTAAGGTCTCACTGACCTGTAAGCCTCACTGGCATACTATTTAGAAGCACCAGCTTCAAGGAGCACCAACCCCTAATACAGAACAAACTGAAAACAAGAATTCAGAGGGTTTCTCTGTTTCAATACAATACATTTCTTCTCTCATGTGTCTGTCAAATGTCCATTCTGTTCAAAATCAATCCTACATCCGGATACACTCAACAACACTGCATGCTGATCCACATCACCACACACACCCAAATATATCTGTAAAACCAATACTTATAAGAAATACAAAAGTGTCCTCATCTCCAAAGCAAACATTTATTTTCCTCTTTTCAAAACTTTTCATATTCTCCGCACAAAACAATTTATAAAAAATCTTCAAATGAAAAATAATAAAATCTCTGAACAAAATCTTAGATAATCTTCCATCTCTGCATTTTCAAAAATCAAATCCCTTTCATTTTCTTTTCATCTTCCTGAAAAATTATTTCCAAACAAAATAGGATATCCATCTGCAAAATCTTTTCATATTCCTTCAATAATTTATTCTTCTTTTCTGCAAATAAAATCTTCAACAAAATTAATTCATCTCTGAAAAATAATCTCCAAAAACACTTCATATTTGCTTTGTTCTTCAAATCATCTGCAAGAGTTCTCTTTGTCTTTTCAAAAAAAATCTTCTCCATTTTGTATTCTTTATAAACTGCAAAAACAATTACATCTTAAAAAAAATGTTATGATCATACAGAAATCTTCAATGAAAATAATTCATCTGCCTTTGAAAAAAAATAACTCTGCATCTTTTTGTATTGTCTAAAGAATAATCTTCATGAGGCCATCTGAAAAGAATCTTCCAAGAAAATCATCAATTCCTTTTCCATCTAATAGAAAAAAAATCAAATATAAAAACTTCTTTGTATTTCCTTGCCATCTCTAAGATCTTCTCAAACCCTTCATCTTCTAACATTTTGCCCTTGCATAAAATCTCAGGATCAATTTGCACTTATCATCTTCAATAAATCATTTATTATCTTCTTCTCCCTAATTCATTTTTGTCAATGAAAACCTTTCACCTTCTTTTCTCTGATAAAAATCTTTAAAAAAAATCTTTATTTTGCAAAAAAAAACATTTCCAATTCTCCATAGATATTTGCCTTCAAGAAAAAATTTCCTTAAAAAAAATTTCTAATTTAATAATCACTAGTCACCAAATAAAACTCACCATTTAAAAACTCACTTAGAGTTTAAGTAAAGTTTCCAAGAAAAACAAAAAACCATAAAAGGTTTGAGGATCGGCATTTTAGAAAATTTAATAAGTATATAATTAGCTCCTCTAAAAAGGCAATTCGATGCCTTAAGTAATATGAAGACCTCTATTTCATCGGGCATAAAACTTGTTTTATTTCCTTTAAAAACTTTTCAATGTTTATCTTTTGAAAGTCATATGCCCGCTCCACTTTTGGCGCTCACCTCATAAGATATTTAAAATGTGTTTGCCGCCCATTGACAATGCCTGCTCACCTTAAGATTTGAAAGTCTTCTATTTTAAATTGTGCTTTCTCCATTTGTTGACCCATTCACAAGTGGTATGGACCGATTCCATTGGTGGTGAGGAGAGGAGGGGCCGGTGTGCTATGTTTGAAGACCCCTTCAAGCTGTAAACTTTAAGTGATGCACCTGCTATATCAAGTCACCTTCAATTTAAAACATAAAGAGCACTATATTCGATGGGCTAGAGTAAGAGTTAAGACCTTAGGTTTCAAAGTCTCTCCAAAGCATAATGGTGTTAGAGTTTAGGTATAAAAGACACCTTTTGGAGATCTTGTGCACTTTAGTTACCTTTCATAAACTTATATCTCCATCAAGCTACATGTACAATTCTGATAATGAACCTTCTTGGTACTAAAGTCATAACTAATATGAACCCAATAAAGCATGATGAACACAATGAAAGAGACCAAATGAACGATCGTAAACATACTTCAATTCAACTTCTGAATCAAGAACACAACATTTTGATCAACCTTGAAACATGAGATGAACCTATGAAGTACAACAACCATCCTTCTGATTGTGAAGCTAAGAAGACAACTGAGAACATCATGAAGCAACTTTATGAACAACGACACAAATCCTCGACTCAATTCCAAGCATGCTCTATCCAAAAATGCTCTGTCCTAACATACTCTCAACCTCTATGAAGGTCAAACAAGTCCTGTGATCAACACCAAACACCAAGAACATTAGATTCCATCCAAAGGCAAACTTGAAATATCTTGATCAAACAGAAGCATCTCATCTCTAACCATATTTGCATATTTGACTACACTTATCCTAAGGACAGCTTTTTGACATCAATGACAACTTGTCACCATCAGATGGGTGCCAGAAATGTTATCAAAAAAATGGGAACAATAGCATAAACAACTAATTATCTAATAACCTAATGAAATTGAAACAAGTAAGATCAAACACAAAGAACACAATACCTTGCAAACCTTTCTATTCCATGACTTCCATTGGTCGCCTATCTCAAATTGATCTCGTGTATGAATAGAGCCCTCAGAAGGTGCACTTCCTTGCTTTTTTCCAAGATGACAATGGAGAATGGTTGTTGATAGGTTTTGCAATGAAGAGGATCTTCACAATACAATGATAATAGTGAGAATGGTGTGACAATTGATCTCAAGCTATGGAGTGATTTGTGCCAAAGGCATGTTGTGATTCCTGCAGAGTAAGTTTATAAAAAGCTTGGATCCTTCAAATAGAGGAATAGGGGTTGTACTTATAGATTTGTGAGAAAGAAGATCAATGTTGTAGAATGAATAAGAAGATCAATGGTTGAGGAAATTTGAGAGGATGTGCATGAATAGGGAGAGGACAAGTGTCCTGCTCTATTTTGAGATATGGGAATTAACAGAATAGATTGAGGAGTTAACTGAGATGACTGACCAGTTAACATAATAGATTGGGGAGTTAACTAAATGGACTAATCAGTTAAGTTAGATGACTAATTAGTTAACTGATTTGATTGATGAGGTAACTAATTTGACTGGAGGATAAATAGGACATGTGGGTGAGGGGATATTAGCTAATTAAATATTAAAATATTTAATTATGTGTGCAACATGGTGAAGTAGATTTATGAAATTAGGACTTTGGAATAGAGGAATTTAGGATTAATTAAATAATATGAATTATTTAATTGTGTGAGACATTAGAAGAATTTAGGGATTTTAATTAAATAAATTGATTTTTATTTAATTATGGGATAATGAACCAATCAAATAAACTTAGAATATTTATTTAATTGATAGAAGAATAAGAATTAAGATAATTATTAAAATATTTACTTAATTCGACATGAGCCAATTTTAGGTGTATACAGGTTGTACATTGATCATGAGTAATTCCAAAGAGAATTGGAGAGGTCCATCCTTCTCTATCCATTGCATGATTTTCACTATCTTTTCTTTGGAAATAACCTCTTTTTGCTTTGGTGATGCCTTGTCCTCCAAGCTTTCATCTTTGCATTGTTTATAGTCTTTTCTGGAATTTCTGTCCTCTCGATACATATCAATCGTGGCATAGGGCTAGGAACAAAAAGCTTGTTTGTAGGAAGTTCATAATCTATGGGGATGCCTATCCTTTTGTTCGATGTGTTTGATTTTATCATGCTAAAAGGCTCTGGTTCCCCTTTCGCAACATACACCTTCCAAAGATGTAATAATCAAGCCTCTTAGAATAATGTAGATGGCACTTTCATTATGTGTATCCAAGGTCTTCCAAGAAGTAGATTGTATCTCGTGTCCTTATCAATGACATAAAACATGGTTGGGATAGTCTTTGGTCCTAGAGTTACATAAAGCGTGATCTTTCCTATTGTAGTGGATTTTAAACTATTATACCCACTTAACATGTCTCTGGAAGCAGTGATGTTGGTGTGTCCATACCCCATTCTTTCCAAAAGAGAGAATGGAACTATGTTCACTGCCGCCCCATCATCAATTAACATTCTTTTGATGCAGGTGTTATAGATCCATACTTGCAAGTATAATTTAGGGTCTCCTTTCTTTGTTAACTTTGCCTAGGAAGGCATTTGATTTAGGTCAAAGAAGAAACCTGAGTCGTTGAGCTTAGAGTTTGGTGGGTTTACCTCAAAATCTACATGGTTGATTTGCTCACTAGGTAGAGGTGTGATTTGATCAAGGTACTTCAACCCTATTGCTTTCAATAGTGCTGAGCAGTGTGAGGGGGACTTCCTGAGCATGCCAATGAATGATATGTGTGTATTGGTTCTCCTTAAATCTTAGATGAGTTTGTATGGTCCAATCAGTGCTGGTATTGGATCAATCACCGAGACAATACCTTCATGTATTTGCTCTTGCTCATTCTCAAGATCTCCTTCCTCTTCTTCATTATGTAGTATTTCAACCAACCCCAACATTCTAGCTTCTCCTTTTTATCCTAACTGTGGCAGGATATTGGTGTTGCTACCTTGGGCTACATCATTTTGATTTTTTGTTTTTGTATCTTTATGTCCAGGAAGTGGGTCTTGATAAATTCTCATGTTAGCAATCTATGGAGCTATCGGGGCTTGGGTTTGTCTTGTCCCCTTGTTATATGGTGTGACCTCTTGTGGGTTCAAGAACATCTCTATGAACAACCACTGTTGGTCTTCTGACAATCTTGCTATAAATTTGTTGTACTCTCTACAAGATTTCGTGCTATGCTCCCTAGTTCTATGAAAAGAACATAATTGATTGTACTCATAAGGGGGTTTTTCATACCTTCTGTCGTTACCATTTCCACTCTGATTCCAATTCTAATAATTGTCCCTTTTGTAATATGCATTATTTCTTGGATGATCAATTGCATTGACATTGGGAGGGTAATAGTCTCTTCCGTTATATTCATCCCTCACCTTCCAAAATGGGGGTTGATCTATCACCCCATCGGTTGTTGCATTTATATTGTTTTGAGAATCTTGATGACAAGGGCATTGTTTCTATATCCTCCCTTATCAGTTTTCCATTTGACCCATAAATCCTTCTACCGCTATCAATGGCTACTTGGTTGATTATTAAAGCACTTTCCAAGGCCTCTTCGTAGGAATTGTAAGGTAACTTTCGAATTTCTTCTCTCATATCTTTGTTTAAGGCATGTAAGAAAAGGTCTCATAACTCATGATGGTCCATATTTGGAGTGCTAGTTGAAGAATAGAGAACTTGTCTCCATCGAGTAATAAAGTGGGCTACTAATTCATTCAGTTCTTGTTTCATGGCTAAGAATTCTCTGATCCCTATCTTCACGAGTTTGTTCATGTTGAAAGCCATGACAAACTCTCTAATTAACTGCTTGAATGAGTATATCATGGCTTCTAGTAGGCGATAATACCAATCCATAGATATTCCTTCTAAGGTCTTCAGGAAGATCTTGCCAACAACCCCATCCCAAGGGAGGAGTTCTATTATTGTGGTAGTATAAGCTTTGATGTGTGAGTTGGGATCACCCTCTCCTTTGAATTTTGGGAGATCAAGTAATGGTTGAGGTAACTAAATGTTTCTTATGATTAAGTCAAGTGGATCCTTTAAGTATTCCAAGTATGTGCCTAAGAAGGCACTCTGCGATTGAGGAGTTGATAGTATTAATCCCATAAGAGGGTTTTGGTAACCCATTGTCATTGCCCGATTTTCTTGGCTTCCTAGCATTGCTTGATTGTTTTGATTAGGAGGGTTCCCATTCGGGCATGTGTCATTACTCCCATTTCTTGAGTAGTAGTTGAGGTAGGGGGATTCTAAGATGCCCTTGGTACTATTCAATTATGATATTTTCATACTTATTTCTTTTTTGGGGGGTAGGTTGTTCTACTTCTAGAGTTCTGATTCTTTGGACTAGCATCACAATTAGGTCTATAGGAGTGGGACCTCTAGGCACTTCCTCATTTCTAGGGTTTTCCCTTCTAGTGTTGTCATAATTTTGTGTTCCTTCTCGTGCAACATTTTCTCTTTGTGCTTTTCGTAGGGCACCCTTCAATGCTTCTTGGGCATCTCTTGCCTCTTATAAGTTTCTTTCCAACGTTCTTACTTCATCATCAAGATGAGTACTTGAGGTGCTTATGGATGGTTGATCTGGGTGGTGGATTTCTGACCTTATTTTTATTCTCTTATCTTTGTGAGGTGCATTTGGTATGGTAGGGTTATGTTCCCATGCAGGATTGTTAAAAGATAGAGAATGATTGGGTTTGCTTTGGTTTTTCTCATAGTCAGAATCTCTATAATCGTAGCAATTTGATATTGGTGCATTTGGGTTAGGTGGCACATACCTGTCAAAAGGAGTTTCTGGTTCCCTAGAGAGAACATTCCCTAAGTTTAGGTTTGGTTTTGTCATATTTGGGGGTGCCATAGACACCACAGAATAAATGGAACAAACGAAGGCAAAGGCGACAAAAGTGGAAGTGGTGAAGGTGGTTACAAAGAAGCAAGTGATAATGTTTGAAACCTTTAAAGTTGAAGTGCCTTGAATGTTTGGTGTTTGAATGGAATTTGAGCTTTTGAAATGCAAAAAGCATTAACAAATTTTTTTGCCCTTCACGTTGGGTTCACCAAAATATGTACGCTCAAAATCAGAACTTGGTGGCCTAGGGCGATCGAATTGGCTTTGGCATGCACACGGACCCTCTCTCCTTGCCACAGGGTGAACCACCACATCACTCTCTCTTGTGGAAGTACCTAGTTGAGAGGAGGTGAGATGCGAGGGTGGTCTGGCTCATTGGAGAGCTGGAATTCATGGAGAGGGGTTGACTACTCCTGGGGCCTATGTTGTTGTGTATTTGTTTGAATGCGGTGTTCTATGATTATTGTTGTAAAGATAACTATATGACCCGAAGGGTCACTAGTCACTATTCTTCTGTTGGGGTTTCTAATGTTCCAACATTGTGTGGGTTGACTATTATTCTTGTTGATGATTTGTTCAAGTTGGTGTTGTCATTCGTATTGTTCGATGATTGCTTGTGCATACACCTAAAAATGGCATGTGTTGAATTAAATAAATATTTTAATATTTATTTTAATTCTTATTCTTCTATCAATTAAATAAATATTCTAATTTATTTGATTGGTTCATTATCCCAAAATTAAATAAAAATCAATTTATTTAAAATCATCTAAATTCCTCTAATGTCTCATCTAATTAAATAATCCTAAATTATTTAATTAATCATAAATTCCTCTATTCCAAAGTCTTAAATTCATAAATCCACCTCACTTTCCACCTCATCATGTTGCATACATAATTAAATAATTTCAATATTTAATTAGCTAATTACCCTCACCCACATGTCCTCTTTATCCTCCAATCAAATCAGTTATCTGATCAATCAATTGAGTTCACTGGTCAATCAATTCAGTCAACTCTTCAATCAGCCTATTCATCTGATAAATCTATCTAGTTAACTCTCCAATCAGATCTGTTAACTCCCATAACTCATGAAAGGGGCCTAGACACTTGTCCTCTTCTAATTCGTACACATTCTCTCAAGCTTTCTCAACCCTACATGTCACATACAATTCCTCTAGTCATGGATCTATTGACACTTGGACTTGGCCTCTTCTAAGCCTATATAAGCAAGGTTCTCACACATGTTTCACAACCATTCAAGCTTTAGCAATCTTACTCTGCAAGAATCCCATCATAGCTCCCAAGTGTGCCTTTGGCTCCATTGCATTTGCATTACAAAATCCCATTATCATTTCATTATCATCCACCATAACTACATATCATTATCTCCATCCTTCATCTTAGTTATTGCATTGTAGTTTCATTGCACAATCCTCCACATAGCCATTCTAGCTTTGTCATCTTAACAACAAGGAAGTACAACTTCTAAGAGCTCCATAATCAAATAAGATCAAAGAAAGATAAGCAACAATGGAAGGCACGAGCTTAATCTGTTTGCAAAAGTATATCTTTTGTTTATTTGCATTTGTCTTATTTCCATTGAAGTTATTGGATATTTTAGTAGTTTTACTATGATTAATAAATTTAACAATAGCTTGCATTTGAAATTCTCCAAGTCTTTCCCATTGTTGTTGAATGACTAGTTGGTCTTGTTGTTGTCTAGGGTGGATCTCCTCTATCTCATCGAGGATTGCTTCACCCACTCACCTCTTAGTCCAGGGCACATTCGTGAGCCTAAACAAGAGAGATGGTTTAAGCTAACCTTGAGTTGACCTAGGGTTTTGACTTAGGGTTTGTGTGACCTAAGGTTTTGACTTTGTTTGACCTTGTGATGCAACTAAGTGTTTTGACTAACATTGACTAAACTTGACCTTGTGTTGGGACCAAGGGTTTGCAAACCTTCTACGCTACTAATGTTTTTGTTCTTTTTGGATTTTATATGTATGCAAGCCTATATGAATGCAAAATGTCTTTTTGTGTTGTTTTATTTTTTTTGAAATCAAAGTGTTTTTTCTTAATCTAGGAATTAGAAAATGTATGCAAGCTATGATGAAGTTATCTAATGCAATGTAATCTATGTTTTTGTTTGTTTTCTAAATATGTGGATCAATCTAATATAAGAAAGAAAATTTCTTTTTAATCTATGAACTTTGGAAAGGTAAAGTAATTTAACAATGCAAATCTACTTAGCCTATCAAGGAAAAAACATGTATTTACTTATCCCAAGAGCAAAGTTTTGATTATCTATTTACTATGAAATGAAAAAAAAGCACAAAAGGAACCTAGAAACACGTAAACCTCCACTACCCTTAGATATCCTTGTATTGGCAACTTCTAATCCTCTTGTAGCAACGGGGTGATCCTCTTGGTAACAATAAGAAAAGAGAAGCAAAAGAAGCTTTGAAGCTTTGAAATGAACTCAATGAGAGATTGATGAGCACTGTGGCTTGTAATGTTAGTAGTGTATGGACACAAACAAGCTTGTATGAAAGCTAGATTAGATAACAAATAAAAGAAAAAGGCTCCTATGTCTTGTACAAGCATGAGAATACTTGATTTGGAGAGTAATAACCTACAAGAGTTATGTGCATAAATGAAATTGCCTCTATTTTTTCTTGAGGGAGGTAGTATTTATAGGTTAGAAGAAGGGATGAGAGGTGAAGAAGAAGAGTTAACCTAATTTTTAAGATTAGAGAGTTAACTTGGAAGACACAAGAGTGATTTGGGCTAAAATTGGAGTGATCTACCTAGTAAAAGCTTATCACTCAAGAAGAAGTGAAGATAGAGGAATGCACGAGAATGCATGGGAATGTACAAAATTGATAACTAAAGATGAAAAAGAGCTAAATATGCATGTGTGGGTGCATGAAATAGTTAGATCTATCTTTGACATGAAATTCCTTGCAAATAGGAAGAAAACAACTGTAAAGGAAGCTATTTTGAGTTAGAAACTCAAGTGAACTTGTGGCTAGAAACACGAAAGGGTCACCCATGGGTCACCCCTTTCACCATTCAAGGACACCCAGGAACAACCCATGGGTGACCTTCAAAGGAGGGCACCTGGGTGAAAGTCCTGTTATCACTGGGAATTGCACCTATATGCAAGGTTGGTTAAAGCACTACAATTTCATGTAACATGGGACTAAGCTCAGGTTGTGGGTGCCCTATGACGAGATTGGACCTCCAGATTATGGGCTAGTTCCCTTCAAATGTTCTATTGAGATGTATGTTTTCTACTTTTTGGGAAAAGGGAAGAAAGAAACTATATGAATACTAAAGGTAAAATGGTGATGAACTTGATATGGATAAAAATAATGCAATCTAATTCATGATGTTTACCCAGAAATTTGACTCTTACACAATCTAGACTTGGCATAAATACCACAAAAATGATTCTAAGGAAGGTTTGAAAATAGGTTTTTATGAAGGAAATTGTTTTTTCACAACATAAAAAGACTATTTCTAGTTAACACAACCTAAGACCTATGATGAATATATGCTTTAATGCTACAAACAAGGAGGTGAGACAATAATTTTGAAGGTTAAATAATAAAACACAGCAAAATTTCATCAAAATCACTTCAACATTCAGCACAAAAAGGAAAGGTAATTCAATTGATCTGAAATAAACAAAGGAAAGCTTTGCAAATAAGACAAAAGATAACCTATAACCTATTGATCTCTCAATAAAACTATAGAAGTGAGCTACCAGAATTCTCCAATCTGTCTGAATCAGAATGAGAATCAAGAACTAGCAAAAACAAACTTTTTCTTTACAATATATAGGTTTGCTCTCTCCAAGAGGCATACAAAAAATATGGACCTGCAGATAACTGCCTCTAAAAATACTCATTCTCGAGCAACCTAAAAAATCCTCAAAATTAGGGCCTAAAACTGCCACAAATTGAGCAAAAATAGCTTCAATTTGGGCCTCTCCATATGTTTGACCAAAAGTTTGACCAAGGACCCTAAAAATACTCCTAAAACTCATGCAAAACCTCCTAGGTGGCTTAGTTAACTCCACTAATCAATTTGCATGATTTTGCATGAGAAAAATTGATTGTGAGTAAATAATAAAGTAATAGAATATTACTTTATTATTGGTTACAATTTGTTCTATTTTTAATCTTACAATTTGTGAAAAATAATAAGTAATTTATAGAATATTACTTTATTATTTATTTACAATTAATGACTTTGTAAAATCGTGCATGATTAGAAGAAAAATATCACTCCTTATGTAATGAAACAACTTGCACAATATCTGAATATAATAGTAAATATGCTATAAATACTTGATAATAATATGCCACTTCAAGGGGGCAACCTCTAAAACCACTTTGAGGGGGATACCTCCAATAGTCTTCAATGAGAACACAATATTGAATATGATATGAAATGAGACTCACTACCTCCTGTATATACCTATTTATGCCTAGGATATCACCCAGGCCGACTTAGATAGACCTATAGAAGCCTTAGGCTGACCTAAACAACTAAATAACAATATAATAATGATAAACTTAATTAGGAGTTAAGATAGCCACAAGATGACTATTCATAACCCTATGTACACCAATATTAAGGGCGTAGCATGCCCCCCCTCTTCAAAGAAGCATTGTCTTCAATGCTAACCAAGTGTGGATTCTTTTGAATGAACTCCTCATCCTCCCATGTGGCCTCTTCAACTAGTAAATTCTTCCATTGGATGAGATATTGAGTGAGGGTTCTATTTCTCAGCTTCTTTGTGCGAGTTTGAAGAATGCCCTCTGGTGCCAAAATTATTCTTCCTTCTTCATTGAGTTCTGGTAGTACTGTGTGAGTAGGAATATTCTGCCCAATTACCTTCTTCAAACAAGAAACATGAAAAACTGGATGTATCTTTGTTGTTGGTGGCAACTCTAGCTTGTAGGCAACACTACCAATCTTTTGCATGATTTGGTATGGCCCATAATATCTTGGAGACAACTTATTATTCTTTTTGTGTTGCTTCATTGAGATTTGTTTATAAGGCTGCAATCTCAAGAAGACCCAATCCCCAACTTCAAAATTTCTTTCACTACGATGTTGGTCCACCTGTTGTTTCATTCGATTTTGTGCCATAGCTAAATTCTCCTTGAGTCCTGAAAGTACCTGTTGTTGATGATGCAAGTGGTCCTCTACTACTTGAACTCTTGGTGACACCTTTAATGATGATGTGATGGAAGGAGGATGATATCCATAAAGTGCCAAAAATGGAGACATTTTTGATGAGCTATGAAAAGAAGTGTTATACCACCATTCTGCTAGTGGTAGCCAATCTACCCATTGAGATTGCTTCTTTGAAGTGAAACAATGTAGATATCCTTCCAAACATTTATTAACAACCTCAGTTTGCCCATCTGATTGAGGATGGTATGAAGAACTATGAGCCAATTGAGTACCCAAACATGAGAATAAATCCTTCCAAAAGTGACTAGTAAAGATAGGATCAAGATCATTGACAATAACCTTAGGTGTACCATGTAGCTTTTGGATATTCTCTAAGAAAACTTTTGCCACTGCACTTGCTATAAAAGGATGTGATAATGCAATGAAATGTGCATATTTAGTGAGGCGATCAACTACTACCATGATGACATTATGACCTTTAGATTTGGGAAGCCTTGTGATGAAGTCCATGGATACCTCTTCCCAGCGCTGGCTAGGAATAGATAAGGGCTGCAAGAGACCTGGTGTCTTAATTGTCTCCCCCTTATTTCTTTGACAAACCAAACATTCAGCCACAAATTTTTGAACATCACCTTTTAGCCCTTCCCAAAAAAAATCTTGCTTGACCTGATGATATGTCTTCAAAAATCCTGAATGACCACCAACTGGGGACTCATGTAGCTCTGTGAGAATCTTGTGTTTAAGAGTGGAATTCTTGCAGAGATACAAACGCTCTTTATACCAAAGAATATCTCCCTTCAAACAAAACTTATTTGAACTACTAGGATCACTTTTTAATTGTTGGATGAGATTACTTGTTGCAACATCATTTTGCCATTCTGTTTTGGCTTCTTCCACCCAATTTGCTTGTAATATTGAAACGGCACACAATAAGGCTTCATCTTTCTCATCCTTCCTAGAAAGTGCATCAGCCACAATATTTTCCTTGCCTTTCTTATATACAATCTCAAAGTCATATCCCAACATCTTAGTGACCCATTTTTGTTGCTCTTCAAAGGATAGTCTTTGTTCCAAAAAATATTTTAGGCTATCATGATCTGTCTTAACCTTGAAGTGTCGACCCATTAAATAAGGCCTCCATTGTTTAACTGCGTGAAGGATTGCTAGCATTTCCTTCTCATAAATAGGTTTGAGCTAATTTTTACCCTTTAATTGATGACTCTCAAAAGCAATTGGTCGACCTTCTTGCATGAAAACTACTCCTATCCCATTTCCAGAAGCATCACATTCCACAATGAATTACTTGGTGAAGTCTGGAGTGGCAAGCACTGGAGTTGTACACATAGCCTCCTTCAATTGCTCAAATGCTACATTAGCAGACTCATTCCAATGAAAAGAATCCTTCTTCAAGAGAGTGGTGAGGGGTGCTGCTATACGACCATAATTCTTCACAAATCTTCTATAGTACCCTGTCAATCCCAAGAAACCGCTCAGTTTCTTAATGGTTTTTGGAATAGGCCATTCCATGATAGCCTTAATTTTGTTAGGGTCCACCTTTACTCCATGTGAAACTATGTGTCCCAAATACTCCACCTCCTTAAGACCAAAAGCACACTTGGATGGCTTAGCATAGAGTTGATGATCTTTGAGTAATTGTAATGCTTGATCTACATGCTGCAAATGTTCTTCCCAAGTCTTGCTATAAATCAATATATCATCAAAGAACACTAACACAAACTTTCTCAAGAACTTCTTAAAAATGGAATTCATCAAACTTTGGAATGTAGATGGTGCATTGGTAAGGCCGAATGGCATCACCAAAAATTCATAATGACCCTCATGAGTTCAGAATGCTGTCTTACAAATATCTTCCTCCTTAATCCGAATTTGGTGATAACCAGATCTAAGATCTAACTTGGTAAAATACATAGCTCCATTCAATTCATCTAGCAAATCATCAATGACTGGAATAGGAAACTTATCTTTAATGGTGTACATGTTGAGCACTCTATAATTTGGACACATGCGCCAAGTTTCATCCTTCTTACGCACCATCACCATAGGCGAGGAGTAAGCACTTTGGCTATGCCTGATAATTCCTGCCTCTAGCATCTCCTCAACAATTTTTTCTATCTCACTTTTTTGTATGTGTGGGTACCTATAAGGCCTGATGTTTGGTGGTTGGCTCCCTGGAACTAGTTGTATGGCATGGTCATGATCCCTCTTAGGAGGAAGTCCTTTAGGCATATCTCCAAGAACCACTTAGTGACGAACAATTATTGCTTGTAAATCTAGATGAGTAGGAGCATTATATTGAGAGACTTCTAATGAACATAGCTGGGCCACAAATCCATCTACTCCTTTCTTAAGCAACTTTTGCATTTGATGAGAGCTTACCATCTGTGGGGATTTTTCCTTCAACCCCTTAGCTCCACTATCTTTCCTTCTGATTGAAATCTCATGAATAGTTCTTGGAAGTTCATCTCAATTGTTCCCAATGTAGTAAGCCATTGTACTCCCAAAATAATATATGCTGCACCCATGGATATTGCATACATTGGGGTATCAAGTTGATAATCTCCCATGGATAATTTAATGCTATGACATTTCCCTGAACAACTAACTGTACCCCCATTTGTAATCAAAACCTGAAACTCTGGGGCTGGATATATAAAACAATTTAGACGAGTTGCCAACTTTTTGTTGATGAAATTATGAGTACTACCTGAGTCGATCAACACTGTTACTTTCTGCTTCTTTAAGAAACCCACTACCTTGAGAGTTTGTGGTGCATTGAAACCTGAGAGTGCATGACAAGAAATGATTGGTTGAGAATCATGTGATTCCTCACTTGACTCCCTATCCTCCTCTAATATGGGTTCCTCCTCTTCTTCCTCACTTGGACCTTCAATATAGAACAATTTCTTTTCACTACATTTATGTCCTTGACTGTATTTGCTATCACAATTGAAACACAACCCTTTTGCTCTTTTCTCCTCAATTTGTTGTGGAGTCAACCTAGTAGGTTGAGGAAGAGAAGGTGTTGAATATCCTTTCTCTCTTATCATATTAGCCCCTTGCTTTCTAGGAATCAAATATTTCTCCTCTACCCTGCGTGCCAAGATAAAAGACTCATTTACTGAGCTAGGACTAAACATACGTACCTCATGTTGAATGTAATCCTTGAGACCACCCAAGAATAAATCATTCAAGTTCTCCTTTGTAATTGTATCCACTCTGAATGATAGATTTTGAAAATTTTGAATATAATCCTTAACTGATCCTGTTTGTTGAAGTTTAGCAAGCTGGCTGAAGAAGTTGTCTGTCACACTATTGCTATATTGTTGTTGGAGTTCTTCTGTAAAAATTGACCATGAGACAGTGAGACCCTTTTTTCTCCGATGAGTACAAAGCCAATGATACCAAATGAATTGATCTGGTTCTAGATATAGGGAAGCCATCATGACCTTTTGTCCATATGGGATTTGATGTACTTCAAAAAAATTCTCCATTTGGTTAATCCATGTTAGAGGATCCTTACCATCGAACTTACGCATATCCACCTTTGGAAAGAAATTCCTAGATCCCATAGGAGTATTAAAATTTGTGTCATTATTAGCCAACTTGAAGGTTTCACCTTGGTTGCTTGAGAACTCCTTTCTTGGTTCATTCATATAGGCGCTTAACATGCTTCGTAGATCTGATATATCTCCTCTTAGGTCACACATATCCCTCTTAATTGAGGACACCTCTTCTTTGACCTTACTTATTTCCTCATTGGGATTACTATCCTCTATTATTTCCTCGTCCTTATCAGAGGATTTCCCCGGTGTGGCAGCATTCTTTTTGCCTCTTGTTGCAAGCCCTGTCATGATGGAAACCAATATTTTTGAAATAAATCAAACAAATGAAATGTAAATTTTCTGAAATTTTTACTGTAACTTACTAAGGCCAAGATACCACTTACCCAGAAAAAATCTAAAAAATTAGCAAATTTGCTGCCTTGAGAGTGAATTTGTTGGAAACCCTAATTTTGCAATAACTCACTTAGTTTTTCTTCAATTACTCTGAAATCTAGACTGTATCTTCTTTAATATTGTCTTCAAAAACCCTTTAAATTTTTTTAAAAAATTCGCTAAAATCTGAAAGTTATGCTCTTCCCAAAATTGCCTCCAATGTTGAGAAAAAATCTTGCCTCTATGGTGCCAAGATCATGCTCTGATACCACTTGTAATGAAACAACTTGCACAATATCTGAATATAATAGTAAATATACTGCAAATACTTGATAATAATATGCCACTTCAAGGGGGTAACCTCCAAAACCACTTCGAGGGGGATACCTCCAATAGTCTTCAATGAGAACACAATATTGAATATGATATGAAATGAGACTCACTACCTCCTATATATACCTATTTATGCCTAGGATATCACCCAGGCTGACTTAGATAGACCTATAGAAGCCTTAGGCCAACCTAAACAACTAAATAATAATATAATAATGATAATATGACTTAATTAGGAGTTAAGATAGCCACAAGCTGACTATTCATAACCCTATGTACACCAATATTAAGGGCGTAGCACCTTATCACTCCAATTACAATTGCCTATTTTGCATAATTTGAGCACAAAAATAGGACTTAGAAGAAAAAGAAAACTCCTTTTATCTTCATGTGAGAAAATATCTCTATTTTGCATGATTTGAATATACATCAAGGCAAAATTTTATCCTTATCACTCCAAATGCACTAAGGAGAAAATAATATCACCCTTATATCTCCATGCATACTATATGCCTTCATGCATAAATTTTATCTCTCATCATAACAAGATAACAAACACCTTATTACTCTTACACATTATATCAATATGCATTCACCATGCAAAACAAATTAACAGTCTAAGAAGACCCCCTGCCACCTTGTCATATGAATCATCATGCAAAAATTCTAACATAACCCTTTGCCACTTTGTAATCATCTTATCTATGTATGAAACCTCTGATTGGAAGAGGACAAGGTATAGTTGCAACATGCAAGGGTCTAAGGATCTTTGACCATGCATAGTTGACCATAAGGTAATAAGTCTTGTTTGAATTTTGTATAAGGCACAACACTTACCTTATAATAATGCTAACCACCATTTGACTTTGGGAAGAATATGCAAGAATCATATCTGTCGGCCCTTAAAATGATTGCTAGGGATCTTAATCCCTCAAGTCTTGACCCCGACAGGCTTTGGATAATGTAATAATTTGATTTTTTTTGACATAAGTCAAAAGATGGGAAAAAGAACCCATCGGGCTCCTTGACAAAACAAGGGTTTGAAACCCTATAACATCATTTGTTTTTGTTTCTCCTTTGGCTCTGCTGAGCCGCCGCCATGTTGGTTGAGGGTTTGGCTTCTTCTGTGGTTCTCCTTTCCATTTCGATGGCCACTCTTAGTATTGACTATGGCATGTTAATGCAGGGACAAAGGTAAGTGTGGTTGAACTTTCATTAACATCTTATCATTTTTATGCTCCATTGATATATTCAGGCCATGGCCTATATGGCTGTGTACTAAGTCTTTATTTAACACATCCTCTGTTGTATCCTCTTGTCTGGGTCTCTGGTATGTGAGCATCATTTTGACATTCTTGAGAAGGAAACAAAAGAGAGAGAACATAGCCTCTCCACAGCCATGAAAGGTAAGCATTTTGAACTATTACAATATCTCTTTCTAGTTTAGTTTGACCCAAATAATGAAGAAATACTCCTTATCTTACTCATGTATATTTTGTTTGGTAAGAACAAGAAAAGAGTGGCCCTCTTGATTGTAGCCTGTATATCCTCCATCTAGGTGTTTTGATCTTCTCATCCCTTCAGCATCTTTTACTAACATTTTAGGGCTTGAAAACTGCCATATAAGATTCTCCTGGATTGCACCTTTCAACAGGCTTTGTCTGCACTTTATCTTGAGCCTAAACCATAAAAGAGCTTAATAACTCTATCATGTTGCTCTGTTTGAAGGAAATGTTTGAAAGAAAAGTCTATATTTCTCATGCTATACAAGCCTCTTACTTTGCATACTAGATGATAGAGTGTATCTCCTGTTCACTATCCATCTAGCTTCTTCAAACCCCAGCAGCACCTTCAAATGCAAGAAGGTTTTTTTCCTCCTTGTTCTTCTCACAAACATGTAGGTAACTATGTAGACCTCTTTGAGATAATGATGCATGACTGTTTGTGCTAGCTGGATCCCTACATGTGATCTTTATTTTGATATGAGTGCTACCCTTTTTGAGAGTAATTTAACTATCCCTTTTCATTTTGACAACAAATAAATTACTATCCCTTAATAGAAAATTGCATACATTCATCCTTATGACTGTTTAGCCTTCATCTTGGTCTTCTTGCCTTGACAGTGGCATGACTGCTTCTTCATATGCTAAATTTGGGTAGTCACTATAAATGCCTTTGCTCGTTTACAGTTTTCTAAGATATATGCTCTGCCATGGCTAACCATTACATAGCAATTTTACACTTCATTCTCAGCAAAAAGTGGTAAATATTTATCCTCTAGATTGTTTGCAGCTTGCTCTGAGAGGCATTTGAAAGAACTCATATCAAAAGTAACCTTTCCAGCTAGTATTTCTACTTGCTCTATTAGAAGGTCCATTTGGTCCATCATGGCTATTATTATGACACCTCTATCATCATCCTCTTTGGCATTTGAAAAAAATTGTACCTTTTATACTTCAAAAAGAAGAGGATAATATGACAGTAAGATGACATTGTATGATGTTGTCATGACTCCTGTAGCCTGTATAGTCATGTGTACTTGATGAGGCTATTTTGCTTGGTTGGCTTCATGACAGTCTTGCAAACTCTTTACTCAATTGATTCTCATGTATTTTATGCATTATTCATACATATAATACCTTCATAACTGCACTTTATCCTTTTGGCCACTGTACCTATGTTCTTTATGCATATCAGTCTCTCCTGAATGGGTGTATTCTTCATCCATTGATCTTTTTCTTCTGAATGAGCATGAAGTCTTCATGTAGATTAGTAGTGACTGCTCGAGATGCAATGGTAGTTTATGCCAGTTCATGGTAGGGAGAATGACTGTATTTTTATCTATATTTGCTGGCACTATTGCATTCTTTAAATACACCTATACCTATCCTTTTGCATACTGACTGCTTATCTTAGGATTTGGATTTCATAGTAGCATATCTATCAAGCATTCTTCTTCATTTATAGGAACTGTTTACGATGATTGTATCATGATAGAATAATGGCATATAAGAAAGAGACTGCCTACCTTGTGAATTGTCAATGACCTATCACTGTAGCACTTGGCATATGTCTGCCCTTCCTTTGCTATCCTTCATCATTGATCTACTCCTGTAGATGGATATGGCAACTATGATTTTATTTTGACTGTATCTGCTTGTATAAGTCACTTCTTTGATCACTGTCCTGACTGTTCATGTGAAGGTGACTGTACCTATCTTTGTTCTTCATGGTATCTCTCTCTATGGCATTGTTGACACTCCATTGTGCTTAATGTATTTGGACTCCCTCTTTGCTCTAGACATGACTATCTCTTGTTCTTGGATTTGTACTTGACTGTCATGTTAGTGATGTACTCTGGTATTTGTTGTACATCATGTGCTTCATCCTTGAATGATTGATTGTTTGAACACTTGACTATATTTGGACTATTTCATTTGTACGTCCTTATATCTTAATGGTTTGAAGTTTCAAGGCATTGATGATTGCCTAGTTATTGGTCCAAGACATTGATATATTCATGACTGCATTTTTTACACTGCCATATATCAGCCTAGAGCTAATGATGCCTTACTATTTTGATTTGTCTCTTTAAAAGGCATAACTTGTATTTTTCTTTATGTTGTCTTTCATCTCTTTATCAGGCACATTAATATGAAAACTTGTATCATATCCTTGCACTAAGATGGCTCCTGTAGCCTGGATGACTATAATCTGATTTTTTGCATTCAGTCATGTTAATCTAATTTTGTTATAATCAAATGTAATAATGCCATGATGGCATATCGTTTCTGCAAGTTGATTAGATGATGCATGATATAGCTTAGAATGATGCATCCTATCTTTTCTTATACTCTTTTCAAAAAATGAAAAGAAGCATGCTGGGCTCAAACCCTTGTGGGAGCCACATTTAATCCACATGTTTATTTGTCTTCAAATCAGCAACAAAACTTGTCCTATACCTGCATAGTGAACAAACAAGTTAGCATAAAAAGTACCTAATAGTGTTGATTGATCTTCTTCATGATTTCTTCTAGATTTGTGTCATATATCTAATTTGATCTCTTATCTGAATGCATGATATGATAAGTAGATGTATCTGTTTGATAAAAGCATGTGATAACTGTAAACATCCAGAGCACTAACAAGGATGTCCCCAAAATTTTGCAGGTTTCAACTCAATGATGGCTTGGAGTGAAGAATGAAGACTGAAGACTTGAAGGCCAGCTTCAACAACAACCTCCATCATCAGGCAATGATGGATGTTTAGATTTATCATATGTTCTTTTCTCTTTTCTTTTATCAAACAGATACATAGCTTGCGTGTCTGTAATTGCTTAGTCTAGTTACTCCCACGGCTTGTGTGGGACACATTTGAACATTTCTTTTAAACATGATCAGTTAGTTTCTCTGATACATATGATGTATATGTATTTCCTTTTCAATCAATGCATGAGATAAAGTAACAGATACTTGGATGTATGTTCAAAACATGACATGAAATAACAGTGTAATACAATATCTTTCTCTCTTTTATTCAAAACTGATAAATCTAAATAATCAATTTAAATTATAACTCCTGAAAGATCAAACTTTGTAGAACAACTGTATCTCCTTGAATGTTTGATTTCTTGATAATCAATTCTTTTGTCATGATAACTTATCAGTCCTGATTGGACTGATGAGTTATCTTGACAACTAGATTCTCTTTTCTACTCTATCAAGGCATCAATCATTCGATGAATGCATAACTTTGAAGTTTTCTATTATTCCTTCTGAACAATTACACTTAGGTCCAACTAATTTTTAGTGTGAACAAAAAATTAGTAACATTTCTAGCAACCTCTTAGGGGTGTTTGCTTGCTAAACAGTTTAGAACTAGTAGCCTTACCTTCTCATTGGGCATAGAGTCATTTTTGCCCTGAATTTAGAGAAATTCTGCAACTCACACTAACTAAAAACAATAGTAGCAACTAACTGAAAACTAAAACTAAAACTAATTTGCTTAAAATAGAACTAGCTACATGTGCAAAAGCACTTCTTGGAAATAAAACAACCACACTAAAAATCTACCTACCCTACTCTAACAAACCAAAGGTGCTGGTCAAACGAATTCGTTAACTGTTTGGTTAAAATAACTTCCTTTCCTCAACAGGCAACACTGATTCACATGCTTATGAATGTCTAAAATTAGATGAAGTACAAGAAAGTACTCAGCAATTGTTTGCAATTTTGATGAAAAAATGTAGAAAATTTCACTCACCAGCTGAACCTGATCATGCACACCTCTGTCACAGGGAAAAAAGATGATTTGATTTTGTTGCTCTATGGGTACCACAGTAATCTGTACCTACTTCTTAAGCTCTTTATTAGCTAGATCCCTGATTGGACAACCTCTTGCAATGATGTATCCTTGGCTGAGGCTCCTAATGTCCTGATTCAAATCTGCTTTCCTATTTTCCTTTGTAATGTCAACCTGATTTGAAAAAGTTAGCTGAGATGAAGTAATGTTTACCTCCTTGATCTGAATAGGCTGATCACATATTGTTGACTCACATAGCATCAGATCATTATCTATGTTAGAACAAAAATCCTCTATAATCTCAGAAAACACACTCTCATCTAATTGATATTGCTATATTGAAACTATCTGAGCTTCTTCACTCTACTATTCAAAACTTTCATCCTACATGATGTGTTGCCATATCAACTCCTCCTCCATGGTTAATAAATCACCCTCATCTGTTAGAAGAGCTAATAACTCCTCAAAATTATCAGGCTCTTGAAAGCTACTTGGAATAGGTGATAGAATATCTGATTCTAGCTTCAAACTCTTAGTGTTCTCAGGACTATCTTCATTCTACTCTTGGTAAATCAGTAGATTGACACAATTACTTGCATCTTCTGGTTGTCCAGTTGCTTCTGTCTATGTTATGAGCTCTTCATCTGGCTCAACAAAAGAACGCAGCTGATTAAATAAAAAGACTGAGTTCTCTGCTTTATCTAATTCATTCTCACTTGGAACTTGGGCAGTTTGTCTCTGCAACTGGGAATTTTGCCCTTCCAGTATTTGTGACCTGATTTCATTTCTCTTGTAAACAACATAGAAAAGTTCTCAAACGAATCAAAATGCAAAGGATTTGATATCAAAATTGAACTATCATTCTTTTCATATGCTTTAAGCTTATTTTCAGCTGGAGGTACAGTAAAAACAACAAAGACATCTTGCACTATTGCTGATTTTTCTTGGTTAAAACCTAGAATTTTGATTGGTTCAAGTTTTATCACTACTTCCCTTTCCTAATTTTTTATTGGTATGGAAGAGGTAGATTTGATAAAACTTAGTATTCTATAATCAGGGTACTTGGTACAATTAGAATTCCTAAAACTTGAAACTTGATATCCACTAACCTCATTTTGAGAAGGGTGATCTGGAATGAATGCAACTATCTGGATGTTTTGCTTTTGTATATGTGCAAGTAAATACTTCATCTGTGCCTCTTTTGCTACAATCTGTCTTGCAAGATCTTCTTGGAATTGTATCCTTTGTGCCTCTAAATCCTGCTCATGGATATAGGCCTCATAATCCATCTCCTACTACTGCTCCTGATACTCTTGTTGCCTCCTGAACTCTTCTAGGTTCTTTGTGACTTCACAATGTCTCACTGATGTCACTCATGCTACTCTTCATATTTCAAACTTCTTGGGATTGATTTTGGATATGTAAATGCTGATATGAAGAATAAGCAGGTGTGGGTGGGAGGCAAACATGTTGAGCATGCTGATTTCTTTACAAATCAAAGGAATTAAGAATGAAATCAGTAGTATGACTGATCTGAAATGGATGATAAGAAGAATTTTCATGATATGCTAGATGATAAGACATATTTCCATGAAGGAAAGACATGTTTATTCATTCAAAAAGTCTAAACTATCAAACCAGAAAGATAGAGTCACCACATATTTGAATTAAACCTCTAAAAAAGCTAAACTAACTGCTAATCATACCAAAAACAACAACAATGATAAGTCCTATTAAACTGAAAATTAGTTCAAGGTCCCACCGGGCTTGCCAAAAACTGTTATCACTGGGAATTGCACCCATATGCAAGGCTGGTTAAAGCACTGCAATTCCGTGTAACATGGGACTAATCTTAGGTTGTGGGTGCCCTATGACGAGATTAGACCTCCAGATTATGGGCTGGTTCCCTTCAAATGTTCTATTGAGATGTATGTTTTCTACTTTTTAGGAAAAGAGAAGAAAGAAACTAAATGAATACTAAAGGTAAAATGGTGATGCACCTGATATGGATAAAAATAATGCAATCTAATTCACAATGTTTACCCAGAAATTTGACTCCTACACAATCCAAACTTGGCATAAATACCACAAAAATGATTCTAAGAAAGGTTTGAAAACAAGTTTTTATGAAGGAAATAGTTTTTTCACAACATAAAAAGACTATTTCTAGTTAACACAACCTAAGATCTGTGATGAATATATGATTTAATGCTACAAACAAGGAGGTGAGACAATAATTTTGAAGGTTTAATAATAAAACACAACAAAATTTCATCAACATCACTTCAACATTCAACACAAAAAGGAAACATAATTCAACTAATCTGAAATAAACAAAGGAAATCTTTGCAAATAAGACAAAAGATAACCTATAACCTGTCGATCTCTCAATAAAACTGTAAAAGTGAGCTACAAGAATTCTCCAATCTGTCTAAATCAGAATGAGAATCAAGAACTAGCAAAAACAAACTTTTTCTTTACAATATATAGGTTTGTTCTCTCCAAGAGGCATGCAAAAAATATGGACTTGCAGATAACTACCTCTAAAAATACTCATTCCTGAGCAACCTCAAAAATCCTCAAAATTAGGGCCTAAAACTGCCACAAATTGAGAAAAAATAGCTTCAATTTGGGCCTCTCCATATGTTTGACTAAAATTCTGACCAAGGACCCTAAAAATACTCCTAAAAGTCATGCAAAATCTCCTAGGTGCCTTAGTTAACTCCACTAATCAATTTGCATGATTTTGCATGAGAAAAATTAATTGAGTAAATAATAAAGTAATAGAATATTACTTTATTATTGGTTACAATTTGTTCTATTTTCAATCTTACAATTTGTGAAAAATAATAAAGTAATTTATAGAATATTACTTTATTATTTATTTACAATTAATGACTTTGTAAAATCGTGCATGATTAGAAGAAAAATATCACTCCTTATCACTCCAATTACAATTGCCTATTTTGCATAATTTGAGCACAAAAATAGGACTTAGAAGAAAAAGAAAACTCCTTATATCTTCATGTGAGAAAATATCTCTATTTTGCATGATTTGAATATACATCAAGGCAAAATTTTATCCTTATCACTCCAAATGCACTAAGGAGAAAATAATATCACCCTTATATCTCCATGCATAGTATATGCCTTCATGGATAAATTTTATCTCTCATCATAACATGATAACAAACACCTTATTACTCCTACACATTATATCACTATGCATTCACCATGCAAAACAAAATAACAGTGTAAGAAGACCCCCTGCCACCTTGTCATATGCATCATCATGCATAAACTCTAACATAACCCTTTGCCACTTTGTAATCATCTTGTCTCCATGTGGCCTCTTTCTTTTTGGCTTTAGATGATAAAATCACAAGACATAAAAAATCATTCCTTTTGATCATTCAGTCATCCTGCATGTATGGAACCTCTGATTGGAAGGGGACAAGGTATAGTTACAACATGCAAGGGTCTAAGGATCTTCGACCATGCATAGTCGACCATAAGGTAATAAGTCTTGTTTGAATTTTACATAAGGCACATCACTTACCTTATAATAATGTTGACCACCATTTGACTTTGGGAAGAATATGCAAGAATTATATCTGTCAGCCCTTCCTTAAAATGATTTCTAGGGATCTTAATCCCTCAAGTCTTGACCCTGACAGGCTTTGGATAATGTAATAATTTGATTTTTTTTGACATAAGTCAAAAGATGGGAAAAAGAACCCATTGGGCTCCTTGACAAAACAAGGGTTTGAAACCCTAAAACATCATTTGTGTTTGTTACTCCTTTGGCTCTGCTAAGCCATCGCCATGTTGGTCGAGGGTCTGGCTTCTTCTGTGGTTCTCCTTGTCATTTCGATGGCCACTCTCAGTATTGACTATGGCATGTTAATACAGAGACAAAGGTAAGTGTAGTTGAACTTTCATTAACAACATCTTATCATTTTTGATGCTCCATTGATATATTCAGGTTGCGGCCTGTATGGCTATGTGCTAAGTCTTTATTTGACACATCCTCTATTGTATCCTCTTGTCTGGGTCTCTAGTATGTGAGCATCATTTTGACATTCTTGAGAAGGAAACAAAAGAGAGAGAACACGGACTCTCCATAGCCATGAAAGGTAAGCATTTTGAACTATTACAATATCTCTTTCCAGTTCAGTTTGACCCAAATAATGAAGAAATACTCCTTATCTTACTCATGTATATTTTGTTTGGTAAGAACAAGAAAAGGGTGGCCCTCTTTATCGCAACCTATATATCCTCCATCTGGGTGTTTTGATCTTCTCATCCCTTCAGCATCTTTTAGTAACCTTTTAGGGCTTGAAAACTGCCATATAAGATTCTCCTGGATTGCACCTTTCAACAGGCTTTGTCTGCACTTTCTCTTAAGCCTAAACCATAAAAGAGCTTAATAACTTTGTCATGTTGCTCTGTTTGAAGGAAATTTTGAAAGAAAAGTCTATATTTCTCATGCTATACAAGCCTCTTACTCTGCATACTTGATGATAGAGTGTATCTCCTGTTCACTGTCCATCTAGTTTCTTCAAACCCCAGTAGCACCTTCAAATGCAAAAGGTTTTTTTCCTCCTTGTTCTTCTCACAAACCTGTAGGTAACTATTTAGACCTCTTTGAGATAATGATGCATGACTGTTTGTGCTAGCTAGATCGCTACATGTGATCTTTATTTTGATATGAGTGCTACCCTTTTTGGTAGTAATTTAACTATCCCTTTTCATTTTGACAGCTTATAAATTACTATCCCTTGATAGCAAATTGCATACATTCATCCATATGGTTGTTTAGCCCTCATCTTGTTCTTCTTGCCTTGACAATGGCATGACTGTGTTTTGTTACCTTGACAGTGGCATGATTGCTTCTTCATATGTTAAATCTGGGAAGTCACTATGAATGCCTTTGCTCCTTTACAGTTTTCCAAGATATATGCTCTGCCATGGCTAACCATTACATAGCAATTTTACACTTTATTCATAACAAAAAGTGGTAAATATTTATCCTCTGGATTGTTTGTAGCCTGCTCTAAGAGGCATTTGAAAGAACTCATATCAAAAGTAACCTTTCTAGCTAGTATTTCTACTTGTTCTATTAGAAGGTCCATTTGGTCCATCATGGCTGTTATTAGAAGGTCCATTTGGTCCATCATGACTACTGTAGCCTGTATAGTCATGTGTACTTGATGAGGCTGTTTTGCTTGGTTGGCTTCATGACAGTCTTTGCAAACTCTCCACTCAATTGATTCTCATGTATTTTATGCATTATTCATACATATAATACCTTCATAACTACACTTTATCCTTTTGGCTATTGTACCTCTGTTCTTTATGTAGGTCAGTCTCTCCTGAATGGGTGTATTCTTCATCCATTGATCTTTTGCTTCTGAATGAGCATGAAGTCTTCATGCAGATTGGTAGTGACTGCTCTAGATACAATGGTAGTTTATGCCAATTCATGGTAGGGAGAATGACTGTATTTTTATCTATATTTGCTGGCACTATTGTGTTCTTTAAATACACCTGTACCTGTCTTTTTGCATACTGACTACTTATCTTAGGATTTGGATTTCATACTGACTGCCTACCCTATGAATTGTCAATGACCTATCACTGTAGCACTTGGCATACGTCTACCCTTCCTCTTCTCTCCTTCCTTCATCATTGATCTACTCCTGTAGATGGATATGGCAACTATGATTTTATTCTGACTGTATCTGCTTGTATAATTCACTTGTTTAATCATTGTCCTGACTATTCATAGTGAAGGTGACTTTACCTATCTTTGTTCTTCATGGTATCTCTCTTTATGGCATTGCTGACACTCCACGATGCTTAATGTATTTAGACTCCCTCTTTGCTCTAGACATGACTAACTCTTGTTCTTGGATTTGTACTTGACTATCATGTTAGTGATGTACTTTGGTATTTGTTATGCATCATGTGCTTCATCCTTGAATGCTTGAATGTTTAAACACCTGATTACATTTGGACTGTTTCATTTGTACCTCCTTATATCTTGATGGTTTGATGTTTCAAGGTATTGATAACTACCTAGTTACTGGTCCAAGACAATGATATATTCATGACTGCATTTTTCACACTGCCATATATTAGCCTAGAGCTAATGATGCCTTGCTATTTTGATTTTGTCTCTTTAAAAGGCATAACTTGTATCTTTCTTTATGCTATCTTTCTTCTCTTTATTAGGCACATTAATCTGAAAACTTGTATCATATCCTTGCACTTAGATGGCTCCTGTAGCTTGGATGACTGTAATCTAATTTTTTGCATTTAGTCATGTTAATCCGATTTGCTCTAATCAACTGTAATTATGCCATGATGCCATATCCTTTCTGCAAGTTGATTAGATTATGCACGATATAGATTAGAATGATGCATCCTGTCTTTTCTGATACTCTTTTCAAAAAATGAAAAGAAACATGCTGGACTCAAACCCTTGTGGGAGCCACATTTAATCCACATGTTTATTTGTCTTCAAATCAGCAACAAAACTTTTTCTATACCTACACAGTGAACAAATAAGTTAGCATAAAGAGTATCTAATAGTGTTGATTGATCTTCTTCCTAATTTCTTCTTGATTTGTGTCATATATCTAATCTAATCTCTTATTTGAATGCATGATATGATAAGTAGATGTCTCTGTTTGATAAAAGTATATGATAACTGTAAACATCCAGAGCACTAACAGGGCTGTCCCCAAAATTTTGCAGGTTTCAACTAGATGATGGCTTGGAGTGAAGAATGAAGATTGAAGAGACTTGAAGGCCAGCTTCAACAACCACCTCCATCATCAGGCAATGATGGATGTTTAGATTTATCATATGTTCTTTTCTCTTTTCTTTTATCAAATAGATACATAGCTTGCATGTCTGCAATTGTTCAGTCTAGTTACTCCCACGGCTTGTGTGGGACACATTTGAACATTTCTTTTAAACATGATTAGTTAGTTTCTCTAATGCATATGATGTATATGTATTTCCTTTTCAATCAATGCATGAGATAAAGTAACAGATACCTGGATGTATGTTCAAAACATGACATGAAATAATAGTGTAATAAAATATCTTTCTCTTTTATTCAAAACTGATTAATCTGAATAATCAATTTAACTTATAACTCCTGAAAGATCAAACTTTGTAGAACAACTGTATCTCCTTGAATGTTTGATTTCTTGATAATCAATTATTTTGTCATGATAACTTATTAGTCTTGATTGGACTGATGGGTTATCCTAACAACTGGATTCTCTTTTCTACTCTATTAAGGCATCAATCATTCAATGAATGCATAACTTTGAAGTTTTCTATTATTCCTTCTGAACAATTACACTTAGGTCCAACTAATTTTCAGTGTGAACAAAAAATTAGTAACAAGTCCATGGTGGGAGATGGAAGAGGAGATGAAAAGGAGGGGATTTACCTCCAGAAATAGGTCAATCATATGTGAAAATCCAAATCTCCACTTGCAAAAGTAGGATGTCCTGGGGGATCAGGGGAGATTTGGATTGGTTGAGTGAAACTAAAAACTAAAAGTTGGGGGTGGCTAGGGAGGACCTCTAGAAGGCCTCTAGGGGTGGGAATGGATAAAAACACTAGGGAAAGGTGAAAACATACCTACAAGATGCATACAAGGCTTAGGGACAAGGTTGGAAGAATAGGAAATACAAATCAACAAGTGTCAAAAATTGTCAAAAGTGAAGAGAGAGAGAGAAAATGACAAAAGAGAAACAACACAAGGAGGAAGAAAAGACACATCACCAAGAGAATTTCTATTGAGAGGATGTTATTTCATTCTTACATGTACGTGATAAGGATTGTGACTCATCATAGGGGTCCTCATGGAGGTTGTGCGTGATTTTGGTGCTTACAGGTTCAAGATTGACTCATGTATTATGCTCACACGTGTGAGCAAGGAGTGGAGGAAAGTGGCATGTGTGAAAATTAAGGGCCCAAATTGATTTTTGGATTTGAAATTGATGGTAGAGATTAAAAGTTAATGTCTTTTGGCTTTTAGTGGAATGGGGTGGAATTTTTAATTAGAAGAAATTAGAGTGTGTTTAATTAGCGTAATTATTTAGATAATCATGTATTATCTAATTAATTAGTTAGAGGATAGTTAGAGTAAGGTTAATTAATTATGTGTATTTAATTAATTAATCTTAGAGATGGGAACACATTTTAATTATGAAGAGGGAAAAGTTGATTAAGTTAGTCATTAATTAATTTTGTGACATTAAATTAGTCGCATGGGATTAAATGGATGAAAATGGTTAATTTGGGAATAATTGTAGGAAATTGATGAGGTGAATTTAGGGTGTCTATATTTTCCCCTCTTTGAGACGGTGTCATAAAGTGATGTCATTTCAAAGAAGATAAGTATAGATACTTAGTGAGATGGGACAAGTGGTAGGATGCCCCAGTTGCTTGGAAGAATGGTGGTTAGAAAATGGGTTAGTTGAGGTGGGACTAGTGGTAGAATAGGTTAGTGATGCCCCCTTGAGAGAGTAGGAAGGTTTACAGGGACCTAGGTGGTCTCTCAAAAGGAAATCCATGGATAAAAGATGGATGGGAGGGAGTTGGATAGGTAGAAGGAAGGGGAGATGGGTGATGCAGAGCTAAACACCCTAGCCTGCATTACCCCTTATATGTCTATGTTTTACTTAACATACATTCTCCATTGTATACACTTGCACCTCTCACCTATTAGAAAGACTATACACCATCAGCTCCTTCTCCAAACCTTACTCTGATACAACCAACTAATACATGCATAGCATGACCCGCTACTACCGATGACTTGAATGTATCTACCACCCTTGCTGTTATACCAAACACTTGTACATGCTTCCGTTGACCTGCAACCAACGGTCTCCCTCACCATCACTGCCGGTCAGTACTTGTACCTAATACAATGTATGAACACAATGTATATGTTCAATATACATTTAGAAGATGCATTCGGAACATACATTCAGAGAGTTTGACTGTTGACCCTCCTTGTATCTGAACCCGATGTACATTCATGGTGTACATTCACATCATGCAATTCAAATATGCATTCGATGGGTTTCACCGAATTGCTGACTCCCTTGTATGCCGATCGGAAGCTTCAACTTTCTCTCTCCCTTGTATCTTAACTCAATGCATAACCACAATGTATGTTCACTACATACAACTGCGATAACCATTTGCAAGATACACATGACATACAACTGCGATATATACATAGGATGTATATCTGGCATACAATTGTAATATACACACAAATTGTATATCTGATGAAACAACGTGAATCTTGCACCAATTTCATCCGCTATAAACCTAGTAACTTCACAACTGCACAGATCTGTTCCTCCACCAATCTAACATAGATCTTTCACCCTACCAACCTAGCACATGACAATGCTAGGATCTTTCAGTGCATACTGTACGCGATCCTGCAAACATGAACATGAACAAAAGATAAAACAAAATGAAAACACAAATCTATATGTACAGCCATTCCACCAATTTTGAAGAAATCTAACCAGTGGAATGGGCTAAGAACCCATCTCAGCCTTAGAACAGGAAAATCGATTGCACAGAGAAAACTAAAGGAATCGAAAGACAGAAAGATGCACAATACAAAATTTTATTATGCCTTTCAGAATGTGTATACAGATGCTCTGTTTCTCAAATACAAATCACACTATTTTGATCCAATCTCAACTGAACTGAACTCAACTACAACTACTGATTACATTCAGTGATCTCTGGGGTATTTATCTACTTACCCTCAGTAGTACTGAATTAACTCCAAGCGGTTGGGAGACTAATCCAAGCGGCTGGGAGATCTAACAACCTCCAACTACCTACCAATCTTCAAGATTATAGATCGACAAGTGTCCTTGGGACTTACAACATAAGCCTAGATACAAACTACAATGACATGCATTGGTCAAACATACCTTATTACATAAATGGTCTTATAGGACCTTATTGGAAACAACAAAATGAACATCAAACAGTTGAATGCCTCGTGGAGGCCACCTTGTGTTAGGTGCTCCTACACCATACACCCCACCTTGAAAAGAACTCATGCCACATGAGTTAAGTCTTTGTCTTGCTCTAGCTATGCTATCTCATGTCTTCCTCATGATCTCTAGACTGCAACCTGCTTCCATGGAACCAAAGACTCATGCCTAGCATTGTAGGCTCTACTCATACCTTTCTTTCTTATTGTCATCTCTACCTGAACACCTATATTATACACCTTGGGTAATGCTTCTTGTACTGCTGCTATGATAGAATATGTTTGCCTTTCAACTCTTGTTGGTTCTAGAGGACAAACAATTGTCCCTACTATGATATCATCCTTGTCTTTCCAATCAACTTGTGGCTGCTTGTAAACCTACTTTTTGACCTTCTGCTGATCCATCTGATCTCCATCATTCAGAACTGAAACCTTCTTTGAATGGTGATCTCCACTCCTTGAGATATCCTCTACTATCTTTGACTCTATTTCATTTATCTACACAAATTCTTGCTTTCCCACTAAAATAACCTTGGGTGCCTTCTGTACTGCAGCATCCTCCTGCAATGGTGTCATCACAAAAGTCCTCCCAACCTTCTTGATGGTGTAAGTGTTAGCATATCCATCATACAATGCTCTCCTATCAAATTGCCATGGCCTACCTTAAAGTAGGTGACAACATTCCATGGGCAAAATATCACATAAAACCCTATCCTGATATTCTCCAATCTGAAAATCAACATATGCTTGTTCAGATACCAAAAGTGATTGGCTATCACTTACCCAAGATGCTTTGTAAGGGGTTTGATGTGGAATCCTTTCTAGTTTCAACTTATCCACCATTTCCTGAGATACCATATTATCTGTTGAACCAAAATCTATTACTACCTTGCATAGTTTACCCTTAGTTTTGCATTTGGTCCTGAAAAGAGCTCTCCTTTGTAGCATGTTCTTGGATGTCTTCAAGATTGTTCTCCTTAGCATCAATGATTCTCCATCTTACGCTAGGGCTGCACTTCCCATTGGAGAGTTAACACTTTCATCTACCTTCTCTTCTTGCACAAATTGAACCCTCTTGTCATTCTTCCTATCATCTCTTGATGATGAACCTTGCCTTTCTGGACATTTGAATGCTGTATGACCAATTTCATTACAATGATAACATCTTCCAATGAAAACATTAGAACCTCTACCACCTCCAAATCTGCCTCTTGTTCCTTTCCATCCACCTCTGAAATCAAACTGCTCTTGTCCTTTACTAGTCTCTTCTTGGTTCTCATTGGCTTGTCTTGTTGTAGGGGCTGATCCTCTTCCCCTTATATTGTTGCCTCTTCCTCTCATGGACTTATTCTGTCTCCTTTTCATCTTCTCCTCAATCCTGATTGCCATTTGACAACAATCTTCTACACTCCTAGGATTAGCCAAAACTAATTCATCCTATATGTTCAATCTCAAACCAGCCAAGTATCTAGCAACCTTTTCAACCTCATTCTCATGATGACCAGACCTCATACTTAATTTATAAAATTCCTCAGTATATGCCTTCACATCCATTTCCTTTTGTCTTAAAAATTGAAACTTTTTGAACATTTGAATTTCATAATCCTTGGGGAAGAATTTACCTTTGACTCTTGCTACCATCTTGTCCCATGAAGAAATCTTTGACTTACCCTGCTTTCTCCTTTCTGATTGTACATAATACCACCATACCAAGGCATGACCTCCCAATTTGGTCATTGCAATCTTTACTTTTTGCTCCTCAGGAACTTCCTCACATTCAAAATGATTATCTAATGCAGAAATCCAATCAAGTAACTCTTCCTCATTTAAACTTCTAGTGTACCTTGGAACATCAATCTTTACCTTAGGTTTGTCATTCTAAACTGCCCTTAATAGTTTTGCAAATCTTTGGTCTTCAGGATCCAAATCTTCATCTACCTCTTCAAATTCTTCACCATCATCTTCTTTTTCTAATTCACTATCTTCCACTTCTCTCTTTTTGTTCATCTCCAAGGCTGCAAGCCTGGCTTGAAGTGCTTCTGCAAGCTCTTTCATCTTCCTCATCTCTCTAGCATGCTTTTCCTTCATCTCCTGCAACTCTCTGACAATACCATTACTGGTGCAGAAGCACCAAGATATCTATGTTTTGCTTGATCTTCAAGTTGTTTTGTTTTGGTTCAATAAGGTCCTTGAGACCCTCTCCATGATGTAATAAGGCTTGGATGCCATAAATGTAAAGGACTATGTCCAAATATCTAAAAACTACTATCATGTTGTAATGGGCAACCTTGTGAAGGACAGTCCTATAAGTTTTCTTGTTTGTGAGCATTGTCAAGGCATGACAAGTAGCTTCAAGCATTGTTAAGGAGTTTAGAAAGTTGTCAAGAGGTCTAGTGCCTTATTCAAGACCTAATTATCTTGTAATCTTGTTTGAAGACATCATTATGCAAACACATTCACTGCTGCTCAATAAGAACAGTTGTCAAAGGTAGTTTGGTGGTTCCACACCTTCCATCAACCCTAACTACCTTGCAACCAATTCAAACTATTAGGAGAACTTATTAATACCTCAAGCATGAGGAATGTAAGGCCAGTGAAGAAGTTTAAAGCAATAAACATATAGTTCTTTACCTTTTCTGTGTATTTCTTGAATTTTTTGATTCAAACCCGTACTGCTATGTAGTATGGTTCTGTTGTGGAGTGTTGGATGTGGATAATGATGGATTGACTGTCCATTAAGAAAAGTTTAGACTCTTGATATTGAAGGGAAGGCATACTATGACTGTGAAATATCAAACTGCCCTTTAAAACTGCTGTCTTCTACAAAATTTTATTGTTTTCCTGCTCAATCCATACCTGTACGGTCTGGAGGTGGTTGGTACTTATGTTGGATGGTTAGTGTGGTGAGTTTTCTGCCCTTTGCAAGTTGTTTGAAGCCTTGACACTCATTTGTATCACTATATTTTCCTTTTTTTCTGAAAGTGGTTTGCTAACCCTGAACTAGGGTTCTAACAACAAATCCATGATGTTTCCCTCATTCCACTGAACTACCAAACCTTGTAATTAGTGGAATGAGTCCTGTAGAGTCTATTTCAATGTCTTGTAAGGTTATTTTGAGTAGGGGATTGTGGTTGTTGGGTTTTTGTTGAATTCACTTAGCAAGACCATGTGCTAAGTGACTGTCAAAGGTTACCACAATGGGTTTTTTTGGAACAATAAGTCAAAACAACAAAGGGAGGGTGAATCTAATGGTTTTAGGGTGCCATTGACATGTTCAAATGGTCAAGAGGGTTTCAAACCAACATCTGAGGGCACTTGCTTCACAGAATAGGCCTATTTAGGGGTAAAAGACACTAGGAGGGTTATTGGTTAGGGAAAACTTTCTAAAACAACCTATACCCATCCTGGAGTATACTATAGGGAGGCATAATGGGTATCTTTTGCATTCCTTAGATTTATATTTGAAGGTTTGTACAAAGAGATAAGAGGACTATTCCCTATTTCTAGGGCTACAAGCCATTTTGAGGGTTTATGAAGCAAGTGTGTGTTCCGGGAGCAATCTGCCTTAACCAATGGGTGGGATGAGTCTTTTGGCACCCTAATCCAACCTTTCCATGAACAAACAAAGATTCCCTTTTGCTATTCCCACTTTTCCATGAAGAACTTATTTTTGGACTTACTAGTTTGATTGAACCTTGTTAAAATTTATCCTTCTTCTTGTATCCCAATTGCCTCTACATCATAGTGGTATTAGAGCCATAAAAAGGTTCTATTGTTGGCTTGGTATATGTCAATAGAGGAGAGTGAAGGGGAGGCTAGCAATATGCCTCCAAAGGGGATGACCACCAAAGTGGTCAAGAAGTTCAAGGAGATGGAAGAGAAGATAAAAAGTGGAGTCAAGGAAGCACTCCAAGCATAGTTGAAGGCATTGAGGATAGGGAAGAGGATAGATGAAGGTTCAAATGAGGAGGAAGAGAAAGAGGAAGAAGAAGAAGAGAAAGAAGAGGCAGAAGTACCGGTTGATCAAAGACATTTCCTTGAAGCCATCAAGGCAATTGACAAGGATTCTTCAGAGGCTAAGATGGAGATTCCCATGTTTAGTGGGAAAATGAATGTTGATGAAGTCATGGAGTGGATTGAGGCTCTAAAAAACTATTTTGAGTATAAGGAAGTTCCTGAAAGTAAGAGGGTTAAGTTTGCAAAAACTAAACTCAAAGGTGCTGCCCTTACATGGTGGAATTACACCCAAGGAGAGAGGGTAAAGAATGGAAAAACATGATCTCTTCATGGAGAAGAATGTTGGAGAGGATCAAGTCCCAATTCCTTCCATCAGACTATGAAGTGCAGATCTACAAGAGGATACAAAACCTCAAACAAAGAGATTTGGATGTGGCTACTTACACTGAGGAGTTTCACAAATACACTCTTCGTTGTGGGTACATGGAGGATGAAAAAGCCAAGGGGGCAAGGTATTTGAATGGTTTGCAGTTCAACATCCAAGATGAAATCAGTTTGTTGACCCCTGAAACTATGGAGAAGTGCTTTCAAGTGGCACTAAGGGTTGAAGAGAAGTTGAGGAGGAAAGGTGAACAATAAAATAGAGGAAGAGGTGGCAGAAATTTCAGAGGTAGGGGCAGTTTTGGAGGCAGAAATCAGTCCCAAAGAAGCCAAGGGGAATCTAATTCCCAAGAGCAAAGTGGAGAATCTAGTTCTAGAGGAGGCTTTAGAGGAAGAAGGCCTAATGGGAGAGGTAGATTTGGTGGACTAGGAAGAGGTCCTAATGTCTTCACAGGAATGTGCTACAATTGCAACCAAGTGGGACATACAGCCTTCAAATGTCCAGAAAAGTAAGCCTCAAGCTCTCATGGAGGAGAGAGAAGGAACCAATTGATCCAAGAGGAAGATTGCCAAAGTGTCAACTCTCCAATTGGAAGTGCAGCCCCGGTCCATGAAGGAGAAAGTTTGATGATGAGAAGAACCATGTTGAAGGTGCCTCAAACTCAAGAACCCCCTCAAAGGAAGACACTGTTCAGGACAACATGCAAGGCCTATGGTAAGATTTGCAAGGTAATTGTTGATTCAGGCTCAACTAAAAATTTGGTTTCCATTGAAATGGTAGACAAACTAAAATTGAAAAGGCTTCCTCATGTTAGTCCTTATAAAGTATCATGGTTGAATAAGGGACAACAAGTTTTGGTAGATGAACAATCATGGGTTGAATTTGAGATAGGAGAATATAAAGACAAAATTTTATGTGATGTGATTCCTATGGATGCTTGTCATTTGTTGTTAGGATGTCCATGGCAATATGATGTTCAATCACAACATGATGGTAAAACTAATTCTTTCATCATAACTAAGAATGGTAAAAAGTATAGAATGGATCCATTACCTGATGAACATGTAGAAAAGAATGTTGGTTCAAGTGTCATGATTGTGAGTGGGAAAGAATTTCTAGATGCCTTTAAGGAGAAAGGAACCCAAGGGTATGCTTTGATTTTGAAGCCAAAGAATAGTCCTAGTTTACATGATCCTAGTAAGGAAGATGTTCCCTATGAGGTACAACAATTGCTAGAGAAGTATAAGGGGATTATGGTAGAAGAAATGCCTCATGAGTTGCCACCTATTAGGGACATAAGCCATCAAATTGACTTCATACTAGGATCTTCTTTGCCAAACAAAGCAGCCTACAAGATGACACCTTCACAAAATGAAGAGATTGCTAAGCAAGTACAAGAATTGTTGGATAAGGGATTGGTGAGAAAGAGTCTTAGCCCATGTGCTGTCCCAATAGTCCTAGCCCCTAAAAGGGATGGTAAGTGGAGGTTGTGCATGGATTCTAGAGCCATTAACAAGATTACTATAAGATATAGGTTCCCTATGCCAAGGATTGAGGACCTGATGGACTGTTTGGGTGGGGCTAGATACTTTTCCAAGATAGACCTTAAGAGTGGGTATCATCAAATTAGAATCAAACAAGGGGATGAATGGAAGACAACATTCAAAATAAATGAGGGTCTTTATGAGTGGTTGGTGATGCCATTTGGTCTATCTAGTGCTCTAAGTACTTTTATGCGTCTCATGAATGAAGTGTTGAAGGATTTCATTGGCAAATATGTTGTGGTATATTTGGATGACATTCTTGTTTTCAACAGGACTAAGGAGGAGCATTTGCAACATTTGGATCAGGTTTTGAGGAAGTTGCATGATGAACAATTGATGATCAACATGGAAAAGAGTCTCTTCATGAAGGAAGAACTTACCTATCTTGGTTTTGTGATTTCACAGGGTAGTTTGAAGATGGATCCAACAAAGGTAGAAGCCCTTTTGTCGTGGCCAACTCCAAAAACAGCAAGTGATGTGAAAAGTTTCCATGGTTTGGCAACATTTTATAGGAAATTTATAAGGGGTTTTAGTCATATTTGTGCACATATTTTGGATACCATCAAAGGGGGGCAGAAATGTAAGTTTTTGTGGACACAGGTAGCCAATGATTCTTTTGAAATTCTAAAACAAAAGGTAGCACAACAGCCCATACTTGTTTTGCCAGATTTTAATAAGTTATTTGTGGTAGAATGTGATGCTAGTAATCTTGCTATAGGGGCTGTCCTAAGTCAAGAGGGCAGGCCTGTTGCTTTCTTTAGTGAAAAATTGAATGATGCTAAGAGAAAGTACTCTACTTATGAATTGTATGCAATGGTGCAAGCTTTGAAAAAATGGAGGCACTATCTTTTGCTAAAAGAATTTATTGTTTATACTGACAACCATGCACTTAGTTTTCTAAATTTTGAGGAGAAACTCAATCATAGGCATATCAAGTGGGTTGAGCAACTCCAAGCCTATACCTTTTCAATCAAACATAAGAAGGGGCATGCTAACAAAGTGGTAGATGCATTGAGTAGAAGAGTGTGTATGGTTCAAGAAATTCAGTTGCAAAGTGTAGGAGTTGATGCTCTTAAGCATATGTATTAGGATGATGAAGATTTCAAGGAGGTGTATGAAGTTTGCTCACAATTTTTAGACTCTTATCATTTTGATTTTTCTGAGTTTTTGTTGCAGCAGGGGTTGTTGTTCAAAGACAGCCAACTATGTGTTCCTAAATGTTCCATGAGGGAGAACATTATAAAGGAAAAATATTGTGGTGGACTAGGAGGTCATTTTGGATTGGATAAAACACTAGATCAGGTGAAGAGGTTTTATTTTTGGCCTAAAATGCAATTAGATATCAGAAAATTTGTTAAATGTTTTAGTATTTGTCAAAGGGCAAAGGGTACTTCATCTAATGCTAGTCTATATCAGCCACTTCCTATTCCTAATAGGCCATGGGAAAGTATTAGCATGGATTTTGTGTTGGGTCTTCCTAGAACTCAAAGAGGCTTTGATAGTATATTTGTTGTGGTGGATAGATTCAGTAAGATGGCTCATTTCTTGCCATGTAAATGCACTAATGATGCTTCTCACATTTCTGGTTTGTTCTTCAAAGAAATTGTTAGAATCCATGGTTTGCCTCTTAACATTGTGACTGACAGGGATCCAAAGTTTGTAGGCCATTTTTGGTGCACTTTGTGGAAGAAGTTGTGCACTCAATTGTCCTTTACTTCAGCCTATCACCCTCAGACTAATGGCCAAACTAAGCTGGTGAATAGGTCCTTGGGAAACCTTCTCAGGTGTCTTACCAAGCAGCATGGATAGGCATGGGATATGATCATCCCTCAAGCAGAGTTTGCCTATAATGATTCCACCAATAGAAGCACAGGAAGAAGTCCATTTGAGGTTGTTTATGGTCTTCATCCAAGAGGTGTACTTGAGTTGAGAGATCTCCATGGATTGGAAAGAAAAAGTTCTCAAGGTGAAGACTTTGCATTGGCCATGAAGGACATTCATGATAATGTCAAAGAAACTCTTGAAAAGAATAATGCCAAGTACAAGAAGAAAGCAAATGAAAGAAGGAGAGATGTGCAATACAAGGTTGGGGATTTGGTCATGGCTCATTTGAAGAAGGAAAGACTTCCTAAGGGGCAGCCAACCAAACTCCTCATGAAGAAGATAGGAGCATGCCGAATTGTGCACAAGTTTGGGTCCAATGCCTATGAGATTGAACTTCCTCAAGGCTTGGCCATATCTCCCATCTTCAATGTTTCAGATTTGTTCCCTTTCAAAGGTGATTCTCATGCTGATCCAGAGGTAGATATGATAGTAGCAGCAGATGAAGATTGGATCAAAGGTCTTCCACCCAATCAGCCCTTGAAGTTGGAATGCATTCTTGACACCAAGGTCTTGAAGAAGACAAGGAAAAAGACCTACAAGCAATTTCTTGTCAAGTGGAGTGGCTTGCCTATTGAATATGCCACTTGGATGACTGAGGAGGACATCCTGAAACATGGTGTCACCATTGCTGATCTACTCCCTCAAGAGATTTGAGTTCTTTTTTCCACCCAGGGAGTATGGTGCAGGAGCACCAAGATATCTATGTTTTGTTTGATCTTCAAGTTGTTTTGTTTTGGTTCAATAAGGTCCTTGAGACCCTCTCCATGATGTAATAAGGCTTGGATGCCATAAATGTAAAGGACTATGTCCAAATATCTAAAAACTACTGTCATGTTGTAATGGGCAACCTTGTGAAGGATAGTCCTATAAGTTTTCTTGTTTGTGAGCATTGTCAAGGCATGACAAGCAGCTTCAAGCACTATCAAGGAGTTTAGAAAGTTGTCAAGAGGTCTAGTGCCTTATTCAAAGCCTAATTATCTTGTAATCTTGTTTGAAGACATCATTATGTAAACACATTTGCAGCTGCTCAATAGGAATAGTTGTCAAAGGTAGTTTGGTGGTTCCACACCTTCCATAGACCCCAACTACCTTGCAACCAATTAAAACTATTAGGAGGACTTCTTAATACCTCAAGCATGAGGAATGTAAGACTAGTGAAGAAGTTTGAAGTAATAAACATATAGTTCTCTACCTTTTCTATGTATTTCTTGAATTTTCTGTGCATTCAAACCTGTACTGCTATGTAGTATGGTTCTGTTATGGAGTGTTGGATGTTTGGAAGTGGAGAATGATGGATTGACTACCCATTGAGATAAGTTTAGACTCTTGATATTGAAGGGAAGGCATACTATGACTGTGAAATATCAAACTGCCCTTTAAAACTACTGTCTTCTATAGAATTTTGCTATTTTCCTACTCAATCCATACCTGTACGGTCTGGAGGTGGTTGGTGCTTATGTTGGATGGTTAGTGTGGTGAGTTGTCTGCCCTTTGCAAGTTATTTGAAGCCTTGACACTCATTTGTATCTGGTGCAGGAGCACCTTCATAAATTGATGCTTCTATAGGAGTTTGATTAAAATGATCCAATATTGTAATGATTCATCATTGTATAAGGTTAATCAAGTCATTGTTATGTATTAGAGGTCACTAGGAAGTTCAAATATGCAAAATATTGCAAACCATGTAAAGGTTGTCAATGTAAAATTAGGAAAAAGATGCAAACTTGGAAGGTGAAGAGTCATTTGGCTCTTGGTTCACTCCAGGACAGTGAGAAACTAAAAAGACATGTCTAATGCCTTTAAAAGGACTTGTAACCTTCACAAATGGGGGAGTGATTGAATAGATGTGAATTAGATTGAAAACTTGTAATTTTAAGCCCTTATTCTGCAGTTCTAACTATTTTTTTCTTTGGTTTCAGGCCTTGTATGGCCATGTACAGCTGGAACCTATAAAATATTAATGTGATATTAAATTAAGATGAATAATCTTTATTTTTGTTCAAGTCTCATCGAATTTAGTGCAATATTGAGGAAGTTATGACCGTTTTAGTGACTGCAATTTCTAGAATTCTCCTATAACAGTCCTGTTGCAGCGTTTGGTACAGTTTTGTACGGATAGATACAAGGGCAAGCCATATATGGTTGGAAATATTCTTGAGTCTAATTTCTATTTCTTTTTGTTTCATCAAATTTTATTACGATTTGAATAAGTTATGGCATTTTTATTGAGGGTAGGTCTGTAGAGTTTAATTTTCTAAAAATGCAGTCTGAAAATATGCATGGTACGACCTGGTACGGCTTCACATTGATGTATATAATAGATGGATGGAAAGATATGTGTTTCTAGTTTACAATTATTTTGTTTTGGTATAATTTCATTAAGTTTTGTGAGAGACATTGCAATTTTGGTGAGGGCAGGTCTGAACACTGCCTAGGGTTTGTAGTTTTGGGAAAATAGTCATAACTTTCTCTCCTACCATTGGATCTTCATGAAAATTGGAGGAAAAATATGTATTAATGTTCTCTTAAACCTGACCAAAGCAATTGGATTAGTTATTTTATTTGTTAATGTTATTTAGGATAGTTTTGGTCCTCCTACCTCTGCATCATATTGGTATCAGAGCTGGCGAAAGATTTGGGTGGTGTGTATTTTTTTTTTCCTGTCACTGAGAAGGCAGGTGAAGAGCGAGAAGATCTTGATTGTGTAGATAGATCACCGAGGGAGGAAATCTACACCTTTTGGATTTTATGTTGCTCAGTTGTTTGGTTGCAGGTGCTTATTTCATCTAGCTGCAAGAAGGATGTTTTCTGAGGTTGTGTGTGTTGGCAGACAAGATGAGGTCTGTCATGACCATTCTCCAATAGAGATTTGACTGGAGAAGGATGCAGAGAGAAACCACTGAGGAGAGAGTGGTAGGTGCATCACCAGGATCTGCTGTTGGGTGAGATGAATGGTTTGGTGAGTTGGTTTGTTGTGAAGCAGTGAGAGATGGATACCTGTAGAAGCACTTGATGTTGCAGCCTGAAGAATACTCCACTGATGGGAGTAGAAGGAGCCTGAGGATGCTCTGTGAAGATGGTAGTTTGTTCTATTGGTTGGTTTGTCACCTTTTTATTGGTACGAATATTTGAAGGTTGAAGCTGAGAAGATTGAAGATAAAGCCAGAGGAGATGCGGGAAAAGAGAGTTTTGTTTTGCAGATACATTTCCAAGGGACTTGGAAATCTTTGTTGGTTGGTTGTATGGTGCAGGAGCACCTTCATAAATTGATGCTTCTATAGGAGTTTGATTAAAATGATCTAATATTGTAATGATTCATCATTGTATAAGGTTAATCAAGTCATTGTTATGTATTAGAGGTCACTAGGAAGTTCAAATATGTAAAATATTGCAAACCATGTAAAGGTTGTCAATGTAAAATTGGGAAAAAGATGCAAACTTGGAAGGTGAAGAGTCATTTGGCTCTTGGTTCACTCCAAGACAGTGAGAAACTGAAAATACATGTCTAATGCCTTTAAAAGGCCTTGTAACCTTCACAAATGGGGGAGTGATTGAATAGATGTGAATTGGATTGAAAACTTGTGATTTTAAGCCCTTATTCTGCAGTTCTAACTATTTTTTTCTCCAGTTCTAGGCCTTGTATGGCCATGTACAGCTTGGAACATATAAAATATTAATGTGATATTAAAGTAGGATGAATAATCTTTATTTTTGTTCAAGTCTCATCAAATTTGGTGCAATATTGAGGAAGTTATGACCGTTTTAGTGACTGTAATTTCTAGAATTCTCCTATAACAATCCTGTTGCAGCATTTGGTATGGTTTTGTACAGATAGATATAGGGACAAGCCATATATGGTTGGAAATATTATTGAGTCTAATTTCTTTTTTTTTTTTTTGCATCAAATTTCATTAAGATTTGAATAAGTTATGGTATTTTTATTGAGGGTAGGTCTGTAGAGTTTAATTTTCTGAAAATGCAGTCTAAAAATATGCATGGTACAACCTGGTACGGCCTCACATTGATGTATATAATAGATGGATGGAAAGATATGTGTTTCTAGTTTACAATTATTTTGGTTTGGTATAATTTCATTATGTTTTGTGAGAGATATTGGAATTTTGGTGAGGGAAGGTCTGAACGCTGCCTAGGGTTTGTAGTTTTGGGAAAAGAGTCATAACTTTCTCCCCTACCATTGGATCTTCATGAAAATTGGAGGAAAAGTATGTATTAATGTTATATTCAACCTGACCAAAGAAATTAGATTATTTCTTTGAACTTTTTAATGTTATTGAGGATAGTTTTGGTCCTCCTATTTGGTCTGTAGAGTTTAATTTTCTAAAAATACAATCTGAAAATATGCATGGTACGACCTGGTACGGCCTCACATTGATGCATATAATAGATGGATGGAAAGATATGTGTTTCTAGTTTACAATTATTTTGGTTTAGTATAATTTCAATAAGTTTTGTTAGAGACATTGCAATTTTGGTGAGGGCGGGTCTGAACGCTGCCTAGGGTTTGTAGTTTTAAGAAAATAGTCATAACTTTCTCTCCTACCATTGGATCTTCATGAAAATTGGAGGAAAAATATGTATTAATGTTCTCTTAAACCTGACCAAAGCAATTGGATTAGTTCTTTTATTTTTTAATGTTATTGAGGATAGTTTTGGTCCTCCTACCTCTGCATCAGTATCACTATATTTTCCTTTTTTGCTGAAAGTGGTCTACTAACCTTGAACTAGGGTTCTGACAACAAATCCAGGATGTTTCCCTCAATCCATTGAACTACCAAACCTTGTAATCAGTGGAATGAGTCCTGTAGAGTCTGTTTCAATGTCTTGTAAGTTTATTTTGAGCAGGGGACTATGGTTGTTGGTTTTTTGTTGAATTCACTTAGCAAGACCATGTGCTAAGTGACTGTCAAAGGTTACCACAGTGGTTTTTTTGGAACAGTCAGTCAAAACAGCAAAGGGAGGGTGAATCTCATGGTTTTAGGGTGCCATTGACAAGTTCAAATGGTCAGGAGGGTTTCAAACCAACATCTAAGGGCACTTTCTTCACAGAATAGGCCTTTTTAGGGGTAAAAGACACTAGGAGGGTTATTGGTTAGGGCAAACTTTCTAAAACAACCTATACCCATCCTGGAGTATGTTGTAGGGAGGCATAATGGGTATCTTTTGCATGCCTTAGATTTAAATATGGAGGTCTGTACAAATAGATAAGAGGACTATTCTCTGTTTTTAGGGCTACAAGCCATTTTGAGGGTTTATGAAGCAAGTGTGTGTTCCGAGAGCAATTTGCCTTAACCAATGGGTGGGATGAGTCTTTTGGCACCCCAATCCAACCTTTCCATGAACAAACAAAGATTACCTTATGTTGTTCCCACTTTTCCATGAAGAATTTGTTTATGGACTTACTAGTTTGATTGAACCTTATTAAAATTTGTCCTTCTTCTTGTATCCCAATTGCCTCTACATCAATTACCTTTCGGAGGCATCTTGTCAACCTATCAATCCTTCTACTTCTTCCTTCTCAGTGACAGAATCAACACACAACAGCCCAAACCTTTTTCTGAGCTCTGATACCACTATGATGCAGAGCCAAACACCCTAGCCTACATTATCCCTTGTATGTCTACATTTTACTTAACATACATTCTCCATTGTATACACTTGCACCTCTCGCCTATCGGCAAGACTATACACCATCGCCTCCTTCACCAAACCTTACTCCAATACAACCAACTAATACATGCATAGCATGACCCACTACTGCCGGTGACCTGAATGTATCTGCCACCCTTTCTGTTATACCAAACACTTGTACATGCTTCCGTTGACCTACGACCATCGGTCTCCCTCACCGTCACTGCCGGTCAGTACTTTTACCTAATATAATGTTTGAACGCAATGTATATGTTCGATATACATTTAGAAGATGCATTCAGAACATACATTCAGAGAGTTTGACTATTGACCCTCCTTGTATCTGAACCTAATGTACATTCGCGATGTACATTCCCAACATGCAATTCAAATATGCATTCGATGGGTTTGACCAAATCGCTGACTCCCTTGTATGCCGATCGGAAGCTTCAACTTTCTCTCTCCCTTGTATCTTAACTCAATGCATAACCACAATGTATGTTCACTACATATAACCGCGATAACCATTTATTAGATACACATGACATACAACTGCGATATATACATAGGATATATATCTAGCATACAATTGCAATATACACACAAATTGTATATCTAATGAAATAATATGAATCTTGCACCGATTTGATCTGTTGTAAACCCAATAACTTCACAACTGCACAGATATATTCCTCCACCAATCTAACATAGATCTTTCACCCTTCCAACCTAGCACATGACAATGCTAGGATCTTTTAATGCATAATTTACGTGATCCTGCAAACACGAACATGAACAAAACAAAAAACAAAATGAAAACACAAATCGATATGTACAACCATTGCACCAATTTTGAAGAAATCTAACCAGTGGAATGGGATAAGAACCCATCTCGGCCTCAGAATAGGAAAATTGATTGCACAGAGAAAACTAAAGGTATTGAAAGATAGAAAGATGTACAATATAGAATTTTATTATACCTTTCAGAATGTGTATACAGATGCTCTGTTTCTCAAATACAAATCACACTATTCTGATCTGATCTCAACTGAACTGAACTCAACTACAACTACTGATTACATTCGATGATCTCTAGGGTATTTATCTACTTACCCTCAGTAGTACTGAATTGACTTCAAGCAGCTGGGAGACTAATCCAAGTGGCTGGGAGATCTAACAACCTCCAACTACCTAACAACCTTCAGGATTATAGATCGACAAGTATCCTTGGGACTTACAACATAAGCCTAGATACAAACTACAATGACATGCATTAGTCAAATAGACCTTATTACATAAATGGTCTTATAGGACCTTATTGGAAACAACAAAATGAACATCAAACAGTTGAATGCCTCATGGAGGCACCTTGTGTTAGGTGCTCCTGCACCAATGGGTAGATGCATGAAGGTTGGGATGCAAGGTGATAGGACAGAGAAGAGAATGGAGATGATTAGGATTGGAAGGATGGGGTGGATTAGGGTTTGGAATAAGGATTGGAAGGATGATATTGATTAGGGTAGGCTTAAGATTGGAAGAATGGAAAGGATTAGGGTTTAGAGTAGGATTTGAAGGATGATATTGATTAGGGTTTGGATTAGGGTTGGTAGAATGGAATGAATAGGGTTGGTAGAATGAAGCAAATCAGGATGTGGATTAGGATTTGAAGGATGATATTGATCAGGGTTTGGAGTTGTATCGGAAGGATGATATTGGTTAGGGTTTGGAGTAGTATTGGAAGGATGATATTGATTGGGGTTTGAATTAGGGTTGGTAGAATGGAATATATTAGGGTTAGAAAAATAGAATGGATTAGGGTTAGAGGGATCATATGGATTAGGGTCTAAATTTTAGATTTGATTAGATTCATAAGGTCTAGGAATTTAGGGAATTTAGAGTGATTTTGATTTCATGATGATGTGATTAAGATTCAAGATCTAGAGGGAATGTGATGATGGTGTGATTCAAACCTTAATTTAGGGTAAGAAATTGTGGTCCCTAAAAGTTTAGAGTTTTATGAATGGTTTTTTTATGTTGATGGTAGGAAATTTCATTGAATTATCTTTGCAATGCATATACGAACATGAAAAACAAAGTTTTTATACAAAAGTCATGCCCTTCAGAAGGAGACCACCTACAAGTTTATTGCATAAACACCAAGGTGTGTAGCACCCCTACCTAAAGGCATAAAACGAGATAGGTGAGGGTGCTACAGATTGTGGAAACCCTACTTGAGGGTATAGAAAGAGATAGGTGAGGGTGCTACAGATCATAGTACCCATATTTGAGGGTATAGAAAGAGACAAGAGAGGGTGCTACATGCTATAACACCCTTCCTTAAGGGCATAGAATGGATTGGTAGAGGGGAATTTTTATTAGATATTATTGTTGCAACTGCCCTCTACCTGCAGCTCCCTCACTAGTGCATGGGTAATCCATACCAGATACAATTGGCAATGCATTCCATAAATTCCAATGTATGCTACAAGTGATGTTATGCAAGTAATAATATCACAATCATACAATTCTAATCAAAACAAAATAATACAACTAATTACCATTTCAAAGTTGTGCTTCCATTAGTACATTATAAGATTTTCACATCACAAACATATAGTTCTAAATAGACAAACTCCAATTATACATATGGATCCAAGTTACCAAGTTCTAAACAGACAAACTCCAATCATACATATGGATCCAAGTTATCAATCTATTATTAGATATATGTTAAGTTGTAACACTAGTAGAAATATGGCAAATAAATGACCAAGTGACTAAAACTTGTGCATGACCAAAATTTTTTACAACACAACTATAAATGACTAAATAAATGACTAATTTGGTCATCAGTTGAAATGACTAAATAAATGACCAAATAAATGACTAAATAAATGACTATTACTCCTCTATTATTTTTTCTTTCCAATTTGATCATAATCCATGAATTCAAAGACAATACAAGACAAGGCAATAAATGTCCCCTTAGACCAAAGGAATAAAGGGAGAGAAAGGATTGAACAAAGGGTTAAGAAGAAAAAAGACAAATCATACAATGTAAGGAAATATACAAAAAAAATTAAAAATAAGACAAGAAAATAGACAAATTGGATAGATACAAATAAAATAAAGACAAAATTATTAATTATAAAACTTTTAAATATACAATAATATTGATAAATTATTTAATTTTGCAAGTCCAGTATGTACAAGTATAATTTAAGTTATATAATTTAATAACTTAAGTTGTATAATTTATAACTTATATAACAAAGTAATTATATAATTTAAGTTAAATATAATTTAATAATACTTCATATTATTTAAATATTATAATAATGAATAAGGGAGAGGGGCCAGTAGCTGCCCACCCTAACTTCACACACGTCAAGCTCATAGCTAGATATATCAGATTTTGACATTTTTTTTGGGTTTCTCTGTATGTGACCGAAGAGCTTAAAGCTATTCTTTCAACTTCTGGGCACTTATACATTTCCCTGTAGGACACGTTATGTGCACATGGGTTGAAAAAGTGTCATTTCAACATGTCGCCCATACACGCGCAACAATGTGCCAGTAAGCGCTCGCCATCACATTTGTGCACTTGTCTTAATTTCATTGGTTAATTTATTAGAGTTGTGAAGATGTATTGGTGCATTTGTGAACATGTACAAATGTTGTGAACATGTATTGGTGCATTTGTTTCAATTTATTAGGTTGGTATTTTACATGTATTGGTTCTTTTTAAAATTTTAATTGGGGGGTCAAGTGCACAAAAACATAGTGGAATTGGCCCATCTCCCTTAATTATATTGTAATATAATTTCATAATTTTATATTTAAAATTATAATATAAGTTTTTGACTTGTCATGCATGAGTTTAGTTCACTTCAGTTTTGGAGGGAATTAATGGAGGGAATGTGGGTTTATGTATTTTGAACAAAAAGGTGAAACCTGTAAAGAAGAAAATCACAGGTTTAGTAGGAAAAGATTGTTTAGGCTAAGCACGAGAAGGGTTGTTGGTTCATGTTAGTTTGGTACCTAGACAGGTGAAGAATTATAATGTTAGCATTGGCGCAATAGAGTAGGATGCAAGGAATCCATGTGGTCTTGGATTTGGGTACTTGTAGAGAAGTCTAAGTAGGACGGGACTAGTGTGCAAGTTTGGTTCAGGGTTGCATAGTGAGGACTTGGAGATCCAAAGCTAAAGGAGTATGAGTAGTTGAATAGGAGAAGATTGTTCATGGCCACAATTTTTTGAGTTTGGAAATAGTTTTGAGATCATCATGTGAATGAAGAAAGTAGGCAATTTTGGGATTTCCAACTATAGATGGTAGATATGAAAGGAGCAACAGTAATAATGAGATAACAAATGGTTTTATGAAGCAGAGGTAGGGTTTTCCACGTACCTCTATTCTTCTCTTAGCATGCTCTAAAGTTTTGTATCTTTGAAATCTTGGTGCTCTGTCATTAGTGACTGTTCTATCTCTTTCAATGACTATATGAAGAGGTCTCATGGTTCTTTATTGATAAAATTCTACTTTTTCCATTCATGATTTATACTTAGAATACCTTGACATGAAGGAATTTGATGGTCTTCAACCTATGACTTAGACACTGCCCCTATGTGTGTGATTCAACCTTTAAAAGATGATTGTATTTTCAAAATGACTATCACAAAATAAAGAATGAAAGCTTGTTGTTGAGAATGCAAGACTATTCCATGATTTGTTTCATTCTTTAAATCTGTTCTTCACTATCTTTACTGTCTCTTACTGCTAGATCTTGACAGTAACATTTGTCATGAAAACCTTGTTCATTGCTTCATACATGAACTAATCTTTGTTTTCCTATCACGAACTTGCCTACAAATTCCTTAATACAAAGATATCATTAATGATGACTGTCCTTTGAATGCAAAAATCTGTCACAGTCACATTCCCTTTGTCCATCTGCTGCTATGACTATCATATAGCTTGTTAGCTTGATTTTGATAAACTTGAAGATTCTATTCATAGATTTTTGATTGTAAAAAATCCTCTTTGTTACTTTTGTTATTGATATATGACATAGTTTTCACATAATTCACTTTTGGATGCAAAAAGACTGTCAATATTCCACTGTCTTTTCTCTGTTGTCGTAGCCCACTTTGGTGAATATGATTAGGGCATCTCTTTGAATGGATAGTGATCTCCTCTTTTCTTTTGTGGTGTTGTGCATTACTCTTTTTGATGACTGATTTCACTGTCAGTTTGATGACATGACTGTCATCACATTCAAAGGCACATGTGTCACTATTTTAGCATCTATATAATGACTATCTTTGCCTGATAAAATCTTTAAGGATCAATTAACTAATTAGGTAAGGGTTTGTATTTTGACAACAATGTTTGGCTTCATGGATTTTGTATTTTCATCTTTTCAATGCTTCTATAGACTATAACATCTTTCCCCTCCTTTGCAATTAAAGGCATGACTGTATTCTCTATGTTGTTTTTCCTATTGTCATGATTGTCATTTGAAATGGTTGACATCTTGAGTCCTTTATTTGGTGACTTTGCTAATGATTTTGGCAAGTGATTTGCTACTATGAATACTTCATCACAATAGTTATTTAATTGGGGTTTTAAAGTGTAATCTTGATAAAATGTTTTAGGTACATATGAGTGTAGCAGCTACTTTCATGGGTTATAAAGATTGTTTGGAGAGGACTTGGAGACTTTTGAAAAGGTGGGCAAGGAATTTGGAGTTGTTGTAACGAATTTGAAGTCAACAAGGCCCTCTGTAACAAAGTCAAATTTGGGGATGCACTTTGTAGAAAATTCAAAGGTAATTCAAAACCCTCATTGCCAAAAGTGAACTGATATTTCATGATATTTGGGGAAGCTGCTTGTGGGTGCCCCCTAGGAGATATTTTCATGATTGAAGCTTGAAAACTCAAAAGAAAATGTTATCTTCAGTATTTGTGAAGTTGATCTTTAACTGATCCTTGAACTCAAATAAAACCACACCTCTACTCTCTGTGATCTCCCTGCATGATGACTAGCCCAAACTGAAGGAAATATTATCCTAGCTTGACCATATGCATGATTGAAGGTTACCTTTTAAGATTTTATATTTAAAGCCCTTCTAAGCATAGGATAGCTTATTATACTAAATTAATACCAAAATGCACAATATTACATATGGATTAGCGTTGAAGGTTGACTACGGATCAATATCATGGATATGATGAGAGAGTAGCCAATGAGAGGGAAATGGAAAAATATCCATGTCCATGTAATGACTTTCTTGGTGGAAAGGTGAAAAAAAGAAATGTGATTTATCGACATATGATAAGATATGGGCATAGTGGTATAATCCTTAGGCTTACAATTATTATGAATATATGATAGAATTGCAGACTGTGAGAGATGAAGAGGCAACAAACATAGATGAAGTGGCACCAAACATAGATGAAGAGGCAGAAATGTTAGACAAAGGGTTTGAAGTTGAAAGAATGTTGAATGAGGGTCTAAATGATGATTGGGCCAAGTCAATGGAGGATGCTTTAAAGCCTGTGTATGCTAATTGCAAGTTAAGTCATTTGACAACAATCCTTCAAATTCTTAACTTGCAAGTGGTGCATGGTTGGACAAATGAGAGTGTAGATCAGTTATTGGCATTATTAAGTTCATTGTTACTAGCTGACTCCACATTGCCAACAAAATGAAGTCAATGTAAAAAGCATATTAGTAAGCTTGGCTTGGGGTATGCAAACATCCACACATGTGTTAATGGTTGTGTATTATTTCACAAAAATCTTGCAAGTGAGAGTGAATGTCTGAAATTTCATGCAGCAAGGTATAGACAAGGGTTGAAATCAGTTGTAGTTCCTAGAAAGGTTCTTCTCCACTTTTTGATAATCCCATGATTACTCTGAATGTATAGGTGCAGAGACATTACTAAACTTATGCAATGACATGCCCAAAATAAGAGCATTTATGGAAAATAATGACATGTGCCTGATTCTAAGATGTGGATGCAATTTGATAACAGATGGCTTGATTTTTCTCAAGATCCTTGTAATATAAGGTTGGGTTTGGCTCTAGATGGGGTGAGCCCATTCTCAGATCAAAGTACTAAATGGTCAACTTGGCCAATTTTTTTAATAAATTATAACTTGCCTCCATGGTTAGCAACTAAACTATTTTTCTTAATGCTATCATTGATTATACCAGGAAAGAAAAGTGTGACTTTAGATACAATAGATGCCTATCTAGAGCCATTATATGATGAGCTAATAGAATCATGGAAAGGAATTGAAGCAATTAAATCTTAAAGTGATCATCATTCAATCAAATTCACTTTAAGAGCTTCCTTATTGGTTATGATTCATGATCTTCCTGCATATGGTATATTGTCTGGTCTCACTATTCATGGATACCATGGTTGTCCTGCTTGCAACTTTAAGGATTTTGCGAGGCACTCAAGAAGTTTGCATAAGTGTATTTATTGTGGACATCGTGCTTACCTTAAAGTGGGTCATCCATATCATCGACAAAAAACACGTTTCAATGGTCAAGAAGAGAATCATGAAGCACCTTTGCTAATAACAAGTGATTACATTATTGAGAATGGACAAAAAAGAATGTCATTTATTGAAAATGGTGGGATTGCTGGTAGTAGATATGATCCATGTAATGAAATTGGTGTAAAATGGTTGTGCATATTCTATAAGCTGCCATACTTTAAGGATATAGCCATTAGGCATACTGTTGTCTTTATGCATACTGAGAAAAATATAGCCTATACTATTATAGAAATTTTTTTGGTGCTTTTGATACTATTTCATCACGTGAAGACTTTCAAGAACTAAAGATTCATCTAAATCTTTGGGTTGAAAAATATGATGATGCAAAATATAGAAAACCCAGTGCTCCTTATGTCTGGACAAAGGAACAACGTGCATAATTCTTACAGTTGATGTCTCAGATTCACTTTTCCACTAGATATGTAAGTAGTATCATTAGAAGCCAAACTGACATTAATAGCTTAAGAGGCCTAAAGACCCATGACTATCTCTGGGTATTGAATCTCTGCCCGTCTTCAAGTCGAGGACTCCTCGTTAATCAGTGGACACTATTGGCATCCTCAAACCTTTTTCAGTGGGGGATCTTGAGGACACTGTCGGCATCCTCTCACGAGATCAGCCTTGGCACCCTCATTGCTTGAGGGCACTGTCAGCATCCTCAACCCTTTTATAGCTTATGGGCACCTGAGGGCACTGTTGGCATCCTCACTGAGGATTATCCCTATTAGGGCATCCTTGATTGATGGGAAAATGCCCCTCAATTTAGTGTGACTCTTTAGAGTAATTCCCAGCCTCCACCCAAATTCCTAGCCTCCACCCAAATTAATTGGTAAGCATCCCCAGAGCCACACTCTCTATACTATGAGTAGACTGGTACTCTCTCATCCGTTAGAGATCAAGGCTTAGGGAGGGATGTCCACCAAATGCCCCAAAGGGCAGGAAAATAGTGCTCGATTCCATCCCTCATTGGGATCAAGGAGCAGTTCTGATTTTCCAGGGGAAATCCACAAAACCCAACCCCCAACCCCTAGTGTTGGAATCCGTCGGGTGGCCTATTTAGAATGGGAACAATTTATGGCCGGCCCCCACCAAGAGGGATTCCATGGGATCAATCCGATAGGCTAGTTACAAAGAAGGATATTCTCTAATCCGAGCACCCATTAGATCAGTTCAGGAATTAGCCAGGGAGGTCACTGGAAGACCGACCCTCACCTACACCCCAACCCTTACAACCTCCACCTTACACCTAAACCCACCCCAGCTCCAACCCTCAGCCACTCAAAACTGCCACCCCAACTCCAGAAGGACAGGAGCAAGGCGCCCATAGAAAAGCCACTGCAGGCATGACCGACGCCAACCGCACATGTTACATATAGAATCAACCACCTTGCCCGCACACCCAACAACCCCCACTCTTCTCACCCACCCATCACATCTCACCCACCCAGACCACACACTCACTCAAACCCCTACCAAACCTCCACCCCCTCCAGAAAGACACCGGGGGCCCCACACTTTACACACACCCAGACCAACCTCCCACTAACACCCAACCCTCAACCTACACATGACACAGAGCCACTCTCATACCACCATCTATAGATATGCAGACAGATAGATAGAGACAGACAGATAGAGATAGAGACAGATCACCTGCACTACACAATCCTCAACACACAGTAACCAATACCCATATACTCTACAATACACAGCCATACTCTCTATACACCTACAGCAGAACAACATATATACCTTACTACCAGGGTTCTAGGGGGATCAGACCAGATGGTGATAGGAACGGGCAACCCCTACAATCTCCATAGGGGCAGCTGACCACTTGCAGTGCAACAACGGATATTCTCCACTACAAATGCAACTCCACTCACTGCCATTTCCAAAGCTAAATACCCCCGCAAAACCCCCACTTCATTCACCCCCATTCACTTTTGCCATTGCCTACAGAAACAATAGGGCCACTGTGACCATGCTGATGTTAATAAGTAGACGCTTCAAGCAGTGGAGGACCAGACAATTCTAATATTAAAAAGATTTCATGTGTCCACTAGGTCAAAAGATTTTATGTAGATTTCATCAGTACAAATCAGTCAAGCACGTCAAAAGGTTTTATGTAGATTTCATTAATACAAATCAGTCGAGCAAGTCAAAAGATTTTATGCAAATTTCATCAGTACAAATCAGTCGAGCAAGTCAAAAGATTTCAAATCTAATCATACAATGTCTAAACAAATCTTGTCCACCAAAGAGGGAGGATAAACATATGATCTGTCGAGCAAATCTTGTCTGCCACCACTTTGAAAAAAAGAGAAGGGACCACCACTTTGAGAAAGAGAGAAGGGATCATCATTTTGAAAAGAGCAACTCAAAAGAAGCTGCCTATGTATAGTTACCTATTGTGGTAAATATATTAGGTTTGGCAAAGGGGTCAAGATTGGCAATTATAAGGTTGGGCCTAATATTAAAGAGAATGAATTCACATGTATTAGATCCTTTGAACTTTGATAGTTTGAGGGAGGAGGTTGTTGAAGTCCTTTGTCTATTGGAATGGGAATTTCTAGAAACAATCTTTAAAATTTCTATGCATCTTTTGATACATCTAGAATATGAACTAGAGCATTGTGGTCCAATAAAAATGAGATGGATGTATCCTATAGAATGATATATGAAGGTTTTGAAAAAAATTGTTTGTACTAGGGCAAAACCAAAAGGTAGCATGTCTGAGGGATATTCAATGCAAGAGGCCATTGGATTTTGCATAGAATATATGAAGGATTTTAAAAATGTCAATCAATGTGTATGGGATGATGATGAAGATGAGAGAGTTGCAGGTGAAGTATTAGAAGGCAATAGATGTCTCTTCAAGCTATCACATCAAGAAAGAAGTGTGATACATGCCTTTATTCTTCAAAACACATCTTCGTTCGATAAGTGGCACATGTTAAAAAAATTTACACAATTATTTATTTACACATTTATATTATTAATCTTAATTGCATTTACACATTTATATTATTAATCTTACTATTTGCACATTAATATTCTATGTAGAAAATATTAAGAAGAGAATCAAAGTTGGATGCAACATTGACCTAAAAAGTGCAGACATCATGATTTGGTTGGAGGTGATTCTTTTCCAAAATTTGAAGAATGGATTGCTAATGCAATTAGTGATGCAAAAGAAGAAGGTCAAGATATAACAATGGAGGAAAGTGAGCTTTCACAAACTCCATATTTATGGGCTATGCATTTTAGTGGAATGTGGACCTATGGTAGCCATTTAAGAGTGGAGGAAAAAGACAAAGGAAAGACAAATTGTGATTGTGTTGTAAGTGCTGAATTTCTTCATGAAACTGAGAAGAAATTCTATGCTGGATTCATCCAAGAAATTATTCAAGTAGATTTTTATGAAAATAGTCCTATATTATTAAAATGTAAGTGGATCCAACTATCCACAGTATATTTTGATGAGTATGGATTTGTACATACAAATACAGGACAATTTTTATCAGAGAGGGATGAGCTCTATGTTTTCCCTTTTCAAATTAACTAATCATTTCTAATTGATGATGTAAGAAGCCCAGGATGGTCGTATGTCATTCAAATAGAGTCTCATTTGAAATGAAAATTCATGGAAGTTGTTGATATAATGCCTGATGGGCAATATGTTAATTTACAAGAAACATTCGAAGAAGTGGATGAAGATGATGATGGAGTGTTAGGAGAAGAAATTTTGATTACCAATGAAGAGATTGGGAGAGACCATGTATTTCATGACACAGATGAGGATGAAGAAGAAAATCAAGCAGATGTAGACACGAGTGATCAGGATTCTGATCTTGCTGGCAATGTAGATGATTAGTGAGGAGCCCCATGTGATCAGGATTCTGATCTTGCTAGCAATGTAGATGATTAGTGATGAGCCCCATGTGATCAAGATTTTGATCTTGCTGGCAATGCAAAACTACTTTTTAACAATTACACAATACTGCAAACGTTATGGTACTACTATTACATTATTTCATGTCATTGAAGGCATCAAGAAAATAGTGAGCTTGTAAAATGTAGTAGAGAAGCAGCAAGATAAGAAAGGGCATTAGTGTATAGGAATTTCTTCCACTTTAGGTTTTTTAGGGTAATCTCTCGTGTTGAGCTCTACTTTTTGTTGTTTTTCTAGTTCTTGTCTTGTTACAAATCATGCATATAACTAGCTATATTTGTTCCATAAATAGATTACTCATTTTTAAAGCACATATTGACTATTTTTGTTTGCTTACATTTGTGTGTTCAAAATTTTTGCAGAATTATATAAGTAGAAATAATGAGGATTATATAAGTAGAAATAATGATGATTCACACTATCAGAAAGGCAATTAGTTTCTTCTCAAATAGAAGGATAAACAAATAGAGTTTCCTTTGGGTTTCAACCTGTGTGCCACATTTACTAACTAAATTTTTGCTCCTCCATATAATGCATCTTATATGTTATCATCTTATGTCATGTCACTTGTCATAGACTGTCTCCTCTAATTTCTAAGAATGCATCTTATATGCTCTGTGAATGTATTTCATATGGGGACTGTCCTTATATACTGTATCATTCAAATGGAAATGAAATCCTTATATACTATAACTGCATTTGTTTATATGCTCTAGTTGACTGAAAATAATGGCTTTGTTTATATTCCACTCTTGTTCTACTGATTCAAGTTGTTGATTTATATATTATTATTTATTTGGACTTTAGGAAATGAGGAAAAAGACTTTGAGGCACAATTTAGATGATAGTGATCATATTGCTGAAGTTCCACTGATAGATTATGAGCACTTTTGTAGAGAACGTGTGGCAATGAATAGTGAATATTTATCACATCTTGCTTTGACAAATAGGCAAGTTGTAAATCCACTAAGTAGTATATTATTTGTTTAATTGTGTTTATGAAATTTTATAGGCAAGAGGTTTATGTATATAAGACATAATATGATATTTTTTTGTTTTATAGGAAAGAAAAAGAGCGCAAAGAAAATGCAAAGAGAAAACAGAAGGAAAGTAAAGATACAGTACCGCCAACTCATAGAAGCCAATGCATTTGGGATTCAAGTATAAATGTAGTTGGTGAAAAGAATAGTAGTGATGATGTGTAGCCTGATATAACACAGTGATGTGTAGCCTGATATAACACATGGTGATGTGTAACCTGATATAGCACATGGTGATGTGCAACATCGTGATGATCTCTTAACGCAGAGTCTACAAGAGATTATTGAAAACAATGAGAGTAAAGGAACAATAAGTCTATAGATGATTTATTCAAGATTAAAGGATGTGTTTGAAGTGAAATCTATAGAGACTGGAATTGATCTACCTACTCATGACACACATGATGTGGCCAAGGATGATGAAGTTCTAGTTAATCAAAGTCATGAAGAGAGACCACTTGCATCTGATGTGCCTGCTACAACTTTTGATGGAACTAGTGGATCAACCAAAAATATTGGTAGTCATTTAATAGAAGATGTGCCTGCTTTTGTCAAAAGAAAAAGATTGAGTCAAGATTTATACAGATCTATAGAGAGGAATGCAAAAGAAAGAAAATTAGAAGGCAAGAAGCCATTCTTTGTTGAGGTATCGAGAGATGGTGAGCCCAATGGGAAAAATGCTACAAGGTGGGCCTCTAAGTTAGCTATAAGATGGAGGGCCCATTTGGATATTTGTAAATCAAATTTTGCAGATCAAGATCCATAAAGTGTGGAAAATGTTATATAGAAAATGGAAAATGCTTTTGAGACTACTGGTGTGTTGTGCCTCACACACACGCCTCATTCACAATGGGGACCCCCTCTTTTCATTTGGCTTGAGAATCATTGGATTTTTTTTCATCCCCTAAGTGATTAAGTGGTCAAAGTGCATTTTGACCTTGATTGAAAGGTAGTATTGAAAAAATCACTTCACAATCTGCTAGGATGAATCCTTATTTTTCCTTTTGAAGGCCTTAAAATACCCTGTTGCGCTGGATTACCCTTCAACTGACCTTAGCGCTAAAATCTTGCCTATTCGACCTTAGCGCTAAAATCTTGCCTGTCCGACCTTAGCGCTAAAATCTTGCCTGTCTGACCTTTGCATTAAATTCTTGTCTGACCAACCTAGTACTAAAATTTGTTATCATCGACTTCAATGCTGATTTCCCCTTTGACAAACTTCTGCACTAGAATTGACCTTCTCTGACTTACGCTAAATCTAGCGATCACCGACTAAGTTGGACGAGCCCAAAATGCCCGCAAGTCTGATGAACCCAAAATGCTCACAAATCGTGCTAACTAAACTTGTAATTCTTCACGCTGAATGTAATCTTGTCTAATCAGGTCTAACAAACCCAAATTCTCTACCGAGTTCGAGCTAAAGAAAATCCACGCAAACCCTAAAAATCTAATAGATGTACGCCTGTGCATTAATGGTGATCTCGCTAGGGGTTAAAAGGGGTGAATTGCATGTTTTAAACCATTTTCTTCATGTTCAAACAAGATTTTGGAGCTTCGTTCACACTCCAGCAGACTCTCCAAAGCTCGAACCCATGACCTGCCTATGCAATCCAAATGCGCCTTTGCATCTACCATGTAGGGTCTTGAACTCCCTCCTTCGAGTTTCCATTTACAAATAGTTAAGGTTAATTAGACGCTAAGTCTTTTGAGAAAATGAATATTGAGTAGGGTTTCTGGCTGAGGTTCCTGTATGAAACTGTAGATCTTCATTTTGAAACCCTCGCTTAGATCCTATATTGAAAATGTGAACGAGTCACCATAGGTTAAAAGGCAAGACTTAGGCAAAATTTTTTGTGAAAACCTTCTATTTTGGTGCTAAAACAAGGTCTGACTGACCTACAAAATGAGCCATCATTCAGTTGGTCGGTGACCTCTTAAACCTGCACCCCACATCCAGACTTATTTGGTGCTAAAAACTTCGACATCCGACCTACACGCCCAAAACACAGTTCTCTGACTTGGTCGGAAGGTCCTAAAAACCCCGTAGGCCATGAAACTACCTTTTGCACTGAAAACCCCTCGCTCTGACTTTGCACTAAAAGACCATGTCTCTGACTTGGTCAGACGCCCTAAAATTCCCTGCAAGGTCGGTACCACCTGAAAGTCCCGCTGGAAGCAATATATCGGCCCTACGCTAAAATTGATCTTGTCTAACTTTGCGCTGTAAAACTCTCCCACTGACTTGGTCAGTAGCAACCAAAAATCACGTAGATTGGACCAAGCCGATTCCCATGCAAAAGCAATAAAAACTTTATCATAGGATTTGCGCTAAAGTGCAACCGACCGACTTGACAACCAATGGAGGTCGGATGCCTCCAATTCCCACGCAAGTCAGTACTCATCAAAATCCACGCAAAATGCTTGAAAGCATAGAAGAAAGTAAAACCTTTGGTCAGACCTCCCTATTTTCCCCGTTGAGGTCAGATGACCCTGATTTTAGTGATTTTTTCGGCCTGCAGGTCGGACAACCCTCAAATTAGTGCAAAACCAGGCAAATGACTATTTTTTTTAAATTTTCAAAGGGAGGGTGTTTAAAATGATGGAATTAATGTTGTAATTCATTGATAAGGATGATTTTTATGAAAATTCTTACAGTATTAGATATTTCTTTGCATGCATTGGTAAGGGTTGTTACAATTGCAATAAATGTTAGACTTGAGTTTCCTTCAAGAGGCATGTTAGTAATAGAAGATTTTCATTAAAGTTCATCCTAGATTTAGGAGTATGTTATGAGACTCATCAAGGTATCAAACTTATAAGGTCTGATCGTGTATACTAAATGACTGCTTGGGCTCAAGCAATGAAGTACGAGTTCAAAGGAATCCCTCCAAAGACCAAGATTTACTCCAGATGGAGTGATGTGGGAGATATAGACCTAGGTCACATCGACCTAGATAACTTCAGATTGAGGGTCTTCGGTCCGAACCCAACTCCTCGGGCCAGAATACTCAGAGACAGTGGTATTGCACAAGCTATTGCCTTCCCCACCTTAGTGCAATGTGCAAAACTAATGGCAACCTATGTAGACAGGTATGACATAATGACAAGAACTATTCAAATAGCCAATGGGGATATCTTGGCTGATTTAACTCCACCTTCTCTGGCTAAAACCTTTGATATTCCCTAGCACAAGGTTATGACTATGCCAGACAAAAAGGGATCACAAGATGCATATAATAAGGATGTAGAAGGCTGCAAAAAGTTTATGAATGATCATTGGGCCAAAAGTAGAAGGTTTGCTCTCATCAAGCTTCCCTGAGTATTATACAGAAGTGATTTTCACAATGAAATCGGAGACTTGGTAACCTTCTTGAGAAGGATATATGGACTGCCTAAAACCTCTACCTTTGAGGATTGGATGTTTGCCATTATCACTGAGATATTGAAAGGAACTAAGTTCCACTGGGCTCAAATCCTCAGTGACAATATTCACAAAGCCTTCAACAATTTTAGAGATAACAAATACTTCAGATGGACATCCTATGTTGTTTATGCATTGACAAGAAGAAATCATTATGATGGATTGTCCAACATTTGTGAAGTTGGGAATGACGAACAAACTCAAATTAAAGTATATGAATGTTACCCATAGTTGACCTCATCTCAATCATTGATACATTTCAAAAGGGTAAATGATTCATTCACGATGTATATATCCAGAATGTTGCAGGGTAACATAGCCTTGAGGATTTCCATTGAGACCATGAATGAAATAACCAAATATGGTAGGTGGTACATCCAATTTGAGAAATTTACATACTTAAGGGTACAAGGCTTCACTGGGATGGCCTATAGACTCCCTAGGTATCTTGATGATAAGATAGTGCTTCTGGAGTTGTCTAGACAATTAATACCCTGTGCTAAAAAACTTAAGCACTTGCACATAACTAATGTTCAATTTCCCATCAAATTTAGCAAGGGACTATATGCATGCCCTTCTTTGGCATCGGTAGAACATTCTGATAAAGAGCTTCAGCTCCTAAATTTGCACTACTACAATGCAAGGGGTCATTTTGATCCAAATAGAGTGATGGAAAGGTTCGTAAGTAAAAGGCTCTTCTATAAGGTGCATAATGAAGATTTTTGGGCCAACTGCCCTGATAATTATGAGGTCATGAAGAAGGCACATGCAAGGCTGCCTCTAGATTTCATAAAAAGGTTTCACATAATGGCAGTACCAGACCAGCTTCAAGATGATGAAAATGTTATGGTCAGAGGACCATGGGAGGCTTAGTACCATTAGACCATTCCATTGCCAATTTGGGCAAATGTAGAAGAGAGCTCCCTAGATATTGTTACTAGAGAACCAATCAAATTAAGTAAGGCCTAGGTCAGAGCCCAAGTGGCTGTTCTAGAAGGACAAGGAGTTCATCTCACTTACACAGCTGTGAAATTAGATAAGGACTCCAGGGGAGAAGAGGATGAACCAATCCATGACACAGATGAGGCAGAGCCAGCTGAGAAATGGAGGTTGGCTAGTGAAGAGCATACATCTTTGGTGGAAAAGGCAAAGAAGATGAAGAAGCCATTTGCAAGGTGCCCTCAGAAGAAAGATCAACCTCCCTCTACTAGGAAAAGGGGCTCCAAGAAAAGAGATATACCAAGTGGTTCTGGAGAAAGTTCTAAGGAAAAGAAGTTAAAAGTAAAAGAAGTTAATTAGGAGGATGCTACAACCAAGAAGGATTCCAATCCTCCAACTGTCCAACCTCCTACCCAAAGTGCTAGCACTGCTGTCACAACCCCTACTATTTCTACTGCCCCTTCTGTTTCCATTCCTCCTTCCTTTGCTGCAGCCACTTCACCCATAACCTCAGCTTCCATAACCCAAGAAACATCTCCTACCACCTCTCTTACCTCTACCATTGTTGTTACTTCTTGCTCACTGGCTATTTCTTCCAGCACCTCTAGCAGTCCTATTTCCTCCACTCTCACCATTTCATGTCCTTCCACTATCACTACACTTACATCTTCTACTTCTTCCACTCAATTGCCATTACCTCCCATTTCTACCATCCTTTCACCTCCTCTTCCTCTATCTTCACTCTCCTTTCCTTAACCCCTCGTCATCTCTTCTTTCTTGTCCTTAGTTTTGGCCAACTTGACGCAAGTCAATGCGCCTTCCCTAGCCATCTCTTTTGCTGTCCCTATTTCACAAATGCTTGCAGACTCATTGGCAGTACCACTGTTGCTTGGGATTGAGAAAGTGTGTGCAGATTTGGGGTTACAGGAGCCTGAAATAGCACTTGAGGAGAAAAAAGGAGTATTGGCTGAAGTAAATAATGAAGACTTCCATGAACCTTCAGCCAACATCGAAGTTATTGATGTATCTGATAGTCCTCTAGACAAAGACCAAACAGAGGAAGATTTCAAGTCTGCACAAGAGAATGTAATGACAAATTTGAAGAATTTGGCCCAAGAAGGAGAAAAGGAAAAAGAGATAAGTCTAGAGAAGAATGAAGAGCCAGAGCAAGAACAGGAACCACCCAAAGAGCTGGTTGTAATTGAGGGTGATGGAGCTTCTGAATTGAACAAATCTTCTACTCCTGAGTGGCTGCAAGGTAGAATGACGTATTCTGAGCCACAAGTAGAAGTAATGCAGCTTGATCTAAGTACGATCTTGTCACAAGCTTAGAAGCCTAAGAAGTAGAAGAAGGCTAAGATTTAATCAAGAATCTATAAGAATGAATCTGAATCAAGAATAGCAGAAATAGCGGTCTCACCAAATGATGTAGCAAAAGAACAAATTAGGGCAGAAGATTACATCATAGCTGTTGGTTACCAAATCTGCAGAGGGTTTGCCAGCTCCAATGCACAGGTTGATTTGGCCAATAGATATAGGAGGTTACGTGAGCTGCCTCCCCTTCACTTTTGGTTTTGTCGCACACCAAGGGGGGTATCCCTATAACTCAAGATGTAACCTTGACTAGCTCAATGATATGAAGATTTAGCTTGACAACATCAGGTAGAATACTCTCATGTATGGACCAAGATCTGCATGATAGATCACAAGGTTGGCAACATTCTTGGACATATGTGTCTGGTTGGGTATGAGAGTATGCAGGGGGTTCCTAATCCTACTCCTACAACTAACAGGTGGAAGTGATGAAATGGGTGGACATAATGTCCTTGATGCAAGACAAGGGGTTTTGGCTCATAACTACTAACCCAGGAGTAGACTGGTGCCTATCCATTGGGCAAGGAGTCAACTAGATGTATACAACAGATGGTTTGCAACTTTCACTCAAGTTTTAGGGGGTTGGATTTGATGCTTTCCTTACAAACATCACCCAAGAATGGGTATCTAGTTGCCTCTACTTACAGATATCCCTGCTGACATGCAACCTTCTCCATGCATTGACCTAAAACAGTTTAATCCACTCCTTGAATGGAAGTTACAGATCAAGCATGCAGTATAGACATCTATACCCTAGAATCTATGAAACCCTTAGCAACCAGATTCAAAAGAAGGAAATGCATGCAACAAAGGAGACAGGCAGATAAACACATGCAATGAAGCATTTTTCATTTAAATCAACATGAAACTAAAAATATGTGCAAAATACACTCATGCTACAACACATAAACTCCAAAATGGGATAGAACAACTAATAATCATGCCTTGTTCTTTGTTATTTACACAAAAGAATGCCCAGGTCTTCCATAACCTTGAAATGAGTAACACATCCCTACTTATATAGCAAGGAGGTGCTCAGCCTTAACCACCAGGTAAACTCAAAATTCACTAGATACAGTACCTTGAGAAAATGGTGCTCAACGCATTCAATGCAGTAGGTGGAGGAGAGGATAGGAAGAGATCTCAAGCCTTGCACCACTGCTTGGGAATCCACATCTTCAATCAGGCGGTTTGACCATTCACATCATCACCCATACCTCTGCAACAACCGCCATTAATGGCATACCAACCCGCGGCCTTGGGAAATGCAGAATACTGTGCATCGCAAACCTTTCCCACCAAAATGTATCATCCTAATATTTCAAATCATGCAGGATCTAATTATCCCACATGCACCCCATGGCAACCTTCTCAACACTTTATATACTAGGTCGTGAGCATATATGATGTTGGTGATTTTGCTCCTGACGACACTAGCATAAGCCTTCATCATCATCATCCTCCAGCATGATATCCAGCTACTCAATATCACCCTGACATCAGCATCATCATCTACATGAGTTCACCCTCATAATTCACATCACCTCGATGTGAAATATCACCCCGCAGAAAATATCACCCTGTGGGAAAGTATCATGCCGTCTGCATCACCTGATAAAAGATATCACCCTGATGTTTGAATATCAGCCTGATGACCAACCTTACCTTCGCGTGAAATACCGACCTAATATTCACCATCATGGGCACAACTTGATGCATCGGAGGAAGATCCTCCTGCTTAGTCGATACCAAATGTCTGGCTGATGAACATCTTGATGATGTCACCATCATATCCTGCTGACGTGATGAACATATTTGCCTATCGCACACCTCCTCATATTCGGATGATGTCATCATCATATTTGCAAATATCGAGGGATCTCCACAAGATGACTAGTGTTAGAAATATGATCCCTTGGACCTTGATGATGTCACCACCATATTCATATATCGAGGTGATATTCGGATATGAAAATATCACCCCCCCTTCAGAAATATCATGATGCAGACAGGCAAAAATGCAGATATCACCTTGACATAAGAATGATGTCAACATCATCAGGGTGATAAAACAATGAACATGAAGTGATAAAACAACATCAGGATGATCTTAACAAAGATCACCCAATGTTCAAATATGATGACCTCGATGAATATCGGGTCATACTTAGAACCTTGCAGCAACATCATCAGGATGATCTTAACTAAGATCACCTAATGTTAAGATATCACCCCAGCGAAAGATCATGCTGACAGAAAATATGATGATGACCCCCGTGAGAAACAATAGGGTGATGACCGGAAACATGATGATGATGATGACCTCCTCCTTAGAAAATATGATGCTGCAGTTGAAAAATGCTTAGGAGGCCGAAGACTTAGGACTTCTTTGGATTTTTTGGGAAGGTGCCTGCATGCTACCCCAAACATAAATTATTACTAACATTGGTTGCATCTGGGGATGCATGCCTCTTGCAGGCATGGTGAGAACATCGGATCTCTAGGATGCAGACCAGTCCCCTATCCATTAGGCACATAGTCATGAAGTTATATTGATCCGCATCACCAATCACATTATTTTAAAAATAAACATGGTGGCCCAGGGCCACCAAAAAGGAAAAACCAGAATTTTCCTTTGTTAAACACCTGATTTTCTTTTGATTTCTTCAAATGAAGCCTAAAAGCATTTAACTGTCTATAGCAAGCCCCTTGGAAATTATTTGTGCTACTGCTCATTTCTTTTTCTTCAACAAATCCACAACTAGCTTCATCAGCATGCATTATTATCAATTGTAGAATGTCATCATCATGTGAATCATTGATGTTGCTTGGAAAAATAATAGACTCACATGAAACAAATGAATCCACATCAGAATTTTGCCCTTCCTCAAAAATAAGAGCTCCTCTGTATCAAACATGCAGTATTCAGGCACAAGCAACATCTCATAATCAAATTTATCTTCATAAGCATACAGATATCCATCATCATCATGCTCAGTAGTTTTGTCACTAAGGTCCACTTGGAATGTCTCAAGAGAAGGCATAAAAAGCTCAGAGTGCAACCCTTCATCAAAAGCTTTGTATTCACCCATGCAATCAACATTACCCCCAACTGTATGAGCACATAAATCTGCAACTTCCCCATTCACCTCTGAATAGTGACCCTGTCTTTCCTCTTCACCAATGCACTGATACCCAAAAGCAAATTTTTCAACCTTTGCATTGTAAAAATGGTTAGAAACTTCAAGGAAACACTCATACTCAGCATCCATGTATATTTCATCATCTGAAAGGCTCACATATGCATGTGAATGCTGACAGTCACTAACGTATTCACTATCCCTTGAAGCAGTATCTTCTATATTTAGGGTGAAGCCTTGCATATCCACCTTATACAAATAATCAGGAATAACTGGGATATGCCTATCACTACAGGATGCAACTTCATGTATATCCTTCATTTCATCATCTGGAGAGCATCTTGCACTTACAGGCTTGTCTTCTAGAGGCAGACAACAATCTTTGTCCACATCATTATAGGATGTGCCTACATTTTCTACAACATTTTCTTCATGTATCACATCATGGCTGCACACATTATTCTGAAATATATTTCCCTCTACACAATCATCTTTCAATGCACATACTGGGAGAGCTAAAATATATTCACTTTGATAACTGCTTTGACAACTTGCAGCCATGAAGCCTACTGGCATTCCATATTTCTCATTATTTTGTATGTCCATAGCAAATTGGAAAGCCCGGTGAAGTGTGGCTGGTTCTTTATCTCTCAATAGGTAACTCATTTCTTCATCAAATGTAGCCAAATAAATTGTCAAGCATAATGCATTATTGGGTCTCATATATTCAGGAATTTACCTGAGCAACTTAATAAATCTAAGATTAAAGGCTGGAACCAATTCCTCATCTCCCCTTTGGATATTCATAAACTATATGATCAGTGAGGCCACATCAAATCTTTCACCAAACTGCCCTAGGAATGCAACTTCTAAATCTATCCATGAAGAAACTGAACAAACAGGCAGGTCTAAAAACCATATCCTAGCATCATCTTCTAATGACTGAACAAAAAGTCTCATTAATCTTCATCCTCTACCTCATAATCTTCTATTAAATTACAAAATCTTTACAGATGTTTGTTTGCCAATTCAGAATCTGATCCACTATATTTTGGCAAACATCTTCTAATTTTATTGGGAATAATATTTGGGTAGCCATATATCCCTGTGAAATCTAGGGCTTTATATCTTTCAATAAAAAATGGTCTTCTTCGAGAGCACAACCAGGTTTGCTATTCTAAACTCATTATTTTTTGAAAAGATGGAATACCTAGAAAAATGTTGCAGCATTGGATAGGTTCAATCAACAGAGTCGCCACCTCTCACAGAGAGGACAACATATATCAACAAGGCACATGTATTTTCTAGATTCACCATGCCAGCAGAGCACCACATGGCTGCAACAACTTCACTGGAAACTAGATTTTCTAGCCTTCAAATCACTTGACTCTCTCTCTCCCCAGTAGAGTCATCAAATCTGTTGGTGACTCAGATGGGCCACAAATATATCACCAGGGATGACTAGATATTACTTTGACTTCACATCCCCAGTAATGTCGCCAAATCTGTTGGTTACCAAATCTGTAGAGGGTTTGCCAGCTCTAATGCACAGGCTGATTTGGCCAATAGATACAGGAGGTTGCGTGAGCTGCCTCCCCTTCACTTCTGGTTCTGCCGCACCAAGGGGGGTATCCCTATAACTCAAGATGTAACCTTGACTAGCTCAATGATATGAAGATTTAGCTTGACAGCATCAGGCAGAATACTCTCATGTATGGACCAAGATCTGCATGATAGATCACAAGGTTGGCAACATTCTTGGACATATGTGTCTGGTTGGGTATGAGAGTATGCAGGGGGTTCCTAATCCTACTCCTACAACTAATAGGTGGAAGTGATGAAATGGGTGGACATAATGTCCTGGATGCAAGACAAGGGGTTTTGGCTCATAATTACTGACCCAGGAGCAGACTGGTGCCTATCCATTGGGCAAGGAGTCAACTGGACGTATACAACAGATGGTTTACAACTTTCACTCAAGTTTCAGGGGGTTGGATTTGATGCTTGCCTTACAAACATCACCCAAGAATGGGTATCTAGCTGCCTCTACTTACAGATATCCCTGCTGACATGCAACCTTCTCCATGCATTGACCTAAAACAATTTAATCCACTCCTTGAATGGAAGTTACAGATCAAGCATGCAGTATAGACATCTATACCCTAGAATCTATGAAACCCTTAGCAACCAGATTCAAAAGAAGGAAATGCATGCAACAAAGGAGACAGGCAGATAAACACATGCAATGAAGCATTTTTCATTTAAATCAACATGAAACTAAAAATATGTGCAAAATACACTCATGCTGCAACACATAAACTCCAAAATGGTATAGAACGACCAAGAATCATGCCCTGTTCTTCATTATTTACACAAAAGAATGCCCAGGGCTTCCACAACCTTGAAATGAGCAACACATCCCTACTTATATAGCAAGGAGGTGCTCAGCCTTAACCACCAGGTAAACTCAAAATTCACCAAATACAGTACCTTGAGAAAATGGCGCTCAATGCATTCAATGCAGCAGGTGGAGGAGAGGACAGGAAGAGATCTCGAGCCTTGCGCCGCCGCTTGGGAATCCACATCTTCAATCAGGCGGTTTGACCATTCACATCATCACCCATACCTCTGCAACAACCGCCATTAATGGCATACCAACCCGCGGCCTTGGGAAATGCAGAATACTGTGCATCACAAACCTTTCTTGCCAAAATGTATCATCCTGATATTTCAAATCATGTAGGATCTAATTATCCCACATGCACGCTGCGACAACCTTCTCAACACTTTATATTCTAGGTCGTGAGCATATATGATGTCGGTGATTTTGCTCCCGATGACACTAGCATAATCCTTTATCATCATCATCCTCTAGCATGATATCTGGCTGCTCAATATCACCCTGACATCAGCATCATCATTTGCATGAGTCACCTTGATAATTCACATCACCTCGATGTGAAATATCACCCCGCAGAAAATATCACCCTGCGGGAAAGTATCATGCCGTCCGCATCACCTGATAAAAGATATCACCCTGATGTTTGAATATCAGCCTGATGACCAACCTTACCTTCGCGTGAAATACCAACCTAATATTCACCATCATCGGCACAACCTGATGCATCGGAGGAAGATCCTCCTACTTAGCCGATACCAAATGTCTGGCCGATGAACATCCTGATGACATCACCGTCATATCCTACTTACGTCATCAGCATATCTACCTATCGCGCACCTCCTCATATCCGAATGATGTCATCATATTTGCAAGTATCAGGGGATCTCCACAAGATGACTAGTGTTAGAAATATGACCCCCCAAACCTTGATGATGTCACCACCATATTCATATATCGGGGTGATATTCGGATATGAAAATATCACCCCCCTTCGGAAATATCATGATGTAGACAGGCAAAAAAGCGGATATCACCTTGACATAAGAATGACGTCAGCATCATCAGGGTGATAAAACAATGAACATGAAGTGATAAAACAACATCAGGATGATCTTAAAAAAGATCACCCGATGTTCAAATATGATGACCCCGATGAATATTAGGTCATACTTAGAACCTTGCAGCAACATCATCAGGATGATCTTAACTAAGATCACCCAATGTTAAGATATCACCTCGGCGAAAGAATTGCTGACAGAAAATATGATGATGACCCCCACGAGAAACAATAGGGTGATGACCGGAAACATGATGATGATGACGACCTCCTCCTTAGAAAATATGATGCTGCAGTTGAAAAATGCTGAGACCGAAGACTTAGGACTTCTTTGGATTTTTTGGGAAGGTGCCTGCATGCTACCCCAAACATAAATTATTACTAACAATATCTACAGTTGATCTAGGACCGACCACTTGTGCTCAAAGAGTGGATGATTTTAAGGATTTAGTCACATCAATTTTGGAACAGCTAGATAAGGATGAAATGTCAAAGGACTTGAAACAACAAAATGAAGAACTATGCGCATGCCTCTAATTTTTGGTAAAATAATTAGATGCAGGAGTAGATATAATGACAATAACCACTTTCCTGTCTACTGATGAAATGGCTAGATTGGGTGAGGTAAGAGCAAAATCCCAAGGTACGGAGAACTAGTTACTGAAAGTTTTTGAGATGGGATGCGAAACCATAAGTGCCTCTGCTCAAGCACATAAGAAACTGGTAGAGTTGCACAAAAGATGGAAAGACTTGCACAAAGAGTGTGATTCTTTTGATGAATACTATTCACATATGTATTACCAGATAAAGAGTATTAGAGAACTGCCTGCCCAGACTTTGGTTGTGTAGAATATTTTGACTGGGAATCAGCTGCCCAAGGTAGTTGAATGGTATCAATAGCTGCTCTTGAGGAAGGAAACTTTTGAGAATATAAAAGAAGCATATAAGCCAGCCAATGAAGAGCTGAGATCGATTATATATGATATCAATGATTCTCTAAAGGATTGCCGGGAAGCATCCTATGACGATTATGCGCCATTTGATGTTGAAAAATGTAAAGATAAGTTGCATAAGGTAGTTTTTGAAGACACCACACTTTGCATGGAAGATAGACTGGACAAGGCGAGTGACCTTAGAGCCGAATTCAAGGTGGTTCACAAAGTAGGTACAGAGATAGAAAAGATATACAACAAATTCAATCGGGAGCTGGAGATGTTTGATTATCAGATAAATAACTTGAAGGATCCTGATCCGTCTGAGATAAATCCTGCACTTGATGCATCACTGACTTATCATAACTGGCTGGCTAGTGAAGATAAAATTAACTTAGACAAAGAATCCTGATGTTATTTTAAATATTCTAATGATGTAATCCCATCATAATTGTAAATGGTTGTATTCGGGGCAGCATGTGAATCTATTTTGTCTTTTGCTTGCTTCTAAAATGTTCTTTTCTACTAATATATTGAGTTGGCTAGTCAAATTGACTAGATTCAATGTATCTAGAGGCTATTTTTTGTCTTTTTCATAAGGGACAAAATGTAATCCAGGAATTGATGTGAATTGTTATATTTGTATTTATTGATGTAATCTGGGCCGTTGGTGTTGAGTTAATCTCCACCGTTCATTTGAAAACTTGGTATGCTGCTTTTCTATATAAAGGGCTGTCATTTCCTTTGTTTTGTAAGAGAAAGATTTTGATACTGAATTGTTGACCCTAAGCCATTTGAAGTAATACAAAGCAAGTTTCTGCAATAATTCTGAGAATTTGTGTCTTGTGTTGGCTCATTTTGGTTTTCATAGTTCACCTCTTGCTCTCCCATAATTAGTTAGTTGTGCTTTTATAATGTTCATGGTTTGCTGTAGTATCTGATGAATACTCTAAGTCCATACTTTTAGTTATTTGCTGATGGTAAATAGTTGTGTAAAGTTAGCCTGGACTGATTATTTGTGCTAAAGTTCAATTGCATTTCATAAGTTAAGTTGTGCCATCTATTGGGTATTTAACAAATGAATGTGGTCTAAAAATCTTTTGACTTCCATTGAAGATAGCACCCTAAGATTTAATCAAGAGTCTATAAGAATGAATCTAGATCGAGAATAGCAGAAATAGCAGTCCCACCAGCTAATGTAGAAAAAGAATAAATTAGGGCAGAAGATTACATCATATCTATAGTTTATCTAGGACCGACCACTTGTGATCAAAGAGTGGATGATTTTAAGGATTCAATCACATCAATTTTGGAACAACTAGATAAGGATGAAATGTCAAAGAAGGACTTGAAACAACAAAATGAAGAACTATGCACATGCCTCAATTTTTTGGTAAAACCAGTAGATGCAGGAGGAGATATAATGACAATACCCACTTTCCTATCTACTGATGAAATGGCTAGATTGGGTGAGGTAAGAGCAAAATCACAAGGTACGGAGAACTAGTTGCTGAATTTTTTTGAGATGGGATGTGAAACCTTAAGTGGCTCTACTCAAGCACATAAGAAACTAGTAGAGTTGCACAAAAGATGGAAAGACTTGCATGAAGAGTGTGATTCTTTTGATGAATACTATTCACATATGTATTGCAGATAGAGAGTAATAGAGAACTACCTACCTAGACTTTGGTTGTGGAGAATATTTTGACTGGGAATCAGCTGTGTAAGGCGGTTGAATGGTATCAATAGCTGCTCTTGAGGAAGGAAACTTTTGAGAATATAAAAGAAGCATATAAGCCAACCGATGAAGAGCTAAGATCGATTATATATGATATCAATGACTCTCTGAAGGATTACCGGGAAGCATCCTACAATGATTATGAGCCATTTGATGTTGAAAAATGTAAAGATAAGTTGCATAAGGTACTTTTTGAAGACACCATGCTTAGCATGGAAGATAGGCTGGACAAGGCGAGTGACCTCAAAGCTGACTTCAAGGTGGTTCACAAAGCAGGTGCAGAGATAGAAAAGATATATAACAAATTCAGTCAGGAGCTGGAGAAGTTTGATTATCAGATAAATCACTTGAAGGATCCTGATTTGTCTGAGATAAATCCTACACTTGATGCATGGCTGACTTATTGTAACTGGCTGGCTAGTGAAGATAAAATTGACTTAGACAAAGAATCCTAATGTTATTTTAAATATTCTAAGGATGTAATCCCCTCATAATTGTAATTGGCTGTATTCGGGGTAGCATGTGAATCTATTTTGTCTTTTCCTTGCTTCTAAAATGTTCTTCTCTACTAATATATTGAGTTGGCTAGTGAAATTGACTAGATTCAATGTATCTGGAGGCTATTTTTTATCTTTTTCATAAGGAAAAAAATGTAATCTAGGAATTGATGTGAATTGTTATATTTGTATTTATTGATGTAATCTAGACCGTCGGTGTTGAGTTAATCTCCACCGTTCATTTGAAAACTCGGTATGCTGCTTTTCTATATAAAGGGCTACCATTTCCTTTGTTTTGTAAGAGAGAGATTTTGATACCGAATTGTTGACCCTATGCCATTTGAAGTAATACAAAGAAAGTTTCTACAATAATTCTAAGAATTTGTGTCTTTTGTTGGCTCATTTTGGTTTTCATGGTTCACCTCTTGCTCTCCCGTAATTAGTTAGTTGTGCTTTTATAATGTTCATGGTTTGCTGTAGTATCTGATGAATACTCTAAGTCCATACTTTTCGTTATTTGCTGATGGTAAATAGTTGTGTAAAGTTAGCCTGGATTGATTATTTGTGCTAAAGTTCAATTGCATTTCATAAGTTAAGTAGCGCCATCTATTAGGTATTTAACAAATGAATGTGGTCTGAAAATCTTTTGACTTCCATTGAAGATATCACCATTTTCTGCAGCACTATAATACCCACTTCAGTTTGGTAACTCGGGAAGCTGGTTCAAAGTTTTAGAGTATTTTTCTACTAAAGATAACCCGTGTAGTGTGAATGTCACTTATGATTCTTCTAAAACCCTAACCCTTTTGCATTTTCTTTAAAACCATTATTAGTTGTTAGAATAGGAATTTCAGCATCACTCTATCTTGTTTATCAGCTGAAAATCATAAAAGGGTTTTATGTGTATTTGTTGCCCTACACCTAAAGATTTGTAGATTGCATGTAAGACCCCTTGTAGGAACAACTAGAACATACCAACTGAGAAATTCCAAGCAAGCTAAGACCTAGCTGTATCATCCTTGGAGTAGTCTTACCTAGGGTAGGATACTTTTCAAGAGAGGTGTGAAACCAACAATCACACTTGCATTGTTGTGTGCTAAAACACTCATCAACATAATTGGCGCTAGAAGGAGGGCATTTTTCTCTCTACTTAAAAATCAGCAAGTCTGGGACTAGATAGAGACACAAAAGATCCAGCTCAGCTGGAGAAGAGCTGTTGTCCCTGACAGAATTCAAACAAATAAGAAGGGATCAAGGAATACCTGGAGCCCCAAGAGCTCAGTTAGCCCCAAGAAACACAATTGTAGCTCCCATTAATCTTTCCACCATGGCCTTCTTTGTAGGAAATAAATAGACTCCTTTTATGTTCAACAATTACCATGATATGCCAAAGACCCCAAATAAGTTCTGATCAAAATTTAGAATAAATGATCCAGATAGGACTACAGATGAACACATTAAAATCTTTGAAGCTAACATGTTCATGTTGCAAGTACAGTATGAGGATGTGATATGCAAGTTTTTCCCTTATTCCCTATAGGATGAAGCTTATTACTAGTTTGCTAACCTCCTTGGAACATCCATAAATTCGTGGCAGAACCTGAAGACTGCTTTCCTAGATAGGTTTTGTATGCCTACCACCCCAACTGATCTTTATCGATCTTTTGTAGAGATCCATAGAGATGAAGATGAGATGATAAGGTCCTTTAACAATAGAATCCAGAAGGCTTACAGTCGTTTGCAGGCTCCTTACGCTATAGATCAGGCTGCTGCCTTGCCTATTTACTATGCTACCCTGGATAAACTTACCTTCATGTTTACAAGGAGAGCTGACCTAATCCCCGCTACTCTAGCTCAAGCATATTCTGCTACTGTCACTGTGAGCACCCAGTTAGGACAAACAACCTCTGGTCCATTGAACCATATGGGGCTTGTTACCATGCCAAATCAAATACCTATGATAAATCAGACATTGGCTAGTCATACTCGTGATGAACCCAATTCTGAATCCTACTGCAACACAAGCCTTAGTAATTCACCCAAGCAATCCTGTAGCTAAAATGCCTGCAGCACAAATGCCTTTCCTATAGTCTTCAGAGACAGCTAAAGCCAAAGAGGAAAGAGAAGACATCAGAGAGCTGGTTGAGCAGATGAAGAAGCTTACTCCTGAGGTTACCCACCTAAAGAATCAGAATGCTTACCTCCAACAAAGAGGACAGAATCAACAACATTTCTAGAATCAGTAGTACTCCCAGAATCAAAATCAGAACCAGTTCCCAAACTAGAATCAGTAGCAAAATTAGAACTTTTAGCAGTGGTCAAATGGATCCTCGAAGACCAGACCAAACATTGGAGGAGTGCCTTTGCCCTTAGAAAATCAGAACAATGATACCAGGCCCCCGAGTTGTGTGATGCTAGCTGAAGCAACTTTATCCACTTGGTGTAGATTGCACAACACAAATGCTCATTCTAAATTAGACTGCCCAGAATTTCAGATTGCATCCAGTATTTTCTAGATGGAGATACAAAATGCTAAAAATCAGGAGACTCTACCAACAGGGTATGAAATTGTTCCCTCTCAAAGGTATGATAATTCCCTAGTTCTTGATAGTTATACATTTCCATTCCAAGATGATAATCAACCTGAGGAAGAAGAATCTAAAGAAGTTAATGCGTATCAACAGTACAATAAGACTCCTTACAACCTAAGAAGTAGCAAGCCCAAAGGTCCTTTCACCACCTCCATCCCTCCAAATAGCTATTAGATCCCACCTAACCCCAAAGCTACCAATAATCTTGAATGCCTGAAAGTTCCCCATCAATCGATATATCAGGGTGCTAATGTTGCAGAAAATTCCCAACGATTTGACATAGTAAAGATGGGGCAGTATGTAGCTGAGGAACTTAAGAAAATGAAGGTCAGTCTTTATGTATATGAGTTTCTTAAAATACTTGAGGTTAGGACATCTTTCTTCCAAGATATAGGTATTGGAACTAAAACTGATTATGTCCCAAAGGAAAACATCCCCAAGGATAGCATTGAGAAAGGGAAAGAAAGAATAAATGTGACTGATGTGGAACAAAAGATGACACTGTATAAAGACAAGAGAGAAAGTCCTCCTTTCCTCCTAACACTCAAGGTCTTCAATAAGAACCTTCATAATTGTTTAGTAGATTCTGGTACTTCCATGAATGTAATGCCACTATCAGTCTGCAAGGCACTTGGGCTCACTCTAGCCAAATCCTCTAGGAAGGTGACACAATTAGACAAGACTGAGGTGAATGTAGTGGGTGAATTAAACATGATACACATGCAGTTGGCTTCTGAATCTAGGGTGCAACACTATATAGATATTCAAGTAGTGGACATTCCAGATCAATATGGCATGCTCCTAAGTAGAGATTGGTCTTGGACGTTGAACGGTTATATGGCAACTAATTTTTCCCACATGTGGTGGCGATGGAAAGGATTGGCCAATCAGATCACATTGAAAGAGAACCCAAGATGAAGCATATGATTACAGAGTACAATCAGCCCAATACAATTCTATTCTTAGAGGTTGAATTGGGAGTATATCTTCCACATATTAGTTAGTCAGAAGAAGTCCTCGTGCTGAGCTGCTTGAGACCCTCTAAACAACTTGTAGAAAGATCAGAAAGTACTAAAACATACGTTCAATCAGATGTAGAAGACTCTTCAGAAGAAGATGAACCTAGGATATTTGAATGATTCCATGATTTCGTAGCCAGATTTGCACAAGATCAAACTGCCATTGGAAAGTAGGTTCAAATGGAGGAGTTATTACTACACAATTGGTGCCGTATACATGACACACCACATTCTGAATTCACTTATCAACTATGTCAAGAAGCAGTAAAACAAGTACAAAGACAACTGAATATCCCTATAATCCAGAACAAGGAATCAACTATTAAAAAGAAGGAAGGACTTGAGCCTTTGCTTGATAAGAAGAAATTAGTAAAATAGACTGAGGATAGCACAGATTTTCATTTATGGACCTTAAGATTTGATGGCTCAAGATGCAGACAAGTGTCCGGTGCAGGAGTTGAACTAATTAGCCCCGCTGGGAGCACATATTTGGTGTCACAAAGACTAAAATTCCCATGTACATACAACGTCACTGAATATGAAGCATCAATGCAAGGGTTGCTGCTAGCATTGTAGAAGAAGGTCCAAATTATCCAGGTATTTGGTGATTCTAAGTTAGTGGTGAAACAAGTAAGAAAATAGTACTCACATAATGATAAGAGGCTGAACAAGTACAGGAACAGAGTTTGGGATTTGATAGAATGCTTTGACGGTTTTAACATCCAAGTCATCCCAAGGAGGCAAAATCATGTTGCAAATGCTCTAGCTCAAACAACAAGTACATTACAACCAACATCCATGGCTGGATTAAAGAAGTTCTCTATTGAGTTTGTTGCTACCCCATATGTACCTGATAATATTACCAATTTCCAAGTTTTTGAGGATGATCAGCACATAATTAATTTCCTTACTTCATCAGATGTGTTCGCTGCTCAAATAATAGATGAAGAAGAAATGGAGCCTGCTAAAATGGATTTGGAAGGAGTATTAAACCTGAAGACAAATATGATCCCGTGAGGAATGGTAGAATTGAAAAGACTGTTTGATGCAAATAACCTAGGAACCCAAAGGAAAGAAGGGGAGTCTCTGGGAGGAAAGTGTAAACCATTTAACTTGGGAATAGAAGAAAATGTTGAGAATGTGTTCATTGGGAAAGCTAGTACCAAAGAGGAAAGGACGGGAATCATACATTGCATTAAGAGATTACCAGGCCCCCGAGTTGTGTGATGCTAGCTGAAGCAACTTTATCCACTTGGTGTAGATTGCACAACACAAATGCTCATTCTAAATTAGACTGCCCAGAATTTCAGATTGCATCTAGTATTTTCTAGATGGAGATACAAAATGCTAAAAATCAGGAGACTCTACCAACAGGGTATGAAATTGTTCCCTCTCAAAGGTATGATAATTCCCTAGTTCTTGATAGTTATACATTTCCATTCCAAGATGATAATCAACCTGAGGAAGAAGAATCTAAAGAAGTTAATGCGTATCAACAGTACAATAAGACTCCTTACAACCTAAGAAGTAGCAAGCCCAAAGGTCCTTTCACCACCTCCATCCCTCCAAATAGCTATTAGATCCCACCTAACCCCAAAGCTACCAATAATCCTGAATGCCTGAAAGTTCCCCATCAATCGATATATCAGGGTGCTAATGTTGCAGAAAATTCCCAACGATTTGACATAGTAAAGATGGGGCAGTATGTAGCTGAGGAACTTAAGAAAATGAAGGTCAGTCTTTATGTATATGAGTTTCTTAAAATACTTGAGGTTAGGACATCTTTCTTCCAAGATATAGGTATTGGAACTAAAACTGATTATGTCCCAAAGGAAAACATCCCCAAGGATAGCATTGAGAAAGGGAAAGAAAGAATAAATGTGACTGATGTGGAACAAAAGATGACACTGTATAAAGACAAGAGAGAAAGTCCTCCTTTCCTCCTAACACTCAAGGTCTTCAATAAGAACCTTCATAATTGTTTAGTAGATTCTGGTACTTCCATGAATGTAATGCCACTATCAGTCTGCAAGGCACTTGGGCTCACTCTAGCCAAATCCTCTAGGAAGGTGACACAATTAGACAAGACTGAGGTGAATGTAGTGGGTGAATTAAACATGATACACATGCAGTTGGCTTCTGAATCTAGGGTGCAACACTATATAGATATTCAAGTAGTGGACATTCCAGATCAATATGGCATGCTCCTAAGTAGAGACTGGTCTTGGACGTTGAACGGTTATATGGCAACTAATTTTTCCCACATGTGGTGGCGATGGAAAGGATTGGCCAATCAGATCACATTGAAAGAGAACCCAAGATGAAGCATATGATTACAGAGTACAATCAGCCCAATACAATTCTATTCTTAGAGGTTGAATTGGGAGTATATCTTCCACATATTAGTTAGTCAGAAGAAGTCCTCGTGCTGAGCTGCTTGAGACCCTCTAAACAACTTGTAGAAAGATCAGAAAGTACTAAAACATACGTTCAATCAAATGTAGAAGACTCTTCAGAAGAAGATGAACCTAGGATATTTGAATGATTCCATGATTTCGTAGCTAGATTTGCACAAGATCAAACTGCCATTGGAAAGTAGGTTCAAATGGAGGAGTTATTACTACACAATTGGTGCCGTATACATGACACACCACATTCTGAATTCACTTATCAACTATGTCAAGAAGCAGTAAAACAAGTACAAAGACAACCGAATATCCCTATAATCCAGAACAAGGAATCAACTATTAAAAAGAAGGAAGGACTTGAGCCTTTGCTTGATAAGAAGAAATTAGTAAAATAGACTGAGGATAGCACAGATTTTCATTTATGGACCTTAAGATTTGATGGCTCAAGATGCAGACAAGTGTCCGGTGCAGGAGTTGAACTAATTAGCCCCGCTGGGAGCACATATTTGGTGTCACAAAGACTAAAATTCCCATGTACATACAACGTCACTGAATATGAAGCATCAATGCAAGGGTTGCTGCTAGCATTGTAGAAGAAGGTCCAAATTATCCAGGTATTTGGTGATTCTAAGTTAGTGGTGAAACAAGTAAGAAAATAGTACTCACATAATGATAAGAGGCTGAACAAGTACAGGAACAGAGTTTGGGATTTGATAGAATGCTTTGACGGTTTTAACATCCAAGTCATCCCAAGGAGGAAAAATCATGTTGCAAATGCTCTAGCTCAAACAACAAGTACATTACAACCAACATCCATGGCTGGATTAAAGAAGTTCTCTATTGAGTTTGTTGCTACCCCATATGTACCTGATAATATTACCAATTTCCAAGTTTTTGAGGATGATCAGCACATAATTAATTTCCTTACTTCATCAGATGTGTTCGCTGCTCAAATAATAGATGAAGAAGAAATGGAGCCTGCTAAAATGGATTTGGAAGGAGTATTAAACCTGAAGACAAATATGATCCCGTGAGGAATGGTAGAATTGAAAAGACTGTTTGATGCAAATAACCTAGGAACCCAAAGGAAAGAAGGGGAGTCTCTGGGAGGAAAGTGTAAACCATTTAACTTGGGAATAGAAGAAAATGTTGAGAATGTGTTCATTGGGAAAGCTAGTACCAAAGAGGAAAGGACGGGAATCATACATGCATTAAGAGATTACCATGAGGTCATTGCATGGAGCTATGAAGATCTAAAGACATATGATACCTCGATCATCACACACACCATCCCGTTGAAGCCAGGAGCAAAGCCATTCAGACAAAGGTAGCGACCAGTGAATGCACTGTTGGAACCATTGATTTTTAAAGAAGTTCAGAAATTGCTATTAGCAAGAATAATATTTCCAGTCAGACATTCCACATGGGTAGCGAATTTAATTCCGGTACGAAAGAAAAATAGAGAAATCAGACTTTGTGTCGACTTCCGTAACTTAAACAGAGCATCTGAAAAGGATAATTACCCACTGCCTTCTTTGGATGAAATATTGCAGATTGTTAATGGGTCCTAGATGATGTCATACTTGGATGGATATTTTGGTTATAATTAGGTGATGGTAGAATATGAAGACAAATTGAAGACGTCTTTCACCTACAAATGAGGCATCTATGCATACTGCCGCATGCCATTTGGTCTAATAAACACCAGTGCAACTTTTTAGCATGCAATGGATGTTGCTTTCAAAGGGTCAGTTGGAAAATGTATTATTATCTGTATGGATGAGCTCATGGTGTTCTCGAAGAAGCGAGAAGATCATGTAGCATATTTGAGAAAGGTGTTGCGACGATGCAAGGATCATGGTATATCACTCAATCCCAAGAAGTGCATTTTTGGAGTAACTGAGGGGAAGTTGCTGGGGCATGTAATATCTAAGCAATGAATATCTATTGATCCAGATCAGATCCAAGCAATACTCAAGATACCTCCCCCAGCCAACAAGAAGGAACTTAAGTCATACTTTGGTAAGATCAACTTTGTACGTAAATTCATCACAGGATTTGCTGAGATTGTTTGACCTCTCAACGCCATGCTGAAGAAGGATGCCAAAATGGATTGGACTCTGAAAGCCAAAGCTGCCTTCACTGAAATCAAACAAGCTATAGCCAATGCACCTGTATTGGTGAGTCCTGATTATATGTTGCCATTTCAAATATACTCATTTGCTTTCGAGCATACTTGTGCTGCAATGTTAATGCAGAAGAGGTCGGTTGACAATGAAAGGCCTATCGCTTTCATGAGCACCCCATTGAAAGACACAGAGCTAAGATATCTGAATGTGGAAAAACAAGCATACGCTCTGGTAAAGGCAGTTAAGAAATTTTGTCATTACATCTTAAGAAGCCAAGTAATTGCCATAGTCCCAGATGCAACAGTCAAAGCATTGTTGATGCAAAGTGAATTAGGAGAAAGAAGAGGGAAATGGGTCACCATGCTGCAAGAATTTGACATAGATATTCAACCTATGAAACTAGTGAGAGGCCAGGCCTTAAGTAAAATGATGGCTGAAGTGGGACCAGCCTTAGTCTTTCAGCAGTATCTGTTAGAAGATGTTTTGAAAGATGAGTGGTATGGGGATATCATATTTTACTTACTCAATCAATGTTGTCCACCATAGCTGAATTTAGTGCAAAGGAGAGCACTCAAACTCAAAAGCAGTAGTTACATGATAAAAGGATTTGTCCTTTACAAGAACAATCATGAAGGTATCTATCTAAGGTGTTTGGACAAGTCAAAGGTCAACTAGGTATTAACCAGTTTTCACAAAAAGGTTCGGGATAGGTCATGGGTCAGCACACTCAACAAATAATCAGGTTCTTCGTGCCAGATATTACTAGCCAACCTTGTTCAAAGATGCATATGCAAATGTAAGAACTTGTCATATATGCTAGACCGCTGCACATAGAGAGCGGCACCCAGCCATGCCCTTGCAACCAATAGTGGAGGTACTACCATTTTCTCAATGGGGCCTCTACTTTATCGGTATGATCAATCTATTGCAAGTATGGGCCTAACTGGTGTTGTCATTGATGTCAACATACTCCTATTTCACTCATGATAAGGATTGGATGAGCTGTTTGCTGAGGATATTGAGAAAATTTGTCATATCAGGAATAGAGAAGAACAGTGAAGACAACAAAGTAAAAGTAGATAAGATGCAGATCAGAGGATGCAGTTTAAAGGGTTTGTAGATATGTGTCTTAAGGTGATCCAGTAGAGATTTTAGAGGTCTACATGAAGATTTGAAAAAGTTGTGGCTGCTTAAGTAAAACTGGTTCCGGCAGGTGTTTAGAGGTGACAGAGTGATACAGATAGGTCCGGTGAGATCCGGAAATGAAAGATCCTATTTTGTGGATTTGGTGGAGTATTTAGGAAGTCTTTGAGAAGTGTCAACTCAATTGGTTCATGGTCTGGAGGTCCTCAAGCATCTATTCCTTTGTCACAGTGATGACATACTGTGTTCTTGAGGTTCTAGATGAAGGAGAGAAAGATTTCAGTAAGCAGATGAAGTGCGGATGTTCTTGGTGATTTAAGCAAGCTTGTGGAGGTCTTTGGATCGTGTCTAGTTTGTGTTAGTGGTCCACATTAGAGTTTGAGCTCACAATTGAAGAATTACTTCTGAATGATGGTGTTCTTCTTGAGACTGGCCGACCGGATGAGTTACACATCCTGCGGATGTTCTTGTTGATGTTTGCCGACTTAGATGATTATTCCTAAGTTAATGTCTTATATAAATAAGGGATTGTAAAGTCATTTCAAAGGGTGTATTGTGGAGATGAGAGTGTGGTAGCGAGGAGGTGAGTGAAAGGTAGAAGTATTGGGCTTAAATGGAACTGATTCAAGCATGGTGAAGCTGCTATTCTCCAGTTCATGTATGTGATACTTATTATTTTGTAGACAGTGTGTCTCTTGTAGGCAGTGGGCCTCTTGTGAGTAGTGTGCTCAGGTAGTGAGCCCTAATTGGCATGTGCCATTTTGTTCTTTCTATTCTTCTAATAGAGAATACAATCTTGGGTTAATCATCCTGTGGTTTTTCCCTTAACCGGGTTTTCCATGTCAAAATCTTGGTGTCTTATGTGTCAATGTGTTTCTGCTCTTGGTTTAATGCATTGTGTTTCCATGTTTGAATTATTATTATGCTACTGAATTACAAAGTAGATTTAAGTGTTTAAATTGGAAGAAAGTTTTAGACAACTAATTCACCCCCCTCTCTCAGTTGTCTATCCTGAATCTAACAATTGGTATCAGAGCTGAGTTCCTCTAAAAGGAGCTTAACCGCTTGAGGAGATCCAGGATGTCATCCTACAAGAAGGATAGTCTGAAGTTTGATGGAACCAACTTTAATCTTTGGAAAAGTTGCATGAAATGTCACTTGAAATGTATGGGAATGACGTATTGGACCATGGATACAACAAAGTATACACCTCCACAGGGTGGTCCAAAAGCCCCAAATGAAATCACAGATGCTGAAAACAATCTACAGACTATAGAAGCTCTTCTATGCAAATCATCTAATTTAGAGCTTTCAAATGTTGTTGACCTACCAATTGCCTTTGAGATTTGGAAAAAAATGGAACTTCTGCATGAAGGAGACAAGTATGTTAAATGTGTAAGGCTACAAAGTTTGAAAGGGAAATTTGAAAATCAGAAGATGAGAGAAGATGAAAATATCATTACTTTTATGCCAAGAGTAAATGAGCTTGTTTGTGGAATTAGAAATGCTGGTGGAGTCTTGGATGAAGATGAGATTGTTGGAAAAATTCTAAGATCCCTTCCTGCTTCTTATAAAATCAAGGCTGCTACCATTGAAGAATTTAGAGCCCATACAACTATCACAAGAGATCAATTGGCTGGTAAATTGGCTGCATTTGAAATGACCGAGTTTGGAGATGCCCCCTCAAGACTGAATCAGCATTCAAAGCCAGTGCCTCTATAAAAGGCAAACAAAGGTTTGATCTGGGAGAGAACTCTTCAAGGAAACTATCATGGTATGAAAAAGTAAGAAAAGACCTGGAAGAAGAAGAAACAAAAACTGCTCAACTTGAAGCTCTTATTGCAAAAAGACTGCCAAGAGGATCTGGTAAGCATGAAGGAAAATTACCTTTTAAGTGTTTTAACTGCAATAAGATTGGTCATTTTGCCTCAAGATGTCCGAAAAGATTTGCAAGGCCAAATCCTAACAGATCAAGGTTCCAAAAAAATTGTTACTATGTTCATGAAGAAGATGATAATGAAGGACTAACAGATGATGAATCAGAGATAGGAAACAAATCCGGAAGTGACTAGGTGTTCATTGCCATCAAGGAAGAAGATCCAATGCCCTCTGAATCTGTCAATCATAAAGTTGTAGAAAGAGCTCTAGCTGCCCAAGTTGAAGAAAAGGATGATTGGGTCATTGATAGTGGATGCTCTCACCATATGACAGGTGACAAAAATAAGTTCATAGATTTGGAAAGGTATGAAGGAGTGGTAAAGTTTGGTGATAATTTTGCTAGTAGAATCAGAGGTAGAGGAACTATTTCTTTTGATGGAAGGAACAAAACAGGTAATGTACTATATGTTGAAGGTTTGAAGCACAATCTTCTCAGTGTTAGACAGTTGGTGGACAAAGGCTATGATCTCCGATTCAAGAATGGAAAATGCAAGATCTTTGAAAGTTCCAGAACAGAGATTACATCTGGTACTCAAACTAAAGTTAATATTTTCCACTTGGTTGGCACTGGTAAAAGTTGCTTATTTGTTTAAGTTGATAAGAGTTGGTTGTGGCATAGGAGGATGTGTCATGTAAATTTTGATAATATCATCAAGATAAGCAATACTCAGGCTGTAAGAGATCTTCCAAAATTGGTGAAACCTACAAATAGTTTGTGCAAAGAATGTCAGTTGGGGAAACAAAGCAGAGTCTCATTCAAAAGAAAGGAACAGTCTTCTACTAGATTATTGGACCTAGTTCATACTAATTTATGTGGTCCGGCAAGAATCAGAAGTGTGCAAAGTGATAGATACTTCATGTTATTAATTGATGACTACTCTCAGATGATGTGGGTAACTTTTTTGAAGGAGAAATCAGAGGCTCTTAAGAAATTCAAAATATTCAAGGCTATGGTAGAGATTGAAACTAGATTAAAATTAAAATGTCTAAGGTCTGATAGAGGTGGAGAATTCACATCCGGTGAGTTCATAGAATTCTGTGAGAAACATGGAATAAAGAAATAATTGTCTGCTCCTAGGACTCCATAGCAGAATGGAGTAGTGGAGAGAAAGAGCCAGACCATCCAGGAAGCATCTAGAACCATGATGTTGGAAGCAAATGTTCCTCAGATCTATTGGAGAGAAGCTATCAGCACTGCAGTCTATACTCTCAATCAAGTTCAAATCAAAAGCAATACTGGTAAGACTCCTTATGAACTTTGGTTTGGCATCACTCCTACTATGAGGTATTTTAGAGTTTTTCGTAGCAAATGTTACATTAAAAGAGATGAAGATGTAGGAAATTTTCATGCTAGAAGTGATGAAGGAATATTCTTGGGTTACTCTGCTCAAAGCAAAGCATATCAGTGTTATAACAAGAGACTGAGAAAGATGATAGAAAATACAAATGTGAAGGTTGATGAAGGAATTAAAAAACCCTCAATGTTTTATGAATATGATGAAGATAATCAGAATGGTGTTCTGATTCAAGGAGCCCAAGCCTCTTTTGAAAGTTAGATTCAAACTGATCTGGTAAATTAGGAAGAAGAGATAAGTTTTAATGAGCCTGATCAAGAATCAAATGTGCAAGAAATTTCCAAAGTTCCTAGGTATGTAAGACTGAACCACTCTTAAGATCAGATCATAGGTGATAAAAGCAAAGGTGTATAAACAAGAAGGAGGATTGCTCAAGATTTAGATGAGTATTGTCTAATTTCAAAGATTGAACCTAAGATAGTGAATGAAGCTTGCAATGATGAAAACTGGACTAAAGCAATGGAGGAAGAGTTGATGCAAATTGAGAAAAATCACACTTGGGATCTTGTTCCTAGACCTAGAAACAAGAATGTGATTGGAACCAAATGGGTCTTCCGGAACAAACTGAATGAAGTTGGTGAGGTAATCATAAATAAAGCCAGATTAGTCTGCAAGGGTTACTCTCAAATAGAAGGAGTTGATTTTGAAGAAACTTTTGCTCCAGTGGAAAGAATTGAAGCAGTCAGATTATTTCTTGCTTTTGCTGCCTTCAAGGATTTCAAAGTATATTAGATGGATGTCAAGTATGCCTTCCTGAATGGTGATTTTGAAGAAGTGTACATTGAGCAACCAGATGGATTTCAATTGTCTGATCATGGTGATATGGTTTGCAAGTTGAAGAAAGCATTGTATGGACTGAAGCAAGCCCCAAGACCTTGGTATGAGATATTAGATAAGCATCTTTTGAAGATTGGTTTCAACAAAGGTACTGCTAACAGTAATTTGTATTTCAAAATTGGTCATGAAAACATCTTGATTGTTGAAGTGTTTGTTGATGATATCATTTTTGGAGGAAGAGATAGTATGTGTAAAACTTTTGCAAATCAAATGAAAAGTGAATTTGAGATGTCCATGCTTGGGGAAATGAATTTCTTCTTGGGTCTACAAATCACTCAAACAAAGAAAGGAATCTTCATTTCTCAGACCAAATATGTGAAAGAATTGTTGAATAAATTTGGGATGGAAGACTCAAAACCAATGAATACTCCCATGGCAACCGGATGTAAATTGGGCAAAGATGATAACTCTCCTAAGGCTGATCAGAAAAAGTACAGGTTGATGATTGGAGGATTGTTGTATCTCACTCACACTAGACCTAACATTATGAATGTTGTTGGTCTTATTTCTAGATTCTGAGCTGATCCTAGAGAATCTCATGTCATGGCAATCAAGAGGATTTTTAGATATCTAAAAGGGACAGTTGAGTATGGTTTGTGGTATCCCAGAGATCATGATTTCTCTCTTCATGCATATACAGATGTGGATTGGGCAGGAGATGTGGATGACTAGAAGAGTACCAGTGGTGGAGCATTCTTTTTGGGAAAGAGATTAGTTTCTTGGTTGAGCAAGAAACAAGAGGCAATATCTCTGTCCACTATAGAAGCAAAATATATTGCAGCAGCAGGTAGTTACACTCAAGTTTTGTGGATGAAGCAAATGCTAAGAGACATAAGAGTGGAGCATGAGGAGCCTATCACAATCTTCTGTGATAATTCAAGTGCAATAAACATATCTAAGAATCTGGTGTTGCATTTAAAGACTAAACATATAGCCATCAAGTTTCACTTTTTGAGAGAACAAGTGAACAAGAATGAAGTTAGACTGGAGTTTGTGCCTTCCAAGGATCAAATTGCAGACATCTTTACTAAACCTCTACCTAAGGACTCTTTTGAGTATCTCAGGGAGAAGTTAGGGGTTATTGCCCCTCTGATGATGAACTAAGGTGCACTGATGTGCATCAATCCGGTGGATATCACAGTCATATCTTGTGGTCTAGATTGATGATGGGGAGCTGCTACTAAGGGGGAGCAGCTGGTATGATTCTGAAGTGGTGGAATTGCAAGTATGTGCCATTTTCCATTGATGTCAAAGGGGGAGAGAAGACATGTGAAAAACAAGTGGTTGCTGATCAAAGGGGGAGCAAGAAAGGAAGAGAAGACACGAAAATGGTTGTTGCTGATAGGGGGAGTTGTGATAGCAAGGAGAAGTTCTTGTCTTGATGATCAAAATAGTTTTTCATATCATATGTTGCCATCAATGACAAAGGGGGAGATTGTTGCAAGTATGGGCCTAATTGGTGTTGTCATTGATGTCAACATACTCTTGTTGCATTAATGATAAGGATTGGATGAGCTATTTGCTGAGGATATTGAGAAAATTTGTCATATTAGGAATAGAGAAGAATAGTGAAGACAACAAGGTAAAAGTCCAAGATAAGATGCAGATCAGAGGATGTGGTTTAAAGGGTTTGTAGATATGTGTCTTAAGGTGATCTAGTAGAGATTTCAGAGGTTCACATGAAGATCTAAAGAAGTTGTGGCCACTCAAGTAAAACCAGTTCCAGCAGGTGTTCAGAGGTGACAGAGTGATACAGATAGGTCTGGTGAGATTTAGAAATGAAAGATCCTATTTTGCAGATTTGGTGGAGTTTTCAGGAAGTCTTTGAGAAGTGTAAACTCGATTGGTTCATGGTCTGGAGGTCTGCAAGAATCTATTCCTTTGTGACAATGATGATAGACTGTGTTCTTGAGGTTTTGAATGAAGGAGAGAAGGATTTCAATAAGCAGATGAAGTGCAGATGTTCTTGGTGATTTAGGCAAGCTTGTGGAGGTCTTTGGATTGTGTCTAGCTTGTGTTAGTGGTCTGCATTAGATTTTGAGCTCGCAATTGAAGAATCACTTCTGGATGATGGTGTTCTTCCTGAGACTAGCCGACCAGATGAGTTACACATCCCGTAGATGTTCTTGTTGATGTTTTCTGACTTAGATGATTATTCCTAAGTCGATGTCTTGTATAAATAAGGGATTGTAAAGTCATTTCAAAGGGTGTCTTGTGGAGATGAGAGTGTGATAGTGAGGAGGTGAGTGAAAGGCAGAAGTATTGGGCTTAAATGGAACTAATTCAAGCATGGTGAAGATGCTATTCTCCAGTTCATGTATGTGATACTTATTATTTTGTAGACAGTGTGTCTCTTGTAGGTAGTGGGCCTCTTGTGAGCAGTGTGCTCGGGTAGTGAGCCCTAATTGGCATGTGCCATTTTATTCTTTCTATTCTTCTAACAGAGAATACAATCTTGGGTTAATCACCCTGTGGTTTTTCCCTTAGCCAGGTTTTCCACATCAAAATCTTGGTGTCTTATGTATCAATGTGTCTCTACTCTTGGTTTAATGCATTATGTTTCCATGTTTGAATTATTATTATGCTGCTAAATTACAAAGTGGATTTAAGTGTTTAAATTGGAAGAAAGTTTTAGACAACTGATTCACACCCCCCTCTTAGTTGTCTATCCTAAATCTAACACAATCCACCTTCCTCTATAGGCGACATGTATATTCTGACCGCTACTGATTACTGCACTCAATGGTCTAAAGCAATAGCTTGTAAGCAATGCACCATAGATGTAGTTATTGAATTTGTTGAAAAGCATATTATCACTAGACTTGGTTGTCCATTTGCTTTAGTTTGTGAAAATGGCCCTGCCTTTTCTTCATTACATTTTTCTAACTGGGCATTTGATTATGAGATTACTCTCAAGTTCTCATCTAATTACTATCCACAAGGGAATGGGGTAGCTGAATCAATGAACAAAAATTTGCTTGAGGTCATTAAGAAATTATTGGACAAAAACCCAGAGACTGGCATACTCAGCTTAGGTTTTCCCTATGGGTAGATTGAATCCGACATAAAGCAGCCTTGAACACATCGCCTTATCACCTAGTCTATGGGATTGAACCCATCTTTCCCATCCATTTGAGAATCCTGGTACTTCAATTCATACAAGAGTACCTTGAAACCAATGATCAATTGTCTTCTAGGTTGACTCAGTTACTACATCTTGAAGAGAAACACAACACTGCTATAGAAAACTTTGCTAAACATCAGGGAGTTATAAAACGATGGTTTGACAAAAGAGCCAAGGTCAAAGCCTTCCATATTTCTGATTTGGTCCTATACTAGGATAAAGCACATGAGAAGAAAGGAGAACATGGTAAATTTGATAAACTTTGGTTGGGTCCTTACCAGATCTATGACATCCTTGGAGACAATACATATCGACTCAAGAGCCTTACTGGTGAAGAGCTGCCATTGTCTGTCAATGGCCAGTTCCTAAAGCACTACTTCTAGGCCTGAGAGGTAGTCATGTCTTGTTTTAGTGTACATAGTTAGGGGTTTGTTTGATTTGGTTAGTTTAGTTTGCCTTTAGTTTAGTTTCACTTTCCTGCCTTTGCTTTCCTTAGTTGTTAGGTGCTTTGCTTAGATTAGTTGTCCCTTTGTTTTTGCTTGCTGCACTTGCTTTTCCACGAGGTCTTTGTTTTGATGTGGTGGCAGCTATGTAGACGTGCAAGTGCTTCTTTGATGGGTGAATAATCTTGAGTCTTCCTTCGAGAAGCGATGGTTTCCAATTAGTTTCGATGTGGGGTCCATTGTTATACCAAGGAGTATGGTGTATGTTCATTGGAAATAAGTTATTAGTTGGTGCACCTAAAGTATTTTCTAACCATATATCCTCTCACACTTTAAATAATCTTGAAGTAGCCAGGTGAGCCTAGGTGATCTTGTGTCAAGTAAAAGGGTTGACTTCTTCTTCTACTACATGCACTATCAATCAAGAAAGAAGGCAGGTGACACTAATTGTTGCTATCCTACATTGGGTAAAAATAAAAGGTGTTTTCAACACCAGACCCATTACAGTGCAAATAAAAGAGCCCACCAAGTTTCAAATGATTACAAAAAGTGTTATCCAAAAATGATTAACATCAAATATCATCATACTAGAAAACATTAGTGGTCATTAACCCATTTCAAAGCTAAACACATTTCAAAATTTGAGTATTTCCTGGTGGTAGAATGATCTTAGCCCTCAAGCTTGTCTCAGGGGATCTGGGGTGAACTTGGTTGCAAAAGGATGGAAATGAATACAATTGCACACACTTAGGTTTTCAGGATGTGGATGGTTGCACTAGTTAGTGATCTTAGATTCTTTGATAAGGTACCTTACTTTTTCATTTAATATGTGGGTAACACAGAGATTCTAGGTTCAAACTGAACGTTTATCGTTGGAATGCTCAGGAGCATTCCCCAGCAGAGATGCCATTTATTGTGCCTTGCACACATGCCCCATTCACAATGGGGACACCCTCTTTTCATTTGGCTTCAGAATCATTGGATTTTTTTCATCCCCTAAGTGATTAAGTGGTCAAAGTGCATTTTGACCTTGATTGAAAGGTAGTATTGAAAAAAATCACTTCACAATTTGCTAGGATGAATCCTTATTTTTCCTTTTGAAGGCCTTAAAATACCCTATTGCACTGGATTGCCCTTCAACCGACCTTAGCACTAAAATCTTGCCTATACGACCTTAGCGCTAAAATCTTTCCTATCTGACCTTTGTGCTAAATTCCTATCTGACCGACCTGGCACTAAAATTTGTTGTCACCGACTTCAATGCTGATTTTCCCCTTTGACAGACTTCTGCGCTAGAATTGACCTTCTCTGACTTGCGCTAAATCAAGTGATCACTGACTAAGTTGGACGAGCCCAAAATGCCCACAAGTCTGATGAACCTGAAATGCCCACAAACCATGCTAACTAAACTTGTAAGTCTTCGCGTTGAATGTAATATTGTCTGACCAGGTCTGACACACCCAAATTCTCTACTGAGTCCAAGCTGAAGAAAATATGTGCAAACCCTAAAAATCTAACAGACATACACCTACGCATTAATGGCGATCTTGCCAGGGCTTAAAAGGGGTGAATTGCATGTTTTAAACCATTTTCTTCGCGTTTAAACAGGATTTTGGAGCTCCGTTCACACTCCAGCTGATTCTCCAAAGCTCGAACCCATGACCTGCCTGTGCAATCCAAATGCACCTTCGCATCTACCAGGTAGGGTTTTGAACTTCCTCCTTCAAGTTTCCATTTACAAACAGTTAAGGTTAATTAGATGCTAAGTCTTTTGAGAAAATAAATATTGAGTAGGGTTTCTGGCTGGGGTTTCCGTACGAAACTATAGATCTTCATTTTGAAACCCTTGCTTAGATCCTCTATTGAAAATGTGAATGAGTCACCATAGGTTAAAAGGAAAGACTTAGGCAAAATTTTCTGTGAAAACCTTCTATTTTGGCACTAAAACAAGGTCCGACCGACCTACAAAATGAGCCATCATTCAGTCAGTCAGTGACCTCCAAAACCTACACCACACATCTAGACTTATTTGGTGATAAAAACTTTGACATCTGACCTACACACCCAAAACATAGTTCTCTGACTTGGTCGCAAGGTCCTAAAAACTCCTCAGGCCATGAAACTGCCTTTTGCACTAAAAACCCATCGCTCCAACTTTGCACTAAAAGACCATGTCTCTAACTTGGTCGAATGCTCTAAAATTCCCCGCAAGATTGGTACCACCTCAAAGTCCTGCTGGAAGCAATATATCATCCCTGCACTAAAATTGATCTTGTCTAACTTTGTGCTGCAAAACTCTCCCACCGACTTGGTCGGTAGCAACCAAAACTCGCGCAGATCGGACCAAGCCGATTCTCATGCAAAAGCAATAAAAACTTTATCGATAGGATTTGTGCTAAAAGTGCAACCGACTGACTTGACAACCAATGGAGGTCGAATGCTTCCAATTCCCGCGCAAGTCGGTACTCGTCAAAATCCACGCAAAATGCTTGAAAGCATAGAAGAAAGTAAAAGCTTTGGTCGGACCTGCCTACTTTCCTTGCTGAGGTCTGATGACCCCAATTTTAGAGCTTTTTTTTGCCTGCAAGTTGAAGAACCCTCAAATTAGCGCAAAACCAGGCAAATGACTACTTTTTTTTTAATTTTCAAAGAGAGGGTGTTTAAAATGATGGAATTAATGTTGTAGTGCATTGATAAGGATGATTTTTATGGAAATTCTTACAGTATTAGATATTTCTTTGCATGCATTAATAAGGGTTGTTACAATTGCAATAAATGTTAGACTTGAGTTTCTTTCAAGAGGCATGTTAGTAATAGCATATTTTCATTTAAGTTCATTCTAGATTTAGGAGTATGTTATGAGACTCATTAAGGTATCAAACTTATAAAGTCTGGTCGTGCAGACTAAATAAGTGCTCGGGCCCAAGCAATGAAGTACGAGTTCAAAGGAATCCCTTTAGAGACCAAGATTCACTCCGGATGGAGTGATGTGGGAGATATAGACCTAGGTCACATAGACCTAGATGACTTCAGATTGAGGGTCTTTGGTCCGAACCCAACTCCTAGGGCTAGAATACTCAGAGACAGTGGTATTGTACAAGCTGTTGCCTTCCCCACCTTAGTGCAATGTGCAGAACTAATGGTAACCTATGTAGACAGGTATGACATAATGACAAGAACTATTCAAATAGCCAATGGGGATATCTTGGCTAATTGAACTCCACCTTCTCTTGCCAAAACCTTTGATATTCCCTGGCACAAGGTTATGACTATGCCAGACAAAAAGGGATCACAAGATGCATATAATAAGGATGTAGAAGGCTGCAGAAAGTTTATGAATGATCATTGGGCCAAAAGAAGAAGGTCTGCTCTCATCAAGCTCCCCTGAGTATTATACAGAAGTGATTTTCACGATGAAATTGGAGACTTGGTAACCTTCTTGAACAAGATATATGGACTGCCTACAGCCTCCACCTTTGAGGATTGGATGTTTGCCATTATCACTGATATATTGAAAGGAACTAAGTTCCACTGGCCTCAACTCCTCAGTGACAATATTCGCGAAGCGTTCAACAATTTTAGAGATAACAAATACTTCAGATGGACATCCTATGTTTTTTATGCATTGGCAAGAAGAAATCATTATGAAGGATTGTCCAAGGTTGGTGAAGTTGGTAATGATGAACAAACTCATATTAAAGTATATGAATGTTACCTGCAGCTGACCTCATCTCAATCATTGATACATTTCAAAAGGGTAAATGATGCATTCACGATGTATATAGCCAGAATACTGCAAGGTAACACAGCCTTGATGATTTCCACTAAGGCCATGAATGAAATAGCCAAATATGGTAGGTGGTACATCCAGTTTGAGAAATTTACATACTTAAGGGTACGAGGCTTCACTGGGATGGCCTACAGACTCCCTAGGTATCTTGATGATAAGATAGTGCTTTTGGAACTGTCTAGACAATTAATACCTTGTGCTAAAAAACTTAAACACTTGCACATAACTAATGTTCAATTTCCCATCAAGTTTGGCAAGGGACTATATGCATGCCCTTCTTTGGCATCGACAGAACAGTCTGATAAAGAGCTTCAGCTCCTAAATTTGCACTACTACAATTCAAGGGGTCATTTTGATCAAAATAGAGTGATGGAAAGGTTCATAAATAAAAGGGTCTTCCATAAGGTGCATATTGAAGATTTTTGGGCCAATTGCCCTGATGATTATGAGGTCATGAAGAAGGCACATGCAAGGCTACCTCTGGATTTCATCAAAAGGTTTCACATAATGGCAGTACTAGACCAGCTTCAAGATGATGAAAATGTTATGGTCAGAGGACCATGGGAGGCTCAGTACCATCAACCCATTCCATTGCCAAATTGGGCAAATGCAAAAGAGAGCTGCCTAGATATTGTTATGAGAGTACCAATCAGATTGAGTAAGGCCTGGGTCAGAGTCCAAGTGGCTATTCTGGAAGGACAAGGAGTTTAGCTCACTTACACAGCTGTGGAATCAAATAAGGACTCTGGGGGAGAAGAGGATGAACCAATTCATGTCATAGCTGAGGCAAAGCTAGCTGAGAAATAGAGGTCAGATAGTGAAGAGCATACATCTCTGGCAGAAAAGGCAAAGAAGATGAAGAAGCCATCTGCAAGGTCCCCTCAGAAGAAAGATCAACATCCCTCTACCAGGACAAGGGGCTCCAAGAAAAGAGATATACCAAGTGGTTCTGGAGAAAGTTCTAAGGCAAAGAAGTTAATAAGGAGGATGCTACAACCAAGAAGAATTCCAATCCTCCAACTACCCAACCTCCTACCCAAAGTGTTGGCACTACTGTCACAACTCCTGCTATTTCTACTGCCCCTTCTCTTTCCATTCCTCCTTCCTCTGCTGGAGCCACTTCACCCATAACCTCAGCTTCCATAACCCAAGAAACATCTCCTACCACCTCTCTTACCTCTACCATTGTTGTTACTTCTTGCTCACTGGCTACTTCTTCCAGCACCTCTAGCAGTCCTATTTCCTCCACTCTTGCCATTTCATGTCATTCCACTATCACTACATTTACATCTTCTACTTCTTCCACTTAATTGCCATTACCTCCCATTTCTACCATCGTTTCACCCCCTCTTCCTCTATCTTCACTCTCCTTTCCTTCAACCCTCATCATCTCTTCTTTCTCATCCTTGATTTTGGCCAACCTGACGCAAGTCAATATGCCTTCCCTAGCCATCTCTTCTGTTGTCCCTCTTTCACAAATGCCTATAGACTCATTGAAAGTACCACTACTACCTGGGATTGAGAAAGTGTGTGCAGAGTTGGGGTTGCAGGAGCCCGAAACAACACTTGAGGAGGAAAAAGGAGTATTGGCTGAAGTAAATAATGAAGACTTCCATGAACCTTCAGCCAACATGGAAGTTATTGATGTATCTGATAGTCCTCTAAACAAAGACCAAACAGAGGAAGATTTCAAGTCTATACAAGCGAATGTAATGACAAATCTAGAGAATTTGGCCCAAGAAGGAGAAAAGGAAAAATAGATAAGTCCAGAGAAGAATGAAGAGCCAGAGCAAGAACAAGAACCACCCAAAGAGCTGGTTGTAATTGAGGGTGATGGAGCTTCTGAATTGAACAAATCTTCTGCTCCTAAGTGGCTGCAAGGCAGAATGACGTATCCTGAGCCACATGTAGAAGTAATGCAGCTTGATCTAAGTACGATCCTATCATAGGCTTAGAAGCCTAAGAAGTAGAAGAAGGCTAAGATTCAATCAAGAATCTATAAAAATGAATTTGAAATGAGAATAGCAGAACTAGCGGTCCTGCCAGCTGATGTAGCAAAAGAACAAATTAGAGAAAAAGATTACATCATATCTACAGTTGATCTAGGACCGACCACTCATGCTCAAAGAGTGGATGATTTTAAGGATTCAGTCACATCAATTTTGGAACAGCTAGATAAGGATGAAATGGCAAAGAATGACTTGAAACAACAAAATGAAGAACTACGCACATGCCTCTAGTTTTTGGTAAAACCAGTAGATGCAGGAGGAGATATAAAGACAATACCCACTTCCCTATCTACTGATGAAATGGCTAGATTGGGTGAGGTAAGAGCAAAATCCTCAGGTACAGAGAACTGGTTGCTGAAAGTTTTTGAGATGGGATGTGAAACCATAAGTGCCTCTGCTCAAGCACATAAGAAACTGGTAGAGTTGCACAAAAGATGGAAAGACTTGTGTGAAGAGTGTGATTCTTTTGATGATTACTATTCACATATGTATTTTAGGATAAAGAGTATTAGAGAACTGTCTACCCAGACTTTGGTTGTGGAGAATATTTTGATTGGGAATTAGCTGCCCAAGGCAGTTGAATGGTATTAATAGCTGCTCTTGAGGAAGGAAACTTTTAAGAATATAAAAGAAGCATATAAGCCAGCTGATGAAGAGTTGAGATTGATTATATATGATATCAATGACTCTCTGAAGGATTGCTCAGAAGCATCCTACGATGATTATGCGGCATTTGATGTTGAAAAATGTAAAGATAAGTTTCATAAGGTACTTTTTGAAGATGCCATGCTTAGCATGGAAGATGAATGGACAAGGTGAGTGACGTTAGAGCCGAATTCAAGGCGGTTCACAAAGCAGGTACAGAGATAGAAAAGATATACAACAAATTTAGTCGGGAGCTGGAGAAGTTTTATTATCAGATAAATCACTTGAAGGATCCTAATATGTCTGAAATAAATCTATTGCAAGTATGGGCCTAACCGGTATTGTCATTGATGTCAACATACTCCTGTTGCTTTAATGATAAGGATTGGATGATTTGTTTGCTGAGGATATTGTGAAAATTGGTCATATTAGGAACAGTGAAGAACAGTGAAGTTAGTGAGGCAAAAGTCTAAGATAAGATGAGGATCAGAGGATGCAGTTTAAAGGGTTTGTAGATATATGTCTTAAGGTGATCTAGTAAAGATTTCAGAGGTCCACATGAAGATCTGAAGAAGTAGTGGCCTCTCAAGTAAAACTTGTTCTGGTAGGTGTTCAAAGGTTACAGACTAATATAGATAGGTCCGGTGAGATCTGGAAATGCATTATCCTGTTCTGCAGATTTGAGGGAGTCTTTAGGAAGTCTTTGTGAAGTGTCAACTCAATTAGTTCATGGTTTGAAGGTCCGCAAGTATCTATTCCTTTGTGATAGTGATGACAGACTGTGTTCTTGAGGTTCTGGATGAAGGAGAGAAGGATTTTAGTAAGAAGTTGAAGTGTGGATGTTCTTGGTGATTCAGACAAGCTTGTGGAGGTCCTTGGATCGTGTCCAGTTTGTGTTGGTGGTCCGCATTAGAGTTTGAGCTCGTAAATGAAGAATTACTTCCAGTTGATGGTGTTCTTCCTGAGACTGGCCAACCGGATGAGTCACACATCCTGCAGATGTTCTTGTTGATGTTTGTCAACTTAGATGATTATTCCTAAGTTGATGAATTCTATAAATAAGTGATTGTAAAGTCATTTCAAGAGTCTTCTTATGGAGATGAGAGTGTGGTAGAGAGGAAGAGAGCAAAAGGCAAAGCAAAAGTTTTGGGTTTAAATGGAATTGACTCAAACATGGTGAAGATGCTATTTTCCAGTTCAAGTATGTGATACTTATTCTTTTGTAGACAATGTGTCTCTTCTAGGCATTGGGCCACTTGTGAGCAGTGTGCTCGAGCAGTGAGCCCTGATTGGCATGTGCCATTTTGTTCTTTCTATTCTTCTAACAGAGAATACAATCTTGGGTTAATCACCCCATGGTTTTTCCCTTAACCGGGTTTTCCACGTCAAAATCTTGGTGTCTTATGTGTTAATGTGTTTCTACTCTTGATTCAATGCATTGTGCTTTCATGATTAAGTTATTATTAAGCTGCTAAATTACAAAGTGGATTTAAGTGTTTAATTTGCAAGAAAGTTCTAGACAACTAATTCACCCCCCCTCTCAGTTGTCTATCCTGAATCTAACAAAATCCTGCACTTGATGCATGGCTGACTTATCGTAACTGACTGGCTAGTGAAGATAAAATTGACTTAGACAAAGAATCCTAATGTTATTTTAAATATTCTAAGGATGTAATCCCCTCATAATTGTAAATGACTATATTTGGGGCAGCATGTGAATCTATTTTTTCTTTTCCTTGCTTCTAAAATGTCCTTTTCTACTAATATATTGATTTGGCTAGTCAAATTGACTAGATTCAATGTATCTGGAGGCTACTTTTCATCTTTTTCATAAGGGACAAAATGTAATCTAGGAATTGATGTGAATGGTTATATTTGTATTTATTGATGTAATCTGGACCATCGGTGTTGAGTTAATCTCCACTATTCATTTGAAAACTTGGCATGCTGCTTTTCTATATAAAGGGCTGCCATTTCCTTTGTTTTGTAAGAGAGATATTTTGATACCGAATTGTTGACCCTGTGCCATTTGAAGTAATACAAAGCAAGTTTCTGTAGTAATTTTGAGAATTCGTGTCTTGTGTTGGCTCATTTTGGTTTTCGTGGTTCACCTCTTACTCTCCCATAATTAGTTAGTTGTGCTTTTATAATGTTCATGGTTTGCTGTAGTATCTAATGAATACTCTAAGTCCATACTTTTAGTTATTTGCTGATGGTAAATAGTTGTGTAAAGTTAGCCCGGATTGATTATTTGTGCTAAAGTTCAATTGCATTTCATAAGTTAAGTAGCGCCATCTATTGGGTATTTAATAAATGAATGTGGTCTAAAAATCTTTTGACTTCCATTGAAGATAGCACCGTTTTCTGCAGCACTGTAACACCCACTTCAGTTTGATAACTTAGAAAGTTGGTTCAAAGTTTTAGAGTATTTGTCTACTAAAGATAACTCATGCATTGTGAATGTCACTTAGGATTCTTCTAAAACCCTAACCCTTTTGCATTTTCTTTAAAACCATTGTTAGTTGTTAGAATAGGAATTTCAGTAGCACTCTATCTTGTTTATTAGCTAAAAATCATAAAAGGGTTTTATGTGTATTTGTTGCCCTGCACCTGAAGATTTGTAGATTGCATGTAAGACCCCTTGTAGGCACAACTAGAACATACCAAATGAGAAATTCCAAGCAAGCTAAGACCTAGCTGTAGCATCCTTGGAGTAGTCTTACCTAGGGTAGGATACTTTTCAAGAGATGTGTGAAACCAAAAATCACACCTGCGTTGTTGTGTGCTAAAACACTCATCAACAGAATTGGCGCTAGAAGGAGGGCATTTTTCCCTCTGCTTAAAAATCAACAAGTCTGGGGACTAGATAGAGACACAAGATCCAGCTTAGCTAGAGAAGAGCTGCTGTCCCTGATAGAATTCAGACAAACAAGAAGGGATCAAGGAATACCCAGAGTGCCAAGAGCTCAGTCAACCCCAAGAAACACAGCTGTAGCTCCCATTAATCCGTCCACCATGGCCTTCTTTGTAGGAAATAACTAGTCTCCTTTTATGTACAACAATTACCATGATATGCCAAAGAACCCAGATAAGTTCTGTTCAAAATTCAAAATAAATGATCCAGATAGGACTGCAGATGAACACATTAAAATCTTTGAAGCTAACATGTTCATGTTGCAAGTACAATATGAGGCTGTGATATGCAGGTTGTTCCCTTATTCCCTGCAGGATGCAGCTTATTACTGGTTTGCTAACCTCCCTGCAGCATCCATAAATTCATGGCGAAACTTGAAGACTACTTTCCTAGATAGGTTTCGTATGCCTACCACCCCAGCTGATCTTTATCGATCTCTTGTAGAGATCCGTAGAGATGAAGGTGAGATGATAAGGTTCTTTAACAACAGAATCCAGAAGGCTTACAGGCATTTCTAGGCTCCTTATGCTGTAGATCAGGCTGCTACCCTGCCTATTTACTATGCTACCCTGGATAAACTTACCTCCATGTTTACAAGGAGAGCTGACCCAATCCCCGCTACTCTAGCTCAAGCATATTCTGCTACTGTCACTGTGAGCACCCAATTAGGACAAACAGCCTCTAGTCCATTGAACCATATGGGGCATGTTGCCATGCCAAATCAAATACCTATGATAAATCAGGCATTGGCTAATCATACTCCTGTGATGAACCCAATTCCAAATCTTACTGCAACACAAGCCTTAGTAATTCACCCAGGTAATTTTGATGCTGAAATGCCTCTAGCACAAATGCCTTTCTAACAGTCTTCAGAGATAGCTAAAGCCAAAGAGGAAAGAGAAGATATCAAAGAGCTGGTTGAGGAGATGAAGAAGCTTACTACTGAGGTTACCCACTTGAAGAATCAGAATGCTTACCTCCAGCAAAGAGGATAGAATCAACAACATTTCTAGAATTACAGTACTCCCAGAATCAGTCACAAAATTAGAACTTTCAGCAGTAGACTAAACAATGGAGGAGTGCCTTCACCCTTAGAAAATTAGAACAATGATACCAGGCCCCCAGGTTGTGTGATGCTAGCTGAAGTAGCTTTATCCACTTGGTACAGACTACACAACATGAATGCTCATTCTGAATTCGACTGCCCAGAATTTCAGATTGCGTCTAGTATTTTCTAGATGGAGATACAAAATGCTGAAAATCAGGAGACTCTGCCAATAGGGTATGAAATTGTTCCCTCTCAAAGGTATGATACTTCCCTAGTTCTTAATAATTATACGTTTCCATTCCAAGATGATAATCAACCTGAGGAAAAAGAATCTGAAGAAGTTAATGTGTATCAGTAGTACAATAAGACTCCTTACAACCTAAGAAGTAGCAAGCCCAAAGGTCCTTTCACCACCTCCATCCCTCCAAATAGCTATCAGATCCTGCCTAATCCAAAAGCTACCAATAATCCTGAACCCCCAAAAGTTACCCATCAATCAATTTATCAGGGTGCTACTATTGGAGAAAATTCCCAACAATCTGACATAGTAAAGATGGGGTAGTATGTAGCTGAGGAACTTAAGAAAATGAAGGCCGGTCTTTCTGTATATGAGTTGCTTAAAATACCTAAGGTTAGGACATCTTTCTTCCAAGATATAGGTACTGGAACTAAAACTGATTATGTCCCAAAGGAAAACATCCCCAAGGATAGCATGGAGAAAGGGAAAGAAAGAATACATGTGACTGATGTGGAACAAAAGATGACACTGTATTAAGACAAGAGAGAAAGTCCTCCTTTCCTCCTAACACTTAGGATCTTCAATAAGGACCTTCATAATTGTTTAGTAGATTCTAGTGCTTCCACGAATGTAATGCCACTATCAATCTGCAAGGCACTTGGGCTCACTCGAGCCAAATCCTCTAGGAAGGTGACACAATTAGACAAGACTGAGGTGACTGTAGTGGGTGAATTAAATAGGATACACATGTAGTTGGCTTCTGATCCTAGGGTGCAACAGTATATAGATATTCAAGTAGTGGACATTCCAGATCAATATGGCATGCTCCTAAGTAGAGATTGGTCTAGGACATTGAACGGTTATATGGCAACTGATTTTTCCCACATATGGCTGCCATGGAAAGGATTGGCCAATCAGATATGCATTGAAAGAGAACCCAAGATGAAGCATATAATTATAGAGTACAATCAGCCCAATGAGATTCTGTTCTCAGAGGTTGATTTGGGAGTGTATCTTCCACATATTAGTCAGTCAGAAGAAGTCCTCATGCTAAGCTACTTGAGACCCTCTAAACCACTTGTAGAAAGATTGGAAAGTACTGAAGCATATGTTCAATCAGATGCAGAAGACTCTTCAAAAGAAGATGAACCTGGGATATTTGAAGGATTCTATGATTTTGTAGCTAGATTTGTGCAAGATCAAGCTGTTGTTGGAAAGTAGGTTCAAATGGAGGAGTTATTACTACCCAATTGGTGCCGTATACATGACACACCACATTCTAAATTCACTTGTCAACTGTGTCAAGAAGCAGTAAAACAAGTGCAAAGACAACTAAATATCCCTATAATCCAGAAAGAGGAATCAACTGTTGAAAAGAAGGAAGGACTCGAGCCTTCGCTTGATAAGAAGAAATTAGTAAAACAAACTGAGGATTGTAGAGATTTTTGCTTATGGACCTTAAGATTTGATGGCTCAAGATGCAGACAAGGGTCCGGTGCAGGAGTCGAACTAATCAGCCCCACTGGGAGCTCATATTTGGCATCACAGAGACTGCAGTTCCCATGCACAAACAATGTCACTGAATACGAAGCATTAGTGCAAGGGTTGCTGTTGGCATTACAGAAGAAGGTCTGAATTATCTAGGTATTTGGTGATTCTGATTTAGTGGTGAAACAAGTAAGAAAATAGTACTCGTGTAATGATAAGAGGCTAAACAGGTTCAGGAACAGAGTTTGGGATTTGATAGAATGCTTTGACGGTTTTAACATCCAAGTCATCCCAAGGAGGCAAAATCATGTTGCAAATGCGCTAGCTCAGACAACAAGTAAATTACAACCGACATCCATGGTTGGATTAAAGAAGTTCTCTGTTGAGTTTGTTGCTACCCCATATGTACCTGATAATATTACCAATTTCCAAGTTTTTGAGGATGATCAGCACATAATTAATTTCCTTACTTCATCGGACGTGTTCGCTGCTCAAATAATAGATGAAGAAGAAATGGAGCCTACTGAAATGGATTTGGAAGGAGTATTAAACCTGAAGACAAATACAATCCCATGAGGAATGGTAGAATTGGAAAGACTGTTTGATGCAGATAATCTAGGAACCCAAAGGAAAGAAGGGGAGTCTCTGGGAGGAAAGTGTGAACCATTTAACTTGGGAATAGAAGAAAATGTTGAGAATGTGTTCATTGGGAAAGCTAGTATCAAAGAGGAAAGGATGGGAATCATACATGCATTAAGAGATTACCATGAGGTCATAGCATGGAGCTATGAAGATCTAAAGACATATGATACCTCGATCATCACACACACCATCCTGTTGAAGCCAGGAGCAAAGCCATTCAGACAAAGGCAGCGGCCAGTGAATGCGCTACTGGAACCATTGATTTTTAAAGAAGTTTAGAAATTGCTATTAGGAAGAATAATATTTCCAATCAGACATTCCACATGGGTCGAGAATTTAGTTCTGGTACAAAAGAAAAATGTAGAAATCAAACTTTGTGTTGACTTCCGTAACTTAAACAGAGCATTTGAAAAGTATAATTACCCACTGCCTTCTTTGGATGAAGTATTGCAGATTCTTAATGGGTCCCTGATGATGTCATTCTTGGATGGATATTCTAGTTATAATCAGGTGATGGTAGAATATGAAGACAAATTGAATACATCTTTCACCTACAAATGGGGCATCTATGCATACCACCACATGCCATTTGGTCTAATAAATGCTAGTGTAACTTTTTAGCGTGCAATGGATGTTGCTTTCAAAGGGTTAGTTGGAAAATGTGTTATTATCTATATGGATGACCTAACAATGTTCTCTAAGAAGCAAGAAGATCATGTAGCAGATTTGAGAAAGGTGTTGCAACAATGCAAGGATCATGGTATATCACTCAATCCCAAGAAGTACATTTTTGGAGTAACTAAGGGGAAGTTGCTAGGGCATGTAATATCTAAACAATGAATATCTATCGATCCAAATCAGATCCAAGCAATACTCAAGATACCTCCCCTAGCGAGCAAGAAGGAACTTAAGTCATACTTTGGTAAGATCAACTTTGTACATAAATTCATCATGGGATTTGCTGAGATTGTTTGACCTCTCAACGCCATGCTGAAGAAGGATGCCAAAATGGATTGGATTCTGAAAGCTAAAGCTGCCTTCGCTAAAATCAAACAAGCTATAGCCAATGCACTTGTATTGGTGAGTCCTAATTATATGTTGCCATCTCAAATATACTCATTTGCTTCTGTGCATACTTGTGCTACAATGTTAACGTAGAAGAGGTTAGTTGATGATGAAAGGCCTATCACTTTCATGAGCACCCCATTGAAAGATGCAGAGCTAAGATATCCAAATGTGGAAAAACAAGCATATGCTCTGGTAAAGGTAGTTAAGAAATTTTGTCATTACATATTTCAATTCATGCAAGAGTACCTTGAAACCGATGATCAATTGTCTTCTAGGTTGTCTCAATTACTGCATCTTGAAGAGAAACTTGACGCTACTATAGAAAACTTTGCTAAACATCAAGGAGTCGTAAAACGATGGTTTGACAAAAGAGCCAAGGTTAAAGCCTTCTACATTTTTGATTTGGTTCTATACTAGGATAAAGCACATGAGAAGAAAGGAGAACATGGTAAATTTGATAAACTTCGGTTGGGTCCTTACTAGATCTATGAGATCCTTGGAGACAATACATACCGACTCAAGAGCCTTACTAGTGAAGAGCTGCTACTGCTTGTCAATGGCCAGTTCCTAAAGCACTATTTCTAGACCTGAGAGGCAGTCATGCCTCATTTTAGTGTACATAGTTAGGGGTTTGTTTTATTTGGTTAGTTTAGTTTCACTTTCCTACCTTTTCTTTCCTTAGTTGTTAGGTGCTTTGCTTAGATTAGTTGTCCCTTTGTTTTTGCTTGTTGTGCTTGCTTTTTCACAGGGTCTTCGTTTTGATGTGGTGGTAGCTATACAAACGTGCAAGTGCTTCTTTGATGGGTGAATAATCTTGAGTCTTCCTTCGAGAAGCCATGGTTTCCACTGAGTTTTGTTGTGGGGTCCATTGTTATACCAAGGAGTATGTTGTCTGTTCATTGGAAATAAGTTATTAGTTGGTGCACCTGAAGTATTTTCTAACCATATATCCTCTCACACTTTAAATAATCTTGAAGTAGCTAGAGGAGCCTAGGTGATCCTGTGTCAAGTAAAAGGGTTGACTTCTTCTTCTACCACATGTACTATCAATCAAGAAAGAAGGCATGTGACACTAAGTGTTGCTAACCTACATTGGGTAAAAATAAAAGGTGTTTTCAACACCAGACCCATTACAATGCAAATAAAAGAGCCCACCAAGTTGGAAATGATTACAAAAAGTGTTATCCAGAAATGATTAACATCAAATATCATCATACCAGAAAATATTACTAGTCATTAACCCATTTCAAAGCTCAGCGCATTTCAAAATTTGAGTATTTCGTGGTGGTAGAATGATCTCAACCCTCAAGCTTGTCTCAGGGGATCTGGGTTGAACTTGGTTTCCAAAGGATGGAAATGAATACAAGTGCACACACTCAGGTTTTCAAGATGTGGATGGTTGCACTGGTTAGTGCTCTTAGATTCTTTGATAAGGTACCTTGCTTTTTTGTTTAATATGTGGGTAACACAGAGGTTCTGGGTTCAAACTAAACATTTATCGTTGGAATGCTCTCTGGGTTGAACTTGGTTTCCAAAGGATGGAAATGAATACAATTGCACACACTCAGGTTTTCAAGATGTGGATGGTTGCACTGGTTAGTGCTCTTAGATTCTTTGATAAGGTACCTTGCTTTTTTGTTTAATATGTGGGTAACACAGAGGTTCTGGGTTCAAACTAAATGTTTATCGTTGGAATGCTCAAGAGCATTCCCCAGCAGAGTCACCATTTGTTGTGCCTTGCACACATGTCCCATTCACAATGGGGACCCCCTCTTTTCTTTTGACTTGAGAATCATTGGATTTTTTTTTTCATCCCCTAAGTGATTAAGTGGTCAAAGTGCATTTTGACCTTGATTGAAAGGTAGTATTGAAAAAATCACTTCACAATCTACTAGGATGAATCCTTATTTTTCCTTTTGAAGGCCTTAAAATACCCTATTTTGCTGGATTGCCCTTCAACCGACCTTAGTGCTAAAATCTTGCCTATCTAACCTTAGCACTAAAATCTTTCCTGTCCGACCTTTGTGCTAAATTCCTGTCTGACCGACCTGGCGCTAAAATTTGTTATCACTGACTTCAACACTAATTTTCCCCTTTGACAGACTTCTACTCTAGAATTGACCTTCTCTTACTTGCGCTAAATCTAGCGATCACTGACTAAGTCAGACGAGCCCAAAATGCTCGCAAGTCGGATGAACCTGAAATGCCCACAAACTGTGCTAACTAAACCTGTAAGTCTTCGTGCTAAATGTAATCTTGTTTGACTAGGTCTGACACACCCAAATTCTCTGTCGAGTCTGAGTTGAAGAAAATCCACGCAAACCCTAAAAATCTGACAGACGTATGCCTATGCATTAATGGTGATCTCGCCAGGGGTTAAAAGAGGTGAATTGCATGTTTTAAACCATTTTCTTCATGTTCAAATGAGATTTTGGAGCTCTGTTCACACTCCAGCTGACTCTCCAAAGCTCAAACCCGTGCCCTGCCTGTGCAATCCTAATGCGCCTTTGCATCTACCAGGTAGGGTTTCTAACTCCCTCCTTCGAGTTTCCATTTACAAACAGTTAAGGTTAATTAGACACTAAGTCTTTTGAGAAAATGAATATTGAGTAGGGTTTCTGGCTAGGGTTTCCATACGAAATTGTAGATCTTCATTTTAAAACCCTCGCTTAGATCCTCTATTGAAAATGTGAATGAGTCACCATAGGTTAAAAGGCAAGACTTAGGCAAAATTTCCTGTGAAAACCTTCTATTTTGGTGCTAAAACAAGGTCCGACCGACCTACAAAATGAGCCATCATTTAGTTGGTCGGTGACCTCCAATACCTACACCACACATCTAGACTTTTTTGGCACTAAAAACTTTGATGTCCAACCTACACACCCAAAACACAGTTCTCTAACTTGGTCGGAAGGTCCTAAAAACCCCGCAGGCCATTAAACTGCCTTTTGCGCCGAAAACCCCTCGCTCTAACTTTGCACTAAAAGAGCATGTCTCTGACTTGGATGGAAGCCCTAAAATTCCCCACAAGGTTGGTACCACCTCAAAGAACTGTTGGAAGCAATATATTAGCCCTGTGCTAAAATTGATCTTGTCTGACTTTTCGTTGCAAAACTCTCCCACCGACTTGGTCGGTAGCAACCAAAACTCACGTAGATTGGACCAAGCCGATTCCCATGCAAAAGCAATAAAAACTTTATCGATATCATTTGCGCTAAAAGTGCAACCGACTGACTTAACAACCAATGGAGGTCAGATGCCTCCAATTCCCGCGCAAGTCGGTACTTGTCAAAATTCATGCAAAACGCTTGAAAGCATATAAGAAATTAAAACCTTTGGTTGGACCTACCTATTTTCCCCACTAAGCTCAGATGATCCCGATCTCAGCGCTTTTTTCTACCTACAGGTCAGACAACCCTCAAATTAGCACAAAACCAGGCAAATAACTATTTTTTTTTTTAATTTTCAAAGGGAGGGTGTTAAAAATGATGGAATTAATGTTGTAATGCATTGATAAGGATGATTTTTATGAAAATTCTTACAGTATTAGATATTTCTTTGCATGCATAGATAAGGGTTATTACAATTGTAATAAATGTTAGACTTGAGTTTCCTTCAAGAGGCATGTTAGTAATAGCAGATTTTCATTAAAGTTCATCCTAGATTTAGGACTATGTTATGAGACTCATCAAGGTATCAAAGTTATAAGGTCCGGTTGTGCAGACTAAATGACTGCTCAGGCCCAAGCAATGAAGTACGAGTTCAAAGGAATCCCTCCAGAGACCAAGATTCACTCTGGATGGAGTGATGTGGGAGATACAAACCTAGGTCACATAGACCTAGATGACTTCAGATTGAGGGTCTTCGGTCTAAACCCAACTCCTCAGGCTAGAATACTCAAAGATAGTGCTATTGCACAAGTAGTTGCCTTCCCCGCCTCAGTTCAATGTGCAGAACCAATGGCAGCCTGTGCAGACCGGTATGACATAATGACAAGAACTATTCAAATAGCCAATGGGGATATCTTGGCTAATTTAACTCCACCTTCTCTGGATGAAACCTTTGATATTCCTTGGCACAAGGTTATGACTATGCTAGATAAAAAGGGATCACAAGATGTATATAATAAGGATGTAGAAGGCTGCAGAAAGTTTATGAATGATCATTGGGCCAAAAGCAGAAGGTCTATTCTCATCAAGCTTCCTCGAGTATTATACAGAAGAGATTTTCACAATGAAATTGGAGACTTGGTAACCTTCTTGAGTAGGATATATGGACTGCCTACAGCCTTCACCTTTGAGGATTGGATGTTTGCCATTATCACTGAGATATTGAAAGGAACTAAGTTCCATTGGGCTCAAATCCTCAATGACAATATTCACGAAGCCTTCAACAATTTTAGAGATAACAAATACTTCAGATGGACATCCTATGTTGTTTGTGCATTGGCAAGAAGAAATCATTATGATGGATTGTCCAAGGTTGGTGAAGTTGGGAATGACAAACAAACTCAGATTAAAGTATATGAATGTTACCTGCAGCTAACCTCATCTCAATCATTGATACATTTCAAAAGGGTAAATGATGCATTCACTATGTATATAGCTAGAATGCTGCAGGGTAACATAGCCTTGACAATTTCCACTGAGGCCATGAATGAAATAACCAAATATGGTAGGTGGTACACTAGTTTGAGAAATTTACATACTTAAGGGTACAAGGCTTCACTGCGATGTTCTACAAACTCCCTAGGTATCCTGATGATAAGATAATGTTTCTGGAGCTATCTAGACAATTAATACCCTATGCTGAAAAACTTAAGCACTTGCACATAACTAATGTTCAATTTCCCATCAAGTTTGGCAAGGGACTATATGCATGCCCTTCTTTGGCATTGGCAAAACATTCTGATAAAGAGCTTTAGCTCCTAAATTTGCACTACTACAATGCAAGGGATCATTTTGATCCAAATAGAGTGATGGAAAGGTTCGTAAGTAAAAGGCTCTTCCATAAGGTGCATATTGAAGATTTTTGGGCCAATTTCCGTGATGATTATGAGGTCATGAAGAAGGCACATGCAAGGCTACCTCTAGATTTCATCAAAAAGTTTCACATAATGGCAGTACTAGACTAGCTTCAAGACGATGAAAATGTTATGGTTAGAGGACCATGGGAGGCTTAGTACCATCAGCCCATTCCATTGCCAAATTGGGCAAATGCAGAAGAGAGCTCCCTAGATATTGCTATGAGAGAATAGTCAGATTGAGTAAGGCCTGGGTTAGAGCCCAAGTGGTTGTTCTGGAAGGACAAGGAGTTTAGCTCACTTACACAGCTATGGAATTAGATAAGGACTCCGGGGGAGAAGAGGATGAACCAATCCATGTCACAGATGAGGTAGAGCCAGCTGAGAAACAAAGGTTGGATAGTGAAGAGCATACATCTCTAGTGGAAAAGGCAAAGAAGATGAAGAAGCCATCTGCAAGGTCCCCTCAAAAGAAAGATCAACCTCCTTCTACTAGGACAAGGGGCTCCAAGAAAAGAGATATACCAAGTGGTTCTGGAGAAAGTTCTAAGGCAAAGAAGGTAAAAGTAAAAGAAGTTAATAAGGAGGATGCTACAACCAAGAAGGATTCCAATCCTCCAACTGCCCAACCTCCTACCCAAAGTACTGGCACTGCTGTCACAACCCCTACTATTTCTACTGCCCCTTCTCTTTCCATTTCTCCTTCCTCTACTCTAGCCACTTCACCCATAACCTTAGCTTCCATAACCCAAGAAACATCTCCTACCACCTCTCTTACCTCTATCATTGCTATTACTTCTTGCTCACTCACTTTTTCTTCCAGCACCTCTAGTAGTCCTATTTCCTCCACTCTCGCCATTTCATGTCCTTCCACTATCACTACACTTACATCTTCTACTTCTTCCACTCAATTGCCATTACCTCCCATTTCTACCATCCTTTTACCCCCTCTTCCTCTATCTTCACTCTCCTTTCCTTCACCCCTCGTCATCTCTTCTTCCTTGTCCTCAGTTTTAGCCAACCCGATGCAAGTCAATGCGCCTTCCCTAGCCATCTCTTCTGCTATCCCTATTTCACAAATGCCTGCAGACTTGATGGCAGTACCACTGCTGCCTGGGATTGAGAAAGTGTGTGTAGAGTTGGGGTTGCAGGAGCTTGAAATAGCAGTTGAGGAGGAAAAAGGAGTATTGCCTAAAGTAAATAATGAAGACTTCCATGAACCTTCAGTCAACGTCGAAGTTATTGATGTATCTGATAGTCCTCTAGACAAAGACCAAATGGAGGAAGATTTCAAGTCTGCACAAGAGAATGTAATGACAAATCTGGAGAATTTGGCCCAAGAAGGAGAAAAGGAAAAAGAGATAAGTCCAGAGAAGAATGAAGAGCCAGAGCAAGAACAGGAACAGCCCAAAGAGCTGGTTGTAATTGAGGGTGATGGAGCTTCTGAATTGAACAAATCTTCTGCTCCTGAGTGGCTGCAAGGCAGAATGACGTATCCTGAGCCACAAGTAGAAGTAATGCAGCTTGATCTAAGTACGATCCTTTCATAGGCTCAGAAGCCTAAGAAGTAGAAGAAGGCTAAGATTCAATCAAGAATCTATAAGAATGAATCCAGATCAAGAATAGCAGAAATAGTGGTCCCACCAACTGATGTAGCAAAAGAACAAATTAGGGTAGAAGATTACATCATATCTACAGTTGATCTAGGACTGACCACACGTGCTCAAAGAGTGGATGATTTTAAGGATTCAATCACATCAATTTTGGATCAGCTAGATAAGGATGAAATGTCAAAGAAGGACTTGAAACAACAAAATGAAGAACTACGTGCATGCCTCCAGTTTTTGGTAAAACTAGTAAATGCAGGAGGAGATATAAGGACAATACCCACTTTCCTATTTACTGATGAAATGGCTAGATTGGGTGAGGTAAGAGCAAAATCCCAAGGTATGAAGAATTGGTTGCTGAAAGTTTTTGAGATGGGATGTGAAACCATAAGTGCCTCTGCTTAAGCACATAAGAAACTGGTAGATTTGCACAAAAGATGGAAAGACTTGCACGAAGAGTGTGATTCTTTCGATGAATACTATTCACATATGTATTACTGGATAAAGAGTATTAGAGAACTGCCTATCTAGACTTTGGTTGTGGAGAATATTTTTATTGGGAATCAGTTGCCCAAGGCGGTTGAATGGTATCAACAGCTGCTCTTGAGGAAGGAAACTTTCAAGAATATAAAAGAAGCATATAAGCTAGCTGATGAAGAGCTGAGATCGATTATATATGATATCAATGACTCTCTAAAGGATTGTCGGGAAGCATCCTATGATGATTATGCGCCATTTGATGTTGAAAAATGTAAAGATAATTTGCATAAGGTACTTTTTGAAGATGCCATGCTTAACATGGAAGATAGATTGGACAAGGCGAGTGACCTTAGAGCCGAATTCAAGGCGGTTCACAAAGCAGGTACAGAGATAGAAAAGATATATAGCAAATTCAGTCGAGAGCTAGAGACGTTTGATTATCAGATAAATTACTTGAAGGATCCTGATCCGTCTAAGATAAATCCTACACTTGATGCATGGCTAACTTATCGTAACCGGCTGGCTAGTGAAGATAAAATTGACTTAGACAAAGAATCCTAATGTTATTTTAAATATTCTAAGGATATAATCCCATCATAATTGTAAATGGCTATATTCAGGGTAGAATGTGAATCTATTTTGTCTTTTTCTTGCTTCTAAAATGTTCTTTTCTACTAATATATTGAGTTGGCTAGTCAAATTGACTAGATTCAATATATTTGGAGGCTATTTTTTGTCTTTTTCATAAGGGACAAAATGTAATCTGGGAATTGATGTGAACTATTATATTTGTATTTATTGATGTAATCTGGACCGTCGGTGTTGAGTTAATCTCCACCGTTCATTTGAAAACTCGATATGCTGCTTTTCTATATAAAGGGTTGCCATTTCCTTTGTTTTGTAAGAGAGATTTTAATACCAAATTGTTGACCCTATGCCATGTGAAGTAATACAAAGCAAGTTTCTATAGTAATTCTGAGAATTTGTGTCTTGTGTTGGCTCATTTTAGTTTTTATGGTTTGCCTCTTGCTCTCCCATAATTAGTTAGTTGTGCTTTTATAATGTTCATGGTTTGCTGTAGTATCTGATGAATACTCTAAGTCCATACTTTTAGTTATTTGCTAATGGTAAATAGCTGTGTAAAGTTAGCCTAGACTGATTATTTGTGCTAAAGTTCAATTGCATTTCATAAGTTAAGTTGCACCATCTATTGGGTATTTAACAAATGAATGTGGTCTAAAAATCTTTTGACTTCCATTGAAGATAGCATCATTTTCTGTAGCACTGTAACACCCACTTTAGTCTGGTAACTCAAGAAGCTGGTTCAAAGTCTTAGAGTATTTGTCTACTAAAGATAACCTATGCATTGTGAATGTCACTTAGGGTTCTTCTAAAACCCTAACCCTTTTGCATTTTCTTTAAAACCATTGTTAGTTGTTAGAATAGGAATTTCAGCAACACTCTATCTTGTTTATCAGCTAAAAATCATAAAAGGGTTTTATGTGTATTTGCTGCCCTGCACCTGAAGATTTGCAGATTGCATGTAAGACCCCTTGTAGGCACAGCTAGAACATACCAACTAAGAAATTCCAAGCAAGCTAAGACCTAGCTGTATCATCCTTGGAGTAGTCTTACCTAGGGTAGGATACTTTTCAAGAGAGGTGTGAAACCAGCAATCACACCTGCGTTATTGTGTACTAAAACACTCATCAACATGGTGGAAAAATCTCTAGAAGATATTACAAGCAAAAGATGAGACCTTTGATGAACAATTTTAGATACAATTGTAGAAAAACAATCTTCGAGGGAAAAGAGAGATTAGAATCCTCTCTATCTCCCAAACAGTGGGAGGCATTGAAAGAAAATATGCATTCTAAAGAATATATGACAAAGAGTTATAAAGGAAAGAGGGCAAGAGATAATGTGATAGCTGGATATACATTTGGCTGAGGTGGGTTACAAGCCAAAATGGACAAATTTGGAGTAAGTGTATGGCTTTTTGGTTCAATTTACGTTGTTTATTTATTTCAATTTTTTATTGAACTGATTATATGTTGATATTGACATTGTATTTTAGGTGGAAAATAGTAATAGAGAAGCAGGTGTGGAAGATATTGTCAATTATATGGCAGCACTAGATCCTAGTAAATCTAATAGTAGTATGAAGTGGAAATCTAGTTCGTCAACTGAGATTTCATAGCCATCTGTTAGATGCCTAGTAAGAGCCTTTGCAGATGATGTCAACTCAAATGAAGGGTACCAACATATAATGAGTTGCTTACACGGTCTCACTGAGAATGTGTTGTAGTTGGCTTCCTCCGTTAAGCCTATAGTTTTTGCATGGAATGACTATAATATTATGGATGCAGATGAGGTAAGAGGCTCTATTACACTATCCTTTCATTTGGTGTTCTTTTTATTGGGTAAACTTGTACCATGTTTTTGTTATACTTCCTTTTGATTGCATTTTTTGGATACTTCAATATTTATCATAGCTCTTGGATACTATAAACAAAGAATGAACCTACCCTCAACATGCAATACTACAATTCTAGCCATTACAACCTTAGCATTGATGCTTTACATGAATGTGTTATCACGAATTGTCTCACTGTTCTACTTACAGAACCAAAAGAAACGTGCAATACTACAATTTACTAGGTTCTAATTCAAACATCCAAAAGAAAGCTCTTTATTACTGTGATCTTTTAAGAGGGAAATTTTAATCTTCCCAAGAAGACCCAATTAATCAACCACACAAAGTAAGGAAATTACTCTGACAAATTAGAAACATAAAACCAATTTGAATAATAAAGATATTCCAAGTTGGAGACAACCTAAGCAAATTATAATCATTCACATTAATCACAATAATTAAATAATCAAATTTAATTGGGCACCAAATTCAAAGCTTTGTTTCCATCGATTGTTTCAGAAAAAGCTTCACAAAATGATTCTTTCTCCCAAAGTTCGAATATAAAAATATCACTATTCAACCTTGCATTACCCCTTACCCATGGTCTTGGTTTCCTTCTTATAGAAAATGAAGGAAGCAACAAGCTTCAGACTGTTCACATTCAAAACTTTTAAATTATCCCTAGCAAAATATTATGACTATTCATTTGCCAATTTTCTATTGAAAATACAACATATACAACGTTTGAAAATATTATATGCAAGTACATACACAAGACAAGAAAAGACAAGAAAGAGGGAACAAAAGTGATTGTGCTTACTCAACAAAAGAAAATATATGATGATGGTCTCTCTATTTTATGATATAAATATTGCTCTTTCACGACAATGATGGTTGATCCTACTAATAGTTAAACCACATGCAGAGCAATTTTAGCAAAGCATCACGAAAATGAAAACACCTTGATGTCAACAGAGCTGTCGATATTGATAGTGATCATGATGAACTAGTGGACAAGAATGTGTAGCACAATCATAGTTGTACTGAAGTTGAGGTGGAATAATCTCACAACATACCTTGACTTAGTCATTTAAGAGTGGAAGAAAAAATGTTATTTTGAACAAAAATTTATAGTTTTTGCATTCTTTACTTGACTTATATTAATTTTTGCATGATGATTAAACCACATGTAGAGAAATCATTTGAAAGTAGAACAAAAAAAAGGCCCTATCAATAGAGCTCTCTACAAAGCTGCACAACTTGAGGACAATGATGATAGTGAACATCTTGATGAGAATCTGCATGATATTCAGAGTAGTAATACTAGTGCTGGAATTGAGGTGAGTGCTATTTATTATTTTTATGTCTTTCATGGTAGTCATTGTTGTTTTAACACACACATGCAAGAAAGCTATTAGGTCAGAATGGAGATAATCAAACAACTTATGAAGACAATCAAACAACTTATGAACTTGAATATTAATAGAAAATCAGAACACCATACATATCCAAAAATTTAACCATCCTTGCCCATTATAATATTAAATTATCATAGAAGTGTAATGTCTTGAATTTGAAATATGATTGGATAGATTAAATTGGAATATATAAATTGTCATGTTGAAAGATGATGATTGGCTAGGCCTTGGATAGATAATTATAAAATATAACTAAGAAACATAAAGCACGGGCTTAGCAATTTGACTAAGATCTGGCTCCATTAATCAACCTAGAACACCCGTGACCATAGGCCTGGCAAGGTGTTCCTCTCCATGTTGCAATATCTGTCAAATGTGCTCTACCCACCCATATTGCTAAAGCAATACATCGATTTATATATTACCAAAATTATCAAAACTTTATTCAATCTTCCATGCTTCTTTTCACACTGTTCTAGCAATAAATAGGTTTACCTTGGCAATGTGATTGATGTATTCCTGAGATATACAAGTATTAGTGGAAATTATATCTTCCATGACAGATTCTAGCCTGAAGAATTTTTCCATCTATTTATGAACATTCTCTATCACTTTGTCTTCATCGTTGGCTTTCTCCAAAGCTATGGGTAATAACTGCACCAACTCATCTTTCCATAGATCTTTATCCTATATATTACCCTCATTATTGAAGAAATTGGGAAATGCCAGATCCCCATGTAGATCAAAATCACCAATGTCATCTGACAATATTGTATCAAACCTTTCATGTTCAATGATCAGTCCACTACATTCCTTGAGTGCTTGCTCTTCGGCTTTTAGTTCTTCTTTCTTCTCAAGCGATCTGAGATGCAATCTTCTATGTTCCTGATAAGCATTATGGGTTCTTTTATGTAAGTCCCATACTTGATCACTACATTACATCATCTCCTCAAATCTTCTTTTTATCAATTCAGAAGCCATCTAATACTTAACAACTTTTATGTCACTTTCTGGTTTATCACTTTTCTTTTGAAATTTCTCTGCTTTAACTTTCCAATAATTTTTATCTGGTTCTTGATAAGACAACCGATTACTGGATGATGATATTTTATCCTTATACATAGCAATCTCTTGTTTTAATTTTGTATTTTCTGCTATATATGCATTGTTATTCTTGACTAGTTTCTCTATCTGGGATTTTGTAAATTTGGCAACATTGATATTTAGGTCAACAGTATCCAGTGGGTCAATATCTTCAACTCTCTGTATTATGAGATGACCAAATGCTTTGTTTGGATCATCAATGATTTGAGGCCTCTGATGTGGGGGGTAAAGTGCCCATATCAATAGAGCTGCCTTATCAGGGTCATACCCAAAACCTTTCTAGATTTTATCCAAAGTTTCAATACTTAACTACATCTTCTTATCCTAATTTCTTTTGAAGGTATCAAAAAGAATGGCTGAGGTCATATCCCAACCTGGGACTATCATCACCCCTGCTTCTTCTAGCAGGTTTCTTCCCTTTTCTGGGGTCTGTCATTCATTGCTTTACCAATTTCATTTTGAAGTTGATGTAATACCTCAGCTTGTATCTCAGGGGAAATATTTTTCATCTTCTCCCTGGGTTGTATACCTTTGAATTCATAAAGAAATGCTTTAGATCGAGGGGTTTTTATAAAGTCTTTATCTAAGACAAAATTTTTGCTAGCTAGATGTCTCATATATTCTGATAGTTCATCAGGGGATTCTATATCAACTGCTTCTCTGTCCATAGGTGGCTCATAGCTATCAATCATAGGTTCAAAACCTTGTACATTTTCATCCTCACCCTCTAGTTCCTCATCATCTACAATGCTAGTATCCATAGAAAAAAAATATCAGGTGTAAGTTGAGGAGAAAGATGACTCAAAGGAGCCTCATATCTAGCTTGTGTTTCCTTGATATTTCTACCTCTTCTTTCAAAGATCTCAGGTGGGACATCCATAATTAATTCTGGTGCCTTTGAAACTAACATGTTCAATATGTCTATGGGATCAATAATTTCTGGAAAAGCTCCCTTATAGTTGGGGTTTTGGACTACCCTCCAAGCCTTGTCTAACATTATTTTATGATACAGTTCTCTCCTCTCAATGGAAAAAGCTTCATCAACATTTCTAATTAAATCCTCATCCACAAATAGTACATGTTGATACCTTTTCAACTTTTGACTTGTACTGACATGATTGATGAAATGCTTAGGGTCAAAATTTTCCCTAGCATTTCCTTTAGGCATCCCAAAGTAATCTAATCTCTTTTCAATTTCTTCATAGCCTTTCTCAGAAAAAGTAGTAAAATCTCCAAAACGCAGGGTGCCTGGTATAAAGGATTACTTATTGTGTTTGTTCAAATGCATGAAATCGAATGAAGCTAATTGCCTAACAATTTCTAGATATGCAATTCTATCAGGACAAGTCTTCGGGAGTATAAATGGTGCTCCTTCATACCTAAAAACTTTTATCTTTGTGTAGTCCCTATATACATACCAATCACCCCAATTGTGATTGATCTTTTTATTCTTATCCATATCCTTTGGCCTGAGAAATCTTTGTATATTGGGTGACAAATTGTAATTGCATGGATAACTAAATTTAGCATATAAAGGCGTTACAAAATACTCTTTGAAATACAAATAATGTGACCTATCACACCTGCTATCCCAAATGGTAGCCCACATTTGTACTGGCTTAATGTCTCCATTTTTATCTAGATCTCTAACCTTGAGAGTTTCATCCCATAGGCCCATCGTTTGCCCTTCATATAAAACTAGATGCATAAATAAGGAATAATGCATAAATCTAAAGCCTTTCTTCTTATTCTTTATAGCCTTTAAATCATTGTGAAGATCATTCAAGAGATATTTGGCATAATCAGATGTTTTGGCATCAGGGCTTTGTATATCTGTAGCTAGAACCATTGGTACTATATTCATAAATTTAGGGGCATCCACACCTAATACCTGATAGACTGAGTAACAAGTATATCTAAAATATGGTTCAAACAAATCAACCAAATAAATGGGGTCCTTAACCCCTAAGAACAATCTGAGCTGATTGTTTTTATCCCTAAGTCTATGAAATGGTAGCCTCCACCTTTTATAAGTGTTACTTAGATTTTGATACTCATTCAATAAGTCCTTAATCTTGAATACCATATCAAAGCTTGAATCTAACTGAAAGACCACTGATATATAATCCTAGGTAATAGGAATAAACCTAGAGCCATCTTTAAGCTCAATCATATGAGTTTGTGGATTATAATGATCTGCCAACATTTTAAGCAGTTCTATATTCAGAAACACATTGGGTACTACTAATTTCCCCAAATTTAACTTCCAAGGATTTGAGATTAGTTTGTGTCTGTGCATTTTCCTATAATGGTACATGAATAGGTCATATCCCCTTGTAGGGGTCCACAAATCCCATAAATGTCTATTAGCATCTTCCAATTTCTAAGCATGTGGATTTAGTTGAGCATTTCTTCTGGACCTTTGTCCAGACCCCAGGCATTGTTTTATTAGGTCTTGGTTTAAATGTCTATCCTTGGTTTTCTACCTTTTCTTAGGGTTTTCATTCTTAATTTCCATAATTTTATGTCTTTATGACTTCCACAATTCTCTGTAAATTCAAATTTAGGCTTGGAGTACTTACTTGAACAAGCTTCCCTTGATCTGCAACTTTGTCATTTCTAATCTCTAAGCTCCTCAATTTTCTCTGTTTGCTCAAAAATATTTTAGAAATCACTTCTTTTAGCTCTAGCTCATTGATGGCATATCCGTAGAAAATTCAATATCTTATGCAGAAATAATTACTTCTTTCAAACATAAGCCATCTAATTCATGTCAAATAGTCATGTCACTAATTTATCGGGATGGCTACTTTTTCTTTCTTCGACATTATTTCATCATTCTTTGGGCTATCGGGATGACTTTGGATAGTGTTACACCGATATCATTATGTCCCATCGATATCTTTTATGTGTTATATGATCCCTTTTATTTATTAACTTCCTTCAAAATGCCCTTTAATAAGCATTATCGGTGTATCGTCGGGACCTAAAATTATGTCACTTCGATATCCTTGAGTCCCTCGATATGCTTTTATTGATAGATATCACTTTATCGGTGTGACACATTTAGGTGTCACACCGATATGCATTGGTCCCATTGATATGTTTGGTATTATTGGGATATCGAAGAGATATGTGATCAAGTCATCCGGATACCCTTTAGTCTCCTCAAAATGTTGTATTCTCCTTAATTTTTCTGACATCAGCCTTACATGCAAGACGAGGTTTGTTTACTACTTCGAGCCATCGAAGAGACACTACGTTGAGTCCTCTCGACATAGCATTCTTCCAATGATATCCTTTTGTATGGCCTTTTTATTTAAGGGATTTTTTGGTTTAACTTTAATGATTTTATTCCTTTAGGGTATCGGTGGGATGTCATGGGATTATTAAGGCTAGGATATAAGATGATCGGATTTATTGTTTCGAATGAAAAATTAAAATAACATTGTGAGAATAGTTTATTTAGAATTATGGTGGGAATTAACAAAATTTTAGGGTTTTAAAATTTAGTTCCAACATAAGTAATGGTTGTTTTATTATGTAAATAAGGGTAATCATTACCTATGTAATAATTATTATATATTTCAATATAATGTGTAATTTTTTTTATTTTTGCAGAAATGTATTGATAAACTCCAAGAAGGGGATAAAGTTAGGGTGTTGGATCCGTTTGATGGTGTACCTGTGGGCATTGGGCAGATTCACTCACTATCTATTATACATGGAGTCAACTTGAAAGGAACAAGAGATGCAAATGTAAATATTTTAAAGGTCACAAGTAAAATATGCCTTGCTTATGAAGACAAAATAGATGGAGCTGTTTGTCTAAAAGAGAAAGAAGGAACTTTCACACGGTGGCCGCTAGAATATTTGCAAAAAATGACATAGTTGATGTTTAACATATACTAGTTGTTAGACATCTTGGCCCACTGCTTTATGTAGTATTTTGAATGTGTTGTTTAGGGATCTTAATTTTCATGGTGAATTTGAAAGAGTTGGAAACTCTTAGACAACTTTGACATTTTTATTATATTTATATATATACTCTTAGACAATTTTGATATCTTATAACTTGATATATATATATATATACATTATATTTTTTATTGCAGATTACCATTCTTTATCATGATGTTGAATCAATCTTTTAATTCTAGCATGTTGTAGCTTGTTTGTATATGTAATTTTTTAATTTTCTTTTATGTTTTAATTCAAATTTAATAATATGTTTTTTCTGCATTATAAAATTTATGATATTTAGTAAATTATTCATATCATGCTAAATTTACTACCAATTAATGGAAACCAGTAAATAAAAATGACTACTAGGACTAAATAAATGAGTAGTTAACAACAATCAATGACTAAATTGATGACTAAATATACTACCAAATTGATGACTAAATATACTACCAAATTGATGACTAAATATACTACCAAATTAATGACTAAATATACTACCAAATTAATGATTACAATGACTAAATAAATGACCAATTAACAACAATCAATGACTAAATTAATGACTAAATATACTACCAAATTGATGACTAAATATACTACCAAATTAGTGACTAAATATACTACCAAATTAATGATTACAATGACTAAATAAATGAATATATATACTACCAAATTCATGACTAAATATACTACCAAATTACCAAATATACTACCAAATTGATGACTAAATATACTACCAAATTGATGAGTAAATATACTACCAAATTAATGACTAAATATACTACCAAATTAATGACTAAAATTTGTTTGGTCATAAATTTGGTAGCGAGATAAATGACCAGCAATAAACTACCAATGATCACATGACCAATTTTTTGTAGTTTATTTAGTCATTTATTTATGTTTTTCTACTAGTGTAAAGACACAATAGATTGTCATAATCCCAAAACAATTCATCTCAATGTCTATTATACCTACCCCCATCAAATAGAGTTTTAAACAAAACAAACTGCAGTACAGTCAAGAAATAGTATATTGCCATAATCCCATAACAATCCATCTCAATGTTTGTACCCACCACATTACATATAGTTTTAAACAAAACAAAACTCCTATATAATTTGCATAGAAAATATGTTAACCATAAATATCTATTCTTGAAGAGAAATTTACATCAATTATGTTAATACCTAGTATACTATCATAATCCACAATAGAAAATACATAGAAATATAGAAATAAAAAAGAAATCTGAATTCTAAATTTTATTTCCACCTAGGGGACAAATTCTAGCTTGGCTGAAATACAAGGAAACCATATTCCATTTAATATAAATCTAGTTACGAAGGCACACATATAGAAGTTCATTTTTTAAAAACTTATTTACTCACAACTCAGACACAAGAACTAAGCTTGCTAGATACAATAGAACAACCTAAAGCCCACCACAAAGATGAAGCACAAGGTGGAAGGTTGACACCTTATGAATGTTATAATCAACAAGAGTATGCCCATCTCATGCCTTCTTTGTCATGTATCTTGGCCTTTACATTATCAACAGTGTCAGAGCTTTCCACCTCCAAAATGATAGTTTATAAAACTAGCATATAGATATCTTAAATGCATCTATCTAAAAGATGCTGAGATATATGAGTCTTGAGGTGCCTATATTGAAAATGTCATTACGAATAGATAGGTACCTCGAGAGTGATATCTCTCAGTATCTTTTAGATAGAAGCATTTAAGATATCTATGCTAGTTATATTCCTAATTCCATCCCTAATCCCAACCTTAATTCTAATCATAGTTCTATATATAGATAGAAATGTAAATGACCTTTGTTGTTTTATTGTGACTATAACCCTAACCCTAATATTCACCCTAATTCTAACCCCTACCCTAACCCTGATTCTAATCATAGTTTTAACCCTAATTCTAATGTAAACCCTAACCCTAACCCATATTCTAAACACTAATTCTAGTGATAATCCTAACCATAATTGTAATCATAACCCTAAATCCAATTATAATTCTAATCTTGATTTTATCCCTGACCCTAATTCTCACCCCAATACTACTTATATTACTAATTCAAACACAAATTATAACTATAACCCTAACCCTATCCTGAATTCTGATAGTAATGCTAACCCTAACTCTGATTCTAACCCTATCCCTAATTCTAGTGATAATTCCAACCCTAATGATAACCCCTATCCCTAACCCTAATTCTAACCTAACCCTAATTCTACACATAACCCTCATTTTATCACTAAGCTTAATTCTATCCTTAACTATAACCCTAATTCTAACTCTAACCCATGTCATAAAACTCATTCCTCACCTCAATATTAGTGTTCCATTATCCCACACCAATACTTAAAAGTCATATTGCATCACATAGAATTGACCCCTGAATTTCAAATTTTAAAACTTATAATATTGTTGACTCTTACCCATTTCTTTCCCACTATGAGCTGTCTTGGTACACATTTGTATGATATATCACTTTTAGGGTCTTAGATATGTGATTTTTGATGGCATTATCATTTTTTAGATCTGTTACGTCTCAAAAATGTAGGTTATGAACCTTAAGAGGTTGCCAAGCTCTCTTAATGCTTTTGGCTAACAAAATAGGGTTGATATGATTAAAAACCCCCTTCTCTTTAGGTTTTACTAGACCTAGGTGGGTATACCTTAATAAGTAATGCAGATTTATGTGGCCTTAGTGATCTACTCACATTGGCATGTAGATTAGAGACAAATATAAGGCTAAGAGTTATTCCTACTGTTAAGTTTTGAAGTCTGAAAGGTTGTTATAAAGTGATTATGACCAATGCCTAATTCTATTGGGTTAATGGGGTCAAGATTTGTATGATTTGCAGATTTATCTACCTCGCTTAACTCTGACTACCTGGCACTCTTTGAATGTTTACACTTTGTATAAATGTGCAAGACTGTTGGTTATTAGACTCTTCTGTAAAATTCCATTGATATCTCTTCATGTTATTGTGGTTGTCTAAAAGGATTTTAATTCTACTTTGAAGGAAACCAACTAAGATGATTTATTTAAAGGATTTTAACTCTAGGAAGAGACCAATAAATGTACATCACTTAGAAGGATTTAAATCAACTTCTCATAGAAACCAACAAAGCATACCACACAGAGACAACAATTGTGCCTTGATAAATCTAAATGATTTAAATAACTAGAAAAGACCAATATGGAGATAGTCAAATAACTCATAAGAATGAATATCAATAGAGTAGAAGAACACCAAAGATATATCTCCTAATTAAACCATCTTATTATATTACTTCAAAAATCTCATAGAAGTTTCTGTATCTTATTTTTTAAATATGACTGAAAATAATATTGTATGTATAATAATTGTTCTGCAATTTATGATTGTAAACTTGGCCTTGGTTTCCCTTATATATATGGGAAGCAAACAAGCTTCATGCCAAAACAACATGACTTCTCCTAAATTATACCTTTTTGAATAACTAACATTTGTTATGAAACATAATTAAGAAATAGATAAAGAGAATAATATGGGCATCTGCATCAATCAAGATCTGAATTTGTTAATCATAGCAAAGCACCCATGACCACTGGCTTGGCAAGGTCCTCCTCTCCAATGTTGTAGTATCTGATGAGTATGCTTCACCTATTATCATTACTAATGCACTATTTATTGTTTCTTCCTTTTGATTGCAAAAAAAAACTTGTATTGGCAAAATTTCATTTCAAGTTCATCTAACCCTTTTATGTTGCTCTGGAGATGAAGAAATTAATCTTGGTGATATGATTAATATAATCTTGAGTAGCATAGGTATTTGTTAAGATTATATCATCCATGATAGATTCCAAAGTGAAGATTTTGTTTAAACATATATGTGTGCTTTCTATTACTCTGTCTTCATCATTGATCTTCTCAAGAACCATTGGTAACAGTTGGGCTAATTCATTTTTCCAGATACCCTTTTCCTATAAATTGCTTTCATTATCAAAGAAACTAGGGAATGCCATATCCAGATGTTGATCAAAATCACCAAGGTCCTCTACTAACAAAGTTTTGAACTTTTCATGCTCACTGATTAGTTCATCATATTCCTTAAACACTTATTTATCAACACTTGATTTGGGTCTTAGTTCCTCTTTCTTCTCTAGCATCCTGAGGTGCAATCTCTTATGCTCTTGGTAGGCACTGTGTGTTCTCTTGTGCAATTCCCATAGCTTATCACTCCTCCCCATCATTTTCTCAAATCTTTTCTTAATTAGTTCAGAAGCCATTTGGTATTTAACAACTTTCATTTTAGTTTCCAATTGATCACTCTTCTTTTGGAATTTTTCTACCTTAATCTTCCAATAATTGGTATCTTCTCTAGCCTCCATCACTCTTTTGTTAGATAATGATGGCAACCTATCCTTATAAGTGGCAACTTCTAGCCTCAGTTTTGCATTCTCTATCATGTATGCATTATTATTTCTTACCAATCACTCAATTTGAGACTTTGTAAATCTAGCAACATTCACATTTAAATCAGCAGTGTCAATAGAATCAGTGTCCTCAACTTGCTATATCAAGAGATGACCAAATACTTCATTCAGGTTGTCAATGATTTGATGTGTCTTATTAGGGGGGTATAGTGCCCACATCAGTAATGTTGACTTATCAGGATCATATCCTAACCCTGTTTTGATCTGATCTAGTGCTTCAATACTCATGAGCTGCACTTTTTTATTCTAATTTCTTCTAAAGGAATCAAAATAATAGCTAAGGTCATATCCCACCTGGAGACTAGCATTACCCCTGCTTCTTCAAGCAGTGTTCTCCCCTTTTCTGGAGTCATAGTCTCCATTACTTTGTTAATTTATATTTGGAAGATCTCCTTCAATGCCTCAGCCTATACTTTAGGAGTGATGTTCTTCATTTTCTCTCTAGCCTGTTTGCATTTGTACTCATACAAGAAGGCTTTGAATTTAGGAGCTTTTATAAAATCATCATCTAAAATAAATTTTTTACTTGCCATGTGTCTTATATCTTCTGATAACTCATCAGGGGCTTCCATCATGACCATTTCTCTATCCACAGGAGGCTCATACTCTTCAATTATAGGCTCAAAGCCCTACACACCTTCATCTTCACTTTCAAACTCTTTATCCTATGCAACATTGGTGTCAACAGAGAAGATGATGTTTGGTGTAGGCTGAGGGGAAAGATGGATAAAGGGTACTTCACACTTAGCTTGTGTCTCCCTGATCTTTTCTCAAAAACCTTAGGAGGAACATCCATAGTTAATTTTGATGCATGTTCAATTAACATGTCCAACCTTTCAACAGGATCATCAACCTCCAAAAAAGCTCCTTTATAAGTGGGATTTTTGGCTATCCTCCAAGCCTCAACTAGTATTATTTTATGATACAAGTTTCTTTTTTCAATTGCACTATTCTCATCAACATTTCTGATCAAATCATCATCAACAAATAGCACATGGTGATATTTTTTCAAAATTTTATTAACTTTGACACTATTTATAAAGTGTTCAGGGTCAAAGTTTTCTCTTGCATTTCCTGATGGCATTCTAAAATGTTCTAATTTTTTATCAATTAATTGATATCCATTTTCAGCAAGAACTATTAAATCTCCAAAACACAAAGTACCAGGCATCAAGGACTGCTTGTTGTGACTTTTAAGGTGCATAAAGTAAGAGTAAGCTAATTGTCTCACAATCTCTAAATAGGCAATTCTATTTGGATAGGTTTTTGGCAATAAAAATGGTGGTCCTTCATACCCAAATACTCTAATCTTTGTGTAGTCATTGTAGGCATACCAATCACCCTAGTTGTGATTGAATCTCCCACTTTCAATCTTGTCCTTTGGCCTCAAAAATTTCTGCACTTCCATTGACAGGCTGTAATCACATGGATGGCCTAGCAATTTATACATAGGTTTTACAAAATATTCTTCAAAATGTAGATAATGGGATCTTTCACACCTACTATCCCAGATAGCTATCCACATATACACATGTTTAATGTTTCCATCCCTATCCAAATCTTTTACCCTCAAGCATTCATTCCACAAACAGATATTTTGTCCCTCATACAAGACAATATATATAAACAAAGAGTAATGCCTAAATTTACTACCTCCATTTTTTATAGAAACCAAATCATTGTGAAGATCATTGGCAAGGTACTAAGCATAGACTGGATGTTGTGCATCTTGGCTTTGTACATCTGTAGTTAGAACCATTGGTGCAACTTCCATAAACTAAGAGCCTTCCAGACCAAGCAATTGATAGATAGAATAGTAGGTGCATCTAAAGTATTCCTCAAATAACTCTATAGAATAGGGTGGATCCTCAATTCCTAAGAATACTTTGAGCCTATTTCCTTCATGTTAGGGCCTATGTAAAGGTAGCCTCCATCTCTTGTAATTATTGCTCAGATTGTAGTACTCATTCAATAGGTCTTTATTTCTAAATTTCACATCAAAGCTAGTGTCCAATTGAAGCACCATCGATATATAGTCTTTGGTGACAGGGATGAAACCAGACCCATCATTCAACTCAATTATGTAGGTTTGTGGATTGTATTTCTTGGCCAAAGCTCTTAAGAACTCCACATTGACAAACACATTTGTCACTATAAGTTTTCCCATGTTCAGTCTCCATGGATTGGAGATAGGTTTATGCCTATGCATTTTCCTATAATGATAGAGAAAAAGATCATATGTAACGCCCCACCATGAACACCTTAGAGAACAACACATCTATGCTATGCAAAGCAGAATAATTTTTTTTTAAAATGAAGAAGATAACAAAGTAATGTTTAACAAATCAATACACACCATTAAACTATCAACTTGTCCTCTAAGGTTCCATGGTTGCATTACTTGACAAATCAATTAACATAATCTAACATACATCATTAACTAACATCAGCAGATCATTCTAAATCTATTACACTAATGAATACACATATACATCTCCATTTCATGACATCAGTTAGATAATCAACTTGATCAAGATTACAGGTACATATTCAATAGCCTATACATATGAGTACATCATTATGTAGTTTACATTATCACCATCCTGATTACATCTAAATATATACAATGTGATACAATTGATACACAAGACTAGTACATGAATATAAATCACTTCCTTCGTAACTGGTACAAGATTTGATGCCTGATACACAAGATATATCCTCCTCACTCATGAACATCAGCAAGGGAAAAACCAATGGATAAAAGCTCTTCCACTCGACCATGTGGAACCCTGAGGTCCACCCCCTGAGCTAGGAGTAATCATAAGGTTCCCACTACAACATACAGTCAGGTAGATAGAAGACTATAAGAACAAAGACAACACATGACTTCAACAACACAAGTCAATATCACAAACAACTCAACATCACTTCCAGAGGCAAACACATAACAAATGGGGAGAGTACAACTAGGGAATGCCAGGCTGCAGTAGGAAGGAGTGTCATCACATGGCTTGTCATGGGTTGTCCTGGTAAGCCTTCCTAGGCCCCAGCCCCCATCTTGGGTTGTCCTGGTAGCCTCTCTCGACTCCCGGCCCCCATACAATGCTCATGCGGAATCAACATACCTTTCATGAGGACAAGGTAGTTGATCTTGCCATTCTAGGCCTTCTCATCTCATCTCAAGCCTAAATGAGCACTTGAGCCATGAGTGAGGCATCCACTTATCTTGTTTAGTGTGATTAGCTACCCAACCCCCTAATTCATTAATTAGGTTATCACTGAATTAACAAACTCCCACATGGGTTGTCCTGGACGCCACTTTGGGCTCCGACCCCCATTGAGAGCCACTCCCCGACCTGCAACTAGAAAACCCCACTCAACAAGAATAGAAAACATCATCATGACAACGAGGATTCATAAACCATGCAAGGCATTAACCATCTTACATAACAATTATCCTCATATCCACATGTATATATAATAATGCAAGGCATTAACCCTCTTGCATATCAACTTAATCACAGGGACAACTCACAAAATATTGTCCATAACAATACATAAACATTACTCCGTTACAATACTCGATGTCTCCCCATTACAAAATCTAACACAAAACTCAATACAAGATAAATATAATTAAACGATCAACAATACATCCCCAAGGGAATACATTCATCAATCACATTGTCTTTTATCCCAGACATAACTAGAGACAACATATCATCATATATCCAATACACATAAAAACACTATACTTGAAAACAAATCACATTATCCTATGCCTCTGGACAAATCCCCTAACAACTTGCACAGTGGACCCCTTTACAACCAACAATCTCATTACAATGTTAATAAACCCACTATTGAGACTATTTAATCAAACTTCAATTAACAAAACCTTCATAATGATGTTGTAATAAGATCGTTACCAAAATTAAATTAATCAACAATAATCATAACAATTTAAATTAAACTTTTATAGTTAATATCATCTATATTTCTTTATAGTTCAAAAAAATTAAATCTATTAAATTAACTAAAATATTAATCTACATTTGATTTTGCACTTACAATTTCCCATTAGACTTCCTCCCATACATTTTCTAGACGGCTTGGAGATGACAACAATATCATTTGAAATAATAATAATAATATTAAACAATAATGAAATAATAATATTAACAATAACAATAATAATAAATTCCATGGGATATAAGATAGTAAATATTTTTCATCCAAAGAACATTAAATGAACATTGTAAATAAATTTAATATGACAATTATTTATTCAACAGTGCCTCTAAAATACTATAATCTACTATAGTAAAAATAATTTATATTAAAACCTATAATATATATCATCATAATCCTATGTAAATTTTGACAGTTTGATTAAATCTCTTCTTTCATATGATAAGTCTTTTAACTTTTTAGTTATATTTTATAGCTGAAATGTCTATTTTCAGCTATAACGTTGTATATACTATATTTATATAACATAAAACTAATTTTTGAACCTTTTATATAAACTATTCATTTGAAAATGGAAAATAGCCATAAAGATATTGGATAATTATATTATTACATGAATTTTGTATCCAATGTAATAAGTTTCTGTAGTAGTGCTGGAAAATTTTATTAACTAACAAATCTCTTTTTTTTTTACATCTTTACATGAGCTATTCAACTACAAGTGAAAAATAGCCCAACGGAATTTACTTTATACTCATTTCCTACTGTGAATATAACATTTTGGAATAATAATAGTGTTGATTTTACTATAGCATGGGATGGCTGGGTGCCCTAGTTTTCGAAGGCAATTTAAATTAAATTGATTAAACTTTAGATTTTAATGTTCACTAAGTACGGGAAATATAATTTCTTAACACATTATTGTGCTTTAAACTATTCTGAAATAAAATGCATGAATGGAACACAATCCTCAATTACAGCCATGAGATGCATGAGAATATAAATTATGATAGACGTGAGGCATGAAAACAAAATGATTTCATTTTAAATCTTCTTATTGTTGTTCATGTCATTGCACAACAAAGGAGAAGGAAGGTAGTTTGATGAATTCTCAAGAAAATTTGTTAAAACAGATTATAGTATTTCAACTATAAACATTTCACTACCCTATAAACATCGACGCCCTAATAAACTGGTAGCTAGAAAACAATATCTGATATTAAGCTACGATAAAGAAATTCTGACAACTTTGTTTTTTTTTTTTAAAGGAAAAAGGAAACCGGTTGAAAGCAAATAACTCAAGCAAGTTTATCAAATTGCAAGGTTTAATATCTTGATGGGAGTTGAAAGGGAAGCACAAACAGAAATAAAGAATTACCTTCTATGGATTTGTTTCCAAGCAACATTATATCCGCATGGTTGACCTACTTGGCCGTGCTATCAAAAGATACCCTAAACTTTATGATTGAGAAAACTGTTAAATCTGTGCTGGCTATGTGGGTGCAATCTTCTTGGTGTCTGCCAATCACATATGAATCTAGGCTTATGAGTATTTTCAGCAATGCTATTTTTCTTTTTTTTTACTTAAATCCTAAAACCGTTTCATGACTTTAGTTCTTCTCTCAAACATCTCTACCAAAATGTACAGGTTATATGGCGCACAACCTGGAAGATTTAAGGATGAGAGCTGTAAATACTTCAATTACAATTGTAATCCAAAATGTCATGTAACAACAGAGGATCATTTTCATTGGAAAACTAATGATAAGCTTAACTAAACCAAAAGAAGAATGCCCTCTATTATGTTGTATAGATAGGAGATGCTATAGGTATACAAGAAGTCACTGCAGGTAAACTGGGAGCTTTTATGGGTCATTTAAACTACCACCGGTGAACTGGTAACATGCTATATGATTTTGGAGACAAACAGTAAGTTGAGTTGATTTGATCATGTATTTATCATTTCTTTTGACAACATAATTGATATCAGATGGAATTCATCGATTGCTGGATACACTCAAAATTGTAGAAGATGGAAATCACATACTGAGTACCGATGGTGATCTACAGATTATAATTTGGGATCATTGAATGATGAGGATTGTTGATTGGAGAAGCAATTACGATTCCTATATAGGGACAATTCATCAATTTCATAGAGAGACCAGAGAATAATGGAACTTGAAAACAAACGTTGGCTAGGTGAAGATTCATTGCCGGTTTGAATACTGCCCCCCTCCAACTAGTCTCTCTAATCTCTCGAAGACCTGCAATTCCTTCCTCCACCCCTCTCCCGAAACCAAAGGATTCAATAATTTTAGGATACACACAGAATGGGCTTGATGAGGAAGTTTTAGAAACTTGAGACAAATGCAATTGGCGAATGTAATAGCGGGTCTTCTTGAAAACACCTCTATGAAAAAATTCAATGATTGTAGCAAGTGCACAACATAGTTTTGTAGGGAAGACTTTACAAGGCTAAAAACCATCTATGAATCCTTAATGTGGAGAAAGGATCAATAAAATGAGAACTTGATAGTAATAAATTTCAGCCTAGAATGTGATATTCATTCATTCATCAAAACTATCTAGCGTCATTTGGAATGCAATGATTGTAGAAGATGCATGAAATGGGTTTGTAGAAAATAGGTTTTTAAGAGGCTTTCAAGCAAAGGCAATTAGCAGGATTTAAAGACTTTAAGAACAATCAATCAATAAATCTGAAAAACTTATAACAAACTTGTTCAAACCATAAATAAATATAGATAATGATGGAACCCGGCTTCACCATGCTAAAATTTTGATGCCGGGATCACTCCTACCACAGCAACACCAGACCTCCAATCTCCCTCATCTCAACTGGATTGAATGCTTGGCTGCCTTGAAGATTTGGTGCCAAAATCACTCCCTCGGCTCTTCCAAAACTGCCTCCTCCCAAAACTGATTCCCATCCATTCTCCCACTTCCTCTTTAAAAATGAGATCCCTAAATTCTCTAGAACCTTCTTCCTCCACCTCTTTAGGAACCAGACACAAGATCCAAAGTGACAACCCTAACTTCTCTTCCAATATACTTAATAATATTATTATTTTATTATTTTAATATTAACTATATATTACTTTTAACACATTTATAGTTGTTTATATTTATTTATTTATTTATGCATTATGTATATTTATTTATTTTTATATTAATTTTATCGATTACAACTAATTAAATAATTTATTGTTAATAAACAACTCATAATAATTTATTATCAAATTTATTTACATTTGATTACTTATTTACTTTAATTTATCAAATATGTTCATTTGTCTTAATAGTTCTATTTCAATAGAATAAACTAGATCATTAATCAAATGACTATGACATATTTAATCTAATATGGAGCAACACCTGACTGCTTAACAAAACCACAAACCATGACCATGATGCAGGAACAAACAATTCAACATACAATAATGACATGCGACACCAGATACTCATCCTCTTTGAGGATGTTGACTGAGTAGGGAACCTTATGCTAACTCCGATCAACGATTCTATTGGCTAGGGCACGCTTAGACCTGCTAGTTCAAGTGGAGTCGATGCCCAGTACCTGCATCCTGCAGTAAACCACATAGTCAAACATGAAAATATATATATCATCATACAGTGAATGGAAGTTGCAATGTGGCAAGGTACTTGAACACGGGTAATGCAACACTGTTCCATTCACACAAATACATCTACAAGTAACTACATTACACCTAATTTTTGATTACTTATCAACAGAATAGGATAATCAATTATATAATGATCTAATATGACAAACACTGTTAAAGCATCATAACCATGATCAAAAAACACATTAAACTCAGGATAACATTAATCTATAACATCAAATATGTCCATCAAACTATGAAAGCATAAAATGCCAATAGTCAAAACTTCCACAGATGTCATCATAACATGTCCATAAACAACTAGCATAATAATAGAGAATCGATCATCAAACAGAATGTCATAATGTCTAGTCCTACTAGGATAACTATCCATCCGACATAAGGCAAGGTGAGGGGCACTACATCATACCCCCTTATTGGGGTCGATGTGTCCCCTATTTTTCTATTTATATCTTCTATATTTTCAGCTTGGTTGTTTAACTGGGCATTTCTCCTAGATATTTGTCTTGATCCTGGGCATTGATCTATCAAATCTTGGTTTAAGTGCCTTTCTTATAATTTCTGCCTTTTACCCTTAAGGTTTTCATTCATATCCTCCATGATTAAAACTTATGTAAAATAACCCTACTTCTATGAATGTAATTCAAACTAGTATGTTGCAAATTCTAAGCCAAATTCAGGGTACTTACTTGGATATCTTCTCTAGTTCTCAAATTATTATTTTCGCCATGCCTTGCCCTTACTCCTCGTGGTTGCTTATTTGTTTAATCTTCTCAATATTTGCCTCAATATACTTAGTTTTGGTGTATTAGTGGTGTCTCATGGAAGCTCTCATATCATTGAAGTGACATTTAATTTTTGAACAAGGGCTATTTGATCACCGCCAAACATGTCTTGTCACTAATCCATCGAGATGATCAACTTTATAATCTCATCGATATGTATCTTTGCCTTTGATATTATTTTATTCTTTTTATTTCCCTCAAGATTTTGGAATGACCCTAGATGGTGTCATACTGATGACATGGTTTCCTCCTAAAATCCCCTTTATGAAAAGTCTCTTCGATGTCCCTTTGCTTATTATGTCATTTTCCTTTTCGAAGGGACTAGAAATCACCTCACTTCGATATTCCAAAGTCACTTTGAAATACCTTCAATGTTCTTCATTCATAAATGTTGTCAGCTTATCAGTGGGACTAGAAATTGTGTTACTCTGATATTCTGAATTCTTTTTAAAATCTTTTTATTTACCCTTTGTGAGTGTTATCGCTTTATCGGTGGGACACATTTAGATGTCACGTCGATATACATTAGGTCCTTCGATATGCTTTTTGATGTCTTCATAACATCGAAGAGACCCTTAAATGACTCACTCCAATAATCCTTAGTCTTTTTGATCTGTTAGTCCCTTCAATTTTTTGCTATCAGCCCTATATGCCATTGAGTTGTGTGTTTCTTCCCTCGTGGTCTTTCAAATTATCGAAGAGACTCCAAAGTGAGTCTCCCTAATATGGTGGTTTCTCATTGATATTCTTCATATTCATTTATTGAAAAGATTCTAGGGTAGGACTTAGGCAACATAGAAGTGCTTTTCTAATATGGTTTTTTGCTTTTAGGGTGAAGGCGACAAGACATGAATTTATTAGGGTTAAGATTCTGGGTCAAATGGATGTATTATTTTGAGCAGGGGGGAATTTTAAAATGGTATTTTGGGTATAATATGATGGAAAGAAATGAATTTTTAATAAAAAATTTAGTGTTAAAATATTGTTCCAACAGTGGCTTTGACTAGGGATGAATGGCCTTGAGGTCATTGCAAGAATTTAGAAAATACTCTCTGGGACGCAAACCAATGGTGGTGGTGCTAGTTCCCAAATTAGCAACCATCAAACTGTAAGGGTTTGCCACTTCCTATGCTCAAGTTTAATAAAAGATTCAACCAACAAGGATGAGAGGTTGTTTGCATTTGCCTCCCCTTCACTTCAAGTTCTATCACAACTAGGGGGTATCCCTATAACAAAAAATTTGTCCTTGACTCACTCAGAGAAAAAAGATTTAGCTTTTCAATACTAGGCAAAATGCTCTCATGTATGCACCAAGATTTGTTGGATAAATCCTTAGGTTGGCAATTTTCTTGGAATATCACATTGGTTGAGAATCAGAGTATGCAAGGTCTTAATCCTACTCCTACTGACTAACAAGTTGAGATTTTGAAATGTTTTATCTTTTGAAGTTGTGAGACTTTCCTAGACCCTTTGGACAGACAAATTCCCAGACCAATGCTTTATTAGGGCAAGAGAGTCAAACCTATTAATGTAAATGTTTCCTTATGACAGCAAGACTTCATATCTAGAGGACTTAAGATAAAATATTACTGCCTAATAGCAATATGTCCAAGAAAGAGTATTATCTATGACCATACTTCATTAATCCTGTGATATCACCCATTTTTCCCCATATCTGATCTAAAGCAAATTTAATCCACTCCTTGAGTAGATGCAGAAAATTAGATATACAATATAGCTAATCTATATTGATGAACTCATAAACCCTTGATAACTTTGTTCAAAAGAAAAATGATAACACCCAAGGAGATAGTCATAAACAATACACATAGACAATGTTTTTTATATAAATCAACCTGGAGAGAAATTTATCCCTCAAAATTTTATCATTTAGAAAATAAGAAATACCTTTGCACCAGACAAAGAACCAAGCCTGCAACTGAAAATGCCTTCCAAAACATGGATATCTTATATCTCGAGTCAAAAGAACAATCCCCAATCCAACTCCCAATACCCTATAGAATGGCCTTGAATTCCCTTTTAAAGGAGCAAACAAGCTACCAACCACCTACATTTTGACAAACTTCCTAAATGATACACTCAAATCCTTACAGATTTTCAAATAAACAATTAGATCCTCAATAAATTTTGTAGCTGAAGTAGTCAGATTCCTTGAAGAAAATCCACCAGCGAAGCAATGCCAACCTTGATTGGATGGGAAGATTTGATATTTTGTTCATAGTCATGTAGCAGATTCATTGATTGTAGAGTGGAAATAGGCAAGAATGGTGCTAATAGACATCAGCACCATCTCCAAGTTTAAACCTTAGCCATTGATTTGGACTTGTCCTTTCACTAGATTAATGCTTTGAAATGCTTGACAATCCATATTGACACCATTGAAAAGTCTTCACCAATAGAATTGCGCCTATCAGACAATCTTTCCTTTACTGACTTTTCCCTCCTCACATCGGATCTAGACATGTGGAGTTCTATCGCAACATCATGGCCGACAATGGGCCACCACCTTTGGGCTTTGCGCGATTATGCTAAGCCCTCCATGCATCCCCTCTTCATTTGCCTTTCACTTCTTCGATTAAGATTAGGCCACATGTCACTTTGTCATACCCATGCAGTGAATATTCTCCTCTAGTAGATCCTTCTGCATGCCTGTACAACCGTTAGATCTCCACCCTTTAGATCATTTCTTACTTTGACACCTAGCAGTGCATGATTTATCAGTATGGGAACCTCAATATAATGTCTCTAAGCCACATTCTTTGATAGTTGGTGCCTTATCATGGCTGCACAATAGGGTGGTGACATCACTATAAAGGCAATACAACATCGTGCTAAGCTGCCACATGGCACTCTCGAGCCCTACAAGACTTAAGACTTAAACTTTTACGTTGTGATGGACTATGAGCAGTAGCATTAGGAAGAAGGGGCCAGTCACTTTATGACTCAGAAGGCACAAAGTTTTGACTTAAGCAATCGGGAACCTATGATAAGCGGTCAATGAAAGAAAAGAACATAAAGTAAAAAGGTGACCATAAGACTTTAGGGTTTGAAGAAAAAGGATAATACTTGCATGAAACAAACTCACAACCCTAATCCTAGGTAAGTACCACTGTTGGCTCTTGCTCAAGGATGCATGCCTCTTGCAGGAATGGTGAGTATCTCAAACCTCTAGAATGTTGACCAGGTGCCATATCCATTGGGCCATAGAGTCACCACTGCACCCTGCATCACAATTTGCATCTTCAAATTTCACTTGGCAGCCTAAGGCCACCAAAAAGGAAGGACCAGTACTTTCCTTTATCAAATACCTTGTTTTCATCTGATTGCATTGGGTGAAACCTTATAGCACCAAGTTTTCTGCAACATTTATTCTTATTGTCAACTGCACTTCTACTCTTTTCATCTTTAGCTTCCTCAAGAAATCCATAGCAAGATTCATCCACCTTTGTTATCCATAGCTATAGATTATCTTCTTCACATGCAACCTTCAAATCATAAAAGGTGAAGAGCTCATATGAATCCACATACAATTTTTGCCCCTTTTCAAGCAATGGAACATCCTCTGTACTGAACATGCAATACTCAGGCACAAGCAATCCTTCAGAAACCTCCACATTCCCACCATTTTTGTGCTTAACAACTTCATCATCACACTCCACGTAGAATGCTTCAAGAGAAGGCACAAAGAACTCAGAATATAGCCCTTCATCAAAAACCTCATAGTCACCCTTACTATCACAATCGATACTGTCCCATGTTGTACAAACATCTGCAACCTTCACATCTGAATAGTGATCCTGATTTTCCTCTTCACCAATGTACTAATATTCAAAAGTTAACATTTCAACTTCTACATTGTAGAGGTGGTCATCATCTTCAAGGAAGCATTAATATTCAACATTTAGATATATTTCATCATCTGAAAGATTCTCACATGGGTTTGAAAGTTGACAAACCTCAGTGCACTCTCTATCATTCCTTGAATCAACATCTTCTGTATTCAAGGTGAAAATCTTCATATCTAGCTTGTACAAATAATCATGAATAGTTGGGATATGCCCATTGCTGCAGGACGCATCTTCATAGATATCTTTTATTTTACCATCTGAAAGGTAGTCTACGTCTGCATATCTCTCTTCAAGAGGCTGATTACAATCTTTGTCTTCATCATTATTGGATGTGCCCTCATTTTCTACAATAGCTTCTTCATGTATCACATCATGACTACACTCAATGTTCTAAAATATATCCCTTTTAAAACTTGTAGTCATGAACTCTATTGGCATTCCATACTTCTGATTATTTTCAATATCCATAGCAATTTTATAGGCATGATGAAGTGTGGCAGGTTCCTTATCTCTCAATAGATAACTCATTTCTTCATCAAATGCAGCCAGATAAATTGTCAAGCACAATGCATTATTAGGTCTCATATGTTTAGGAATATGCTTGAGCAATTTTGTAAACCTTAAATTAAAGGTTGGAACCAGCTCATCAATTTCTTTTTGAATATTCATGAATTGTATAATCAATGAGGACACATTAGTCCTTTCACCAAATTGTTCTAGGAATGCACATTCTAAATCTAACCATGAAGAAATTGAATACACATGCAAGTCTAAAAACTAGACCCTAGCATCATCTATTAATGACTAAACAAAGAGTTTTCATTACAACATCTTCATGCTCAATCTCATAATCTTCTATTAAATCACAAAAATTTTGTAGATGTTTGTTTACAGATTCAGAATTTGCTCCACTATATTTTGGCAAAAACTTTCTAATTTTACTGGGGACAACATTTGGGTAACCACTAATTCCACTGAAATCTAGGGCTTTGTATCTCTCAATAAAAAAGGGTCTTCTTTGAGAACATGACCAGGATTGTTGTTCTATTCTAATCATTTTGAATGAAAGAGTGAAGTACCTGGGAATGTATTGTAGCTTTGAACAGGTTCAATCAATAGAGTCACCACCTCCAAAGAGGACAAAACATTAAGAAGGCACTTTTATTTTTAGGGTTTATCACACCAGCAGAGCACCACACAGTCTTTCTTTGATCACACCGCAATGATAGTAAGTACAGTTGCCACCCTCCAAAGGGAATGAGAGAACAACAATGTGCTAAATTTACACACCCATGACACATGCCAGTACTGGTATTTAGAGACTCTTCAATAATATCTAATGATCAGTCCCCAACAAAGTCACCAATTTTGTTGGTTCCCAAATCAACAACCATCAAACTCTAAGGGTTTGCCACTTCCTATGCTCAAGTTTAATGACAAATTCAGCCAACAAAGATGGGAGGTTGTCTACACTTGCCTCCCCTTCACTTCAAGTTCTGCCACACCTAAGGGGTATCCCTATAACAAAAAAATTGTCCTTGACTCACTCAGAGAAAAAAGATTTAGCTTTTCAATATTAGGTAGAATGCTCTAATGTATGCACCAAGACTTGTTGGATAAATCCTCAAACTAGCAATGTTCTTAGACTATCACATTGGTTGAGAATGAGAGCATGTAAGGTCCTAATCCTACTCCTACTGACTAACAGGTTTAGATTTTGAAATGGTTTATCTTTTGAAGTTGTGAGACTTTCCTAAACCCTTTGGATAGACAAATTCCCAAACTAGTGCTTTATCAGGGCAACAGAGTCAAACCTATTAATGCAAATGTTTCCTTATGATAACAAGACTTCATATCCAAAGGACTTAAGATAAAATATTACTACCTAACAACAATATGTCCAAGAAAGAGTATTATCTATGACCATACTTCATTAATCCTATGATATCACCCATTTTTCCCCATATCTGATCTAGAGCAAATTTAATCCACTCCTTGAGTAGATGCAGAAAATTAGATATACAATATAGAAAATCTATATTGAAGAACTCAGAAACCCTTGATAACTTTGTTCAAAAGAAAAATGATAACACCCAAGGAGATAGTCATAAACAATACACACAGACAATGTTTTTCATATAAATCAACTTGGAGAAAAATTATCACTCAAAATTTTATCATTTACAAAACAAGAAATACCTTTGCACCAGACAAAGAACCACGCCTGCAACTGAAAATGCCTTCCAAAATGTGGGTATATTATATCCAGAGTCAAAATAACAATCCCCAATCCAACTCCCAATACCCTATAGAATGGCCCTGAATTCCCTTTTAAAGGAGCAAACAAGCTACCGGCCACCTACATTCTGACAAACTTCCTAAATGATACACTTAGATCCTTATAGATTTTCAAATAAACAATTAGATCCTCAATAACTTTTGTAGCTGAAGTAGTCATATCCCTTGAAGAAAATCCACCAGTGAAGCAACCTTGACTTCAATTAGATGGGAAGATTGGATATTTTGGTCGTGTAATAGATTCATTGATTGCAGAGTGGAAATAGGTGGGAATAGTGTTGACAAACAATCGCTCCAAGTTTAAACCTTAGATGTTGATTTGGGCTTGTCCTTTCGCTAGATTGATGCTTTGAAATGCTTGATAATCCATATCAGCACCGTTGAAAAGTCTTCACCGATAGAATCGTGCCAATCGAGCAGTCTTTCCTTTGCTGACTTTTCCCTCCTCACATCAGATCTGGATAGGTGGCATTCTATCGCAGCATCATAGATGACAGCGGGCCACCACCTTTAGGCTTTGTGCAGCTGTGTGAAGCCCTCCACACATCCCCTCTTCATTTGTCTTTCACTTCTTTGATTAAGATTAGGCCACGTGTTGCCTCGTCGCACTCACACAGTGAATATTCTCCTCTAGAAGATCCTTCTATGTGCCCACGCAACCATTAGATCTCGGCCCTTCAGATCATTTCTCACTTTGACACTTGACAGTGCATGATTAATCAGTATGGGAGCCTCACTATAATCACTATAAGCCACATTCTTTGATAGCTGGTGCCTTATCACAACTGCACAGTGGGGTGGTGATGTCACCATAAAGGTGGTGCAACACCACGATAAGCTGCCACATGGCACTCTCAGGCCCTACAAGACTTAATACTTAAACTTTTACGCTATGATAGGCTATAAGTGGCAACATTAGGAAGAAGGGACCAGTCACTTTACAACTCAAAAGGCACAAAGTTTTGACTTAAGCAACCGAGAACCTAGGATAAGCAGTCAATTAATAAAAAGAACGTAAAGTAAAAATATGACCACAAGACTTTAGGGTTTGAAGAAAAAGGATAATACTTGCATGAAACAAACTTAAAACCCTAATCCTAGGTAGGTACCACTAGGTGGGGAGGGGTGGGAAATGGAAATCCTAATCTCCTGTGGATGGAAAAGGAAAGTTTTCAAGAGAAGTATTTTAGGAATTGTCCATGCACTGGCAATTCCTGTACTTCACTACTCATATTCTGTAGGTAATAGGAGTCTTCACCACATTTACTAGTGATGATAAATGGGCCTATCCATAATGCCTTGACTTTACCATGTTTTCCTTTGTGCTGTCCCATGACATTCCACATGAGAACCATGTCATCCACCTTGAATTTTCTTTCCTTAGCCCTTTTATCAAATATGTATTTCATATGTAATTGCATTTCTTCATTTTGATCTTGAGCTTGGGCCCTTATTTCATCCAATTCAACTAACTATTCCATCCTCTCTTCCATAGGTTCAGGAACATCTATATCTTCTTGAAGGAGAAATCTAGATACTAGTAAGAGATTATGTATAGGAAGCCTGACTTGTGCACCGTATACTAGTTCAAATGGGGATTTTCCTGTAGCCTTCTTTATAGTAACCCTATGTGCCCATAAAGCCATTTTTAGTTTTTAATCCCATGCCTTCTTGTTATTTTCTAACATCCTTTTGATTGTAGGCATGAGTTTTCCATAGTCCATAGTAATTGTGAATAAATCTTTTGGATTACACTGTGTGTGTTTTTGTCTCAACGTTTCAGATCACACTCAGTGATCCATCATCAGGAAGAGGATACAATAAGAATATGATTGCATAAATGTGCCCTATAAAAAGGAGAGATGGGGAATGACTGTAGGGAAAGTAGCTAGTTAATTGCCCATACATTTTGCTATTTATACATACATAGCATTTTCCTACTCAGATATTTTGCTATCCATATATTTTTAACTTTTCATCATATCTTCTTCTTCCCTCTATTTATATCTTTCGCTTCAAATTTATTGATGCATTTGATCATTTTTCGTGACTTTGTTTTCTTGGTTAACAATTTGTGGTTTCTACCCTTATTTTAATCCATTATTTAATTTAAATTACTAATACATTTTCCTTCCTTTCTAGATATTGTTCCTTGATACAATTTGTCTTACTTTTTGCATTGCATTGTTAATTTGTTTTGCTTCTTAATCTATTGATTTTAGCATACTTTCTATTCTATTTCTAACCTTAATTTGACCTTATTGTGATAAATTTATTCATTTATGTGTTCTCTCTTATTTAGTTTTATTCTATTAGTTTAGATGTATCTTATTTATTGCCCCTATGATATTAATTTGCAAGTTAATTTATTGATTTTTACTTCCTAATCTGATTGTTGTCCTTTTTATTTTTTGTCATATATATTAATCTATTAGTTATTACTATGTTATTTAATTGGTGTATTATTTTTAGATTTATTGGTTTATTATATTACTACTATTACTATATTATTCCTCTTGTTTTCAATTCCTCCTTTTTTTTGAATTTTTCCAATTCATTGGTGGGCAATTAACTAGCTGCTTTCCCTACAGTCATTCCCCATCTCTCCTTTTTATAGGGCACATTTTTGCAATCATATTCTTATTGTATCCTCTTCCTGATGATGGATCATTGAGTGTGATCTGAAACATTGAGACAAAAACACACACAGTGTAATCCAAAAGCTTTATTCACAATCCTTTTGATTATTTTTAGGATGCTTTTGTTGCTTGACTCTGCCTGCCCATTGGCCTAAGGATCATATAGGGAGGTATATGAAATTTTTATGCCATAGGATTTACAGAATGTTTTGAATTCATCTGATTTGAAGCCCATGCCATTGTCTGTAATGATTCTCATAGGAACTCCAAACCTAGTGATGGTATTTTCCAATAGAAAATTAACCACCACGTTACTAGTGGCTTGTCTAGTTGGAATTGCTTCTATCCACTTTGTAAAATAATATGTGGCTACTAGGATCCATTTGTATCCACCACTAGATCTTTCTGCAATCTCCCCTACAAAGTCAATTCCCCATTGATGAAATGGAGCTTCAACTTGCATTGGTCTTAATGGTAAGGCTCCTTGGTAGTTTAATTTGCCAGAGAACTTTTGACAAGCTTCAGATTTTCTCACATATTTATGGGCATCCTTAAAAACTTCAAGCCAATAATATCCTTCTCTCATTATCTTATGGGCAGTAGTCTTTGCTAAGAAGTGTCCTCCACACACACCTTTATGCATTTCTTGTAACATTTTCTTAGCTTGTGTTTTATCCAGGCATAAAAGTAAGATACCATCTCTGTTTTTCTACTATAGATCTTCATCTATGAAGACGTATTTTGATGTGACGAGTTTCAAAGTTCTCCTTTGATTGTCATTCAGGCCTTGAGGACAGTTCATGTTTTTAAGATAATACATTATATTGGTGTACCAAGGTGTATGCTCAATGCTTGTAATAATGTTATCTTCCTCTTTTATGTTGCAAACTTGTGCAACCTCCAAATTTGATTCAGCCATTAACTTGGCCAAACCCCAACCTCTAACAAGCCTAGTGATTTGGATGTTGATGTTAAATTCTTGGATTCTATTGATCCATCTATATCTCCATCCCATGACTTCATTTTGGATAAAAACATCCTTCACAGCAACATTTGGTACATAGGCTATTACATGGGCTCCAACCAAATAGGGCCTGAATGCCTTTACTGCTTTTACTAGGGCATAGGCTTGTTTCTCAGTAATGTCATACTTCAGCTCTGCACCTTGAAGTGATTTGCTGAAAAATGAGATGGGTTGTTCATATCCTTCTTTATTTTTGTGCAACATTACAACCACCACTATATGAAAAGATGCAAAAGAGAATATTTGGAATGGCTTATCAAAGTCTGGAGATTTTAATACATGAGCTTCTTTAATAGCTTTCTTAATGGACATAAATGCATCAGTGGCCTCCTTAGTCCAATCTATTTTTGCACCCTTTTTCAACATTCTTGAAACTGGCTTAACTATTTCTACAAAGTTGGGAGAAAATCTCCTGACAAAATTTATTTGTCCAAAGAAAGATTGAATAACTTTCATAGTTTTTGGAATAGGAATTTTATCAATAGCCTCCACTCTTTCAAGATCAATCCTTATGCCATGCTTTGAGACTATGTGTCCTAGCAGTTTACCCTCTATCATAGAAAAAGGCATTTCTTTGGGTTTAGGGAAATACCATATTCCAATGCCCTGATGAAAATATTTTCTAGATGTACACAATGATTGATGAGACCATAAAGTGTCTCATCTTTAGTCAAATAAAAGCATATATTTTCTCTTCATTAAATCAGTTTTTGAAGTGCACTTGAGTATGGGTTTGAAGATTTGTAGCTAAATATCAAATAAACTTGTCTAAATGCAACGATCAATGCCATGCATGAGTTTATCTTGATATTACATGTTCACTTTGAAATCAGCATTTATTTTATCAATAAAGTGAAGAGAAAGTCTATTTTATGTTAAGTTGCAGAGTTTCAGAATTATAGAGCTCCGGAGATGGACAGAGCTCTGAAGATGCATAGAGTGTCAGAGATGGATAGAGCACCGGAGATGGACAGAGCTCTGGAGATGGACAGAGCACCGGAGATGGACAGAGCTCCGGAGATGCACAGAGCGCTAGAGATGCATAGAGTGCCGGAGATGCACAGAGCGCCGGAGATGGACAGAGCTCTGGAGATGGACAGAGCGCCGGAGATGCATAGAGCTCCGGAGATGCACAGAGCGCTGGAGATGGATAGAGCTCTGGAGATGCACAGAGCTTCGGAGATGCATAGAGTGCCAGAGATGGACAGAGCGCCAGAGATGCACAGAGCACCGGAGATGCAGAAGTCAAAAATGCAGTTTCAGTAAAACTACAATATCTCACTCATTTCTTAATGAAAATTAGAATTTCAAAATGATCCAGAAGCTTAAAGAGAGAGGAACAAATCTATGAAGGCATTTTGAAGAGATTTATTAAAATGAATAAACGGTTAATGATATAAGTTGACTGTTACAGAACGCGAAGACTCAGAACAAAAAGTCAAGAAAACTAGTTTCAGTAAAACTACGATATCTCTCTTATTTCTTAACAGAATTTAGAAATTCAAAATGATCTAGAAAGATGAAAGTTAGGGGAACAAAACCCAGAAATAATTTGAGGAGATATCATAAATTAAATGAGCAATTTATGACAGAAGTTGACTGTTCCACAAGCTCCGAAGATGTTCCAGAAATAGTTTATGAAGTTGCTGCGAATTCTTCCAATCTACCAACACACACTCCAAGATTTTCTGAAGGATAGATTAACTATAATTACTCCTAAATTAATGGATCTAATTATGAGTAATTATTCCATGCAAAGAATACACACTTAGTGTCATTGCATGTCTTTCTAAAAGACTGCATGTTTTGCCTTGTAATCAGCAATTGTATAATCAGTTAACTAAATGAATAAGATTAGTTAACTAGATAAATAAGTTTAGCTAGCTGCATGAATAAGTTCTCTACTCTAGAGAGACTCTCAATTAGAATTTAATAACCATAGTTATATATAAAGAACTGTGGCGTAGAATAGAGGGAGAAGGGAAGTTGTAAAAGAATTATTTTGAAGGAAAGAAGAACTCTGTTATTTTCCAGTAGCATGTACTTTAGATCTTGAAGTTGAATAAAAGAAGTTGTTCTGCAAATTTGTTGATTGCTAGAATTGATTAATCTCTCTGGAGGAAGGAGCAAGGGCCCACTCCAACCAAAGGGCAGAGACTATATTTCTTAGTTTCATTAGTTGCTTTGCTGTTATGCATAATTCCTTTAGCTGTTCCAGTTTTGCCTTCCATAGAGTAATTTATTTTTCTGCTGTGTAATTCCTTTATTCCAGAATTAGATCAACTGCTCAAGTTATTGCTTTCCTTAGAGTAAATTATTTTTTTAGCAGAGTTAAACCCCAGTTTGTTTCATGCAATTGTCAAATCCCTTCTGTAGGAAAGACTGCCATGCAAGTTATTCCTTCTCCCTTTTGCATACAGCCATGGACACCGCCTTGGATTGATATTATTAAAATTAAATGATGAGGACTACAATGACCCTCGTCAATGATCTTCTGCCTTTTTAGAATATGTTGTAAGATCATCCTGATAGACCACCATTATTATGTTAATTAGATCAGCAAAGGCTACATCCTTGTCCCTTTGAAATGTTGTCCTAGCATTTGTAAGGCCAAAAGGCATTCTCACATAGACATAGGTACCCCAAGGTGTTGTAAAAGTAGTTTTATACTGTTCTAATTCTTTAACCTTGGTTGTACCCAGAGAAGCCATCCATCATGGACAACTATTCACATCCCGTCACTTGTAACATTATCTCCATGTTTGGAAGAGGATAGTTATCTTTTAGTGATGAGATGTTTAAATTTTTGAAATCTACACACAATCTTATATCACCATTCTTTTTTCTTATAGGTACTAGGTTTGATACCCAAGAAGAGTGGACCTAATTGGTTTGTTAATACATCCTTCTCTAAGCTTCATGAGTTCTTGCATTTTAGGTGCCAGTGTAGGATTTATAGGTCTTTGCCTCTATTTGAATGGTTTGGCATCTTGTTTCAATGGTATTTCATGTTGGAATAAGTCTTCTCTATATACCTTTAAATCGTCATAGGACCAAGAAAACACATGTTTATATCTTCTAAGCAGAGCTATAAGAATTTCTCTAATTTTAGGGATGATCCTTTTTCCAATGTAGAGCTTTTTAGGAGCTAGCTCTGTTCCCAGATTAATCTCCTCAACATCCTTAAGATTAACTGGTGCAGGTTTGAGATTATATCTGTCCTGTCCATCAAATACTCTTTCTAGGGCTACAAGGCCTTTGTGTATTTTGTTTGTTTTAAACTGCACCACTTCTTGCCCAAAAAGAGTTTTGTTGCCATCTACCTCTTCCACAAATGCATTGAAATCTATTTCTTGGGATTCATATTGGTCTACATAATGAAGGAACTTAATCAGATCCTCATCATCATTGAATACTTGCCAATTATAAATATTATTAGGGATTGCAGACCTAGCCTTGAATTCCACTTCTGTAATTCCTGATAAGGTAATATCATCTCTCTTCAAGGCCACATTTGCCAATAAATCTACCATTATGTTTTTAGATCTTTCTATCCAGTCTATAGAGAATGCATCAAAAACTTTAATGGTGTCCCAAACAACATTTCTATGGGTAAATGCAAGAAGTTGTGTCCACTTAAGGTGGAAGTTTTGGAGTTAGAAAAAAATCCGAAATCAAGTAACTAAAAACGGGACCCCATTTTAGATCGGGATCCTGAACCTAGAACCAAAAAATGGGATCTCATTTCACAAAATGGGATCCCGTTTAGAACGGGATCCTATTTTTTGAAAGTATTAAATTTTTTAAAAAATGGTTCCAACCCCATTTTTCCCATGGACATGTGACAATTGAGAACGGGATCCCGAGTTGAGGAAGACAATTTTCACCATCAAAACATCAGGTAAGTGGATTTTTCCACTTTTACAATTTGCCAATGAATCTTTTGAAGTTTCCCTTTCTTTTTTTGGTGTAAAATACAATCAAAATTTAAAATGTAGACTGTTACTTAGGGTTTCTATTTATGAATTCAATAGTTGTATTTTGATATTTTAGTTGTAAAATACAATTGAAATTTTAAAAGTCTATATCATATAAAAGAATAGAATTTGAACAAACTGTCAAAATTTTGTTTAAATTTGAGAATTGAATAGCTGTATTTAGACATTTTAGTTGTAAAATACAATTGAAATTTTGAAAATACTGTATCATATGAAAGGAGAGATTTTGAACAAACTATCAAAATTTGATTTCAATTTGAGTGTTGAATAGTTGTATTTAAACATTTTAGCTATAAAATACAATTGAAATTTTGAAACGACTGTATCATATGAAAGGAGAGATTTTGAACAAACTGTCAAAATTTATATAGCATTGGGATGATATATATATTTGGTTTTTATAAAATTTACTTATATCAATGTATGTCATTGTATATTAAAGGCATTATTGAATAGGTAACTGTCATGTAAAAAAAACTACAACAAACCATAATAAAACCTTTATCACTTCCTTCATAATCAAACCATTAGAGACAACCAACTAATCAAGAATTGAAAAGATTTTACAGTTTTTACGATAGCCAACTAATCAAGAATGAAATCAAGCCAACAAATGTAACTTTAGAGACACCTGTAGTTGTCCTCACTAGCTAGGTTATGCCCCTGGGATGAACATCATGATGTTAATTGTGATACAAGCCTAACCTCATTGGTAATGATTCCCCTAATCTTAATGACATTGATGTAGGCTCCACTCATGATCCTTACGAAGATCTTGCCACCACTAACCTCTTTCATGATACCACTATCCTCACCATCTCCTTAGACCTATAATACCTTGAGCTTATTGATTGGGACCAACATGACCCTTTATGATTTGATGTTTTCCAAAATGATGAAGCCATCATGAAACTTATGAAGTGTCAAGATCACATCCCCATGGTAATCATAAGAAAGACTTTTCCACCATACTTAACACCTATGATTATTTTGGAGAGAAAGAAGAACCCTTTAGTCCTAAGGCACCCTAGTAGGCAGAATAGCAATAAGATATAAGAAGAAACTTGTGATCGATTAAAATGATACAATAAAAATGGACACTTCCCAAGAGCTCCTCAATGACAAACTTCACCTTCCATTAGATACCACTCAGATATAAGATGACTCCCCTCTCCTTGTTGAGGATGCTATAGACATCAACCTATGAATAGAAGAGGACCCTAAACTCTCTAAGATTAAAGCTCCACTGGACCTTGACATCAAAGAAGGCATAACCATCACCCTTAAAGATTACGCTGATTTCTTCATGTGGTCTTATGGTGATATGCCTTGAGACTCCATCTTTAGTCATGCATCATATTGTGGTTCACCTCAATGCCAAACCTATTCAATAAAAGCTACGCAAAATGCAACCCCAAGTAGCCCTCTTGGTCAAAGAAGAATTGTAGAAACTCTTGGATGTGGGGTTCATTCAGACTATTACTTATCCTAAATGGGTCTCTAATGTGGTCTTAGTTAGCAAGAAAACCAAGGGAATTCATGTTTGCACTAACTTTTGAGACATCAAAAAAGGATACCCTAAAGATAACTTTTCTCTACCAAACATTGATATGATCATGGATCTCATAGCCATATATAAAATGTTATCATTAATCCATATAATATCCCTTGAAACATTTGAGTTAGGGGTGTGTGCAAGAAGTTGTGTCCACTTATTGGCCAAAAAGTGGAAGTGTTTTCCCTGATTTTTAGAATTTGTCACATTTGACCTAAAAATTTGAAGCACTTAACGGTGGAATCTTGGAAAAAGTCACTAAATATGAAATGTAGTACTTGGAGTCTAGTTTCCAAATATGTAATTTTTTTCAATACCCAGATGATAGAAAGTGATTTTGAATAGGTGTTTCTAAAAACCATTGTTTAAAAGTCACTTTTTTTTACTATACCATGTACGTGTACGTCATCCATATTTTGACCTAAATAATCATATTTTTCAAAATCCTTTTGGGAAAAGATTTGGAACTCACTGAAGCACGTTTTCCATATTTTTTTGTAATTTTTTATTAAATATATATTTTTTTATTAATATTTTATTGGCCATTTTTGGTCTTTTAAAAAATCATCGTGTACGTCACGCATAAGATGACCTAAACTTAACATTTTTTGAAATTTTTTTTTAAAATTGAAAAGAATTGTCTAAAGTACGTTTTCCTACAATTTTTTTTACAAAAAATATGTTAATAAAAAGTTATTAAAATACTAAAAACCCTAATAATTCAAGTTTATGGACCTATTTCATCAGAAATTGATTAAAAAATAGAAAAATTAATACAATTGTAAAAAAAATTACATATTTAGAATCTACACTGTCTCATCTATAATGGGTTTTAATTTCGTCAAAATATTCTGCAAAATAGACCTTCAGATATATGCCCAAAGTCACTATTTTGTTGTGACATTGACAGGACCTTCAAGTTGCAGGTCAAACTTGGTCCAGAGGTCAGGTTCAGGTCCCCAAAGCATTTCCCGAACTGGGTTACAAAGCAAAACCTGAGCTTAAAATTTAAATTTTAAATAACGGGATCCTGTTTTAAAACGGGATCCCGTTTCATAACAGGTTAATATTTTAACCTTTATGAAATGGGATCCCGTTTTATAAAGGTTAAAATATTAACCTTTTATGAAACTCAAAACGGGATCCCGTTTCTTGAAAACGAGATCCCGCTTTTGGCTCGGGATCCCGAAGCAAAACAGGATCCCGTTTTATAAAAAGCGGGATCCCGTTTTGGTTAACCTGATTTTGGATTTTTTTCTAACTCTGAAACTTCCACCTTAAGTGGACACAACTTCTTGCATTTACCCTTAGACATGGAGACACCTAGATTATGGAGAGGTCTATGTAAGAAAACACCTCCTGTAGACTCAACACAAACTTATCCCTCAACCCTCTAAATTGTGACTTACATCATTTGATTACCTTGGAACACACTATAGACAACTCTATACAAATTTGGAAAAAGATATTTTCTCTGAACAGAAACTTGTATATGTAGAAGTAGACTACTACATAAGATCCTCTAGAATAATAACACTTGTTGTGATCTCCAACATTATGATCCGTATGTACTCTTGAATTTGTTAATACTTGACTCTTGATGAAAATGCATCGAATTAACTTCAAAATTTTGTGCATATAATTAGATTTGATATACTTCTTAAGGAAAGAGTTGGGACTAACAACTAAATAGAAAACAATAATTTTGAAAATAGGAAATAGGAAACAAAATAGAGCTAGAACCATCTTGACTATTATCTTTTTCTAGCTAGATTGAATCCCTACAATCACAAGTTAAAAACAAAGCATCAAATTCTTCATTAAATTTAAATCACAAATCATCAAAATATATTCATCTTCATACTCAAATTAGTCAGGTAGGCAACTAGTAGTCAATCCTATCTCCATTATCAAATTTGGTTGCCATGGGCAACTTCACCAAATTTAGGTTTTCAAATCATGTGGCATGCTCAAGATATCCACCTCAAGGTAGTTTTCCAAGTCTAGTTATAGTTTTGCAGATGTTCATTATGGTTCTACCTAGGTGGTATGATAGTCCATTGGTTTCTATGACATCATTCAATAGCATAGATGCATCTAAACATTCACCCTTCATTGATATATATATATTGATAGTAAAATAGAGTTTTAAATTGTTCTTAAGGTTTGGGACAATCATAGTGTTAAGATAGTACACATTTAAAGACTATTTAGACTAATTAAATGGGCTTAGTCTCAAGCTAAATGACACACATAAAAGTTGGGACTAACAACTAAATAGAAAACAATAATTTTGCAAATACGAAATAGGAAACAAAATCAAGCTAGAACCATCAACTAATATCTTTTTCTAGCTAGATTGAATCCCTACAATCACAAGTTAATCAAAACATCAAATTCTTCATTAAATTTAAATCACAAATCATCAGAATGTATTCATCTTCATACTCAGATTAGTCCTAGGCAACTAGTATTCAATCCTAGATCTCCATTATCAAATTTGGTTGCCATAGGCAACTTCACCAAATTTAGGTTTTCAGATCATGTGGCATGCACAAGATATCGACCTCAAGGTAGTTTTCCAAGTCTAGTTATAGTCTTGCAGATGTTCATTATGATTCTACCTAGGTGGTATGATAGTCCATTGGTTTCTATGACATCATTCAATAGCATAGATGCATCTGAACATTCACCCTTCATTGATATATATTGATAGTAAAATACAGTTTTAAATTGTTCTTAAGGTTTGGGACAATCATCTAGTGTTAAGATAGTACAAATTAAGACTATTTAGACTAATTAAATGGGCTTATTCTAAAGCTAAATAACACACATAAGATTCATGTGACTAACAACTAAATAGAAAACAACAATTGCAAATAGGAAATAGGAAACAAAATCAAGCTAGTTCACCATCAACTAATATCTTTTTTTCTAGCTAGATCATCCCTACAATCACAAGTTAAACAAAGCATCAAATTCTTTATTAAATTTAAATCACAAATCATCAGAATATATGCATCTTCATACTCAGATTAGTCCTAGGCAACTAGTAGTCAATCCTATCTCCATTATCAAATTTGATTGCCATAGACAACTTCACCAAATTTAGGCCTTCAGATCATGTGGCATGCACAAGATATCCATCTCAAGGTAGTTTTCCAAGTCTAGTTATAGTCTTGCATGTGTTCATTATGATTCTACCTAGGTGGCATGATAGTCCATTGGTTTCTATGACATCATTCAATAGCATAGATGCATCTGAACATTCACTCTTCATTGATATATATTGATAGTAAAATAGAGTTTTAAATTGTTCTTAAGGTTTGGGACAATCATCTAGTGTTAAGATAGTGCAAATTAAGACTATTTAGACTAATTAAATGGGCTTAGTCTGAAGCTAAATAACACACATAAGAGTCAAGTGACTAACAACTAAATAGAAAACAACAATTGCAAATAGGAAATAGGAAACAAAATAAAGCTAGTTCACCATCAACTAATATCTTTTTTCTAGCTAGATCATCCCTACAATCACAAGTTAAACAAAGCATCCTAACCTTCTTACCTCATCATCTATCTTAAAAGTGGAAGATTTAATCATTACCACATGGTTATGTCTCTTTGATTATCTAGATAATGCAATTGAATCTCTAGAGGAGTCTTACATCTTAACAACAATTTCATTGTCCCTTTGTAGTTCATTGTCCCTTATGACAAGTCTGTTATTGGTTTAAGGCTATCTTAAAGGTCCATATAACAATCTAGGAATTTAATAACAATTAATGTTTAGTCCTTAATGGTCATGACAACATTATACAAGATACTAAAGTTCACATGATAATTTCCTCTTTCCTACCAAATGGTAAGGATTCACTCAAATTTTCACATACTCAAACACATATCCAATTTATGAATTCATGATTGATCCAATGCTCAAACCAATTCAAGCATGACTATTGTTTGTTGACCAAGCTTATTAGTCATATTTAGTTAGAGAAATTCATCCAAAACCATTACAAACTATTTGTAGCTTTGCCATAGGAAATGTTGGATCTCCTAGAATGGGTACTTAACATCAAACCAATAGCCAACTCCATAGAAAAATTAACAAAATTGAAACCTTGGACCTAACATATGATAACAAACCTTGAGAACAAATTCATTATGGTAGTCCTAATAGCCCTACTACTATCTACTCTAACTACTGTGACAATACAATGCTTGGCTAGAATGATCTCTCTGAGTCCTTAAGAGGCATATTTTGATATGACAGTCCTGCATATTGAAATATAATCTTGATGCCAAACACCCTATGATCAAACACCATAATGATAGTTCTATATAACAAAATCTTGATTATAGGGTCCAATCCTATTGAGAGGGCTGTGATGTAAGATGAATGAGAGGATATCTCACAAGCATAACATGTGACCTTGATAATTTATATATGCATGCAAATCCTTTTTTACAAACCTCTAGTCTTGAAACAAAGATGCCCAAGTTTATGCCCATGACTATCCTAGTATTTGATTGAACCTTTAACATGATTGTCTGTATAGTATTAAATTTATCTTTCTTGTCTCCCTCACTATAAGAATAAAAATTTAGGTCTCGAATGAAAATCCCTTGATTTCAATTTGAAAATTACATCTAGTTCACTATAATAGCTCTCTTACATCTTGAAATTTGTACATGCACATGTATCTGTATGTTTAATTTAAATTTATTTCAAGTGTAATTTCTTGAAACATACATATAATTTATAATTTTTGAACATGTACATTATATGTTTATTTATCATATATATATATATATAATTTAATTTTAAATTTGTACTCAAGTTTGTATGTTTATATGTATATATGCAGGTTCATATCTGTTTTTATATATATCATGAATTTGGATGATATTCACTTTGATGTTGAGGGCTTCCTCAATGCACAAGATGATCAGGCCCCACCCCCACCCCCACTCCCACCCCTAGCTCCAGATACCCTAGCTCTAGATGCCCCACCCCCAGATACCCCACCTCCACCCCCACCTCCACCCCTACCTGGAACCCCACCTGGAACTAACTAGGCTTGCTTGCGAGCCATAATTAATGAAAATGTGGATTCCATACAAGAAAAATTGAATTCCATTCGCAATGAACAATTCATGCCACCTCATGTGGTACGTTTTGCAGCTTTGATGCAAAACATTGTAGATTCTGTGAGGTCTATTGACTCAGACTTTGATGGATTCCAGAAATGGAGAGATGAGAGGCACCAATTTTATGCTGATGGCCTCTCCTATAAGGATATTTTGGATCTTAAAATCACAAAAGGTCATTTAGCGCAATATTTTAGACATCCCATTACAAGTGAACCTATTCCTGTAAATAAGAAAAGAATATCAATCAGGTGGTGTAGGCATGAAGGAATGTCTACCAATTTTTGGGACAGATGGTGGATGGTGTTTGATTATCCACCACATGTTAATTGTGAGGTTCCTTTATATTTTTTGAGAAAATTATATGCAGAGTTTGTTATGAATAAAAAACCCAACTACTTTGATTTTAGATCATTCCAGGGTATTAGTGGTGGCATGCCACAACAAAGGTTGGGGGCACGGGTTGATCCCCAATGACCCGTGCCTATTCAACCTCTTATTGACCTTCCTGTTGCTGCCATTCCTTTGCCCTTCCATCATCGTGCAGTGGTATCCACACTAGGCACATTAAGTGCACTCTCAGGTAGTCTAGATGAGAAGACTTCTATGATGGTAGCTTGGGTTAGAGACCATGGAGGAGTTGATGATGGAAGTGGTCCTAGTACCACTCCACATGTGTCGATGCCTCATACATGTACAAGTTACAATCAGTTGTGTTATGGACCTTATCAAGTGGTTGTACTCACTTCAGCTACACATGCATCATCTGATAATATGGGTGAATCATTTGTTGATTATCTATTTGCTGAGGATCATCCCACTGATCATTCAACATAGGTATATATAGGTTACACACATGTTGAATTTATAACAATTTTAAGCACGTGTTTTTAATCAACATATAGATCAATGAAATTGTAATATTTTAACAATCGAATTGTTTGGTGTAGATGATGGCAACATGACCATTGATCGATTTAATTTTTCATTGACACCTATTCATCTCGGGCACCCATTTGGGGTACATTTTGAATGATTTATATTTTAAATAATTTTATTTACTTGATTTTAATTTGTAATTCAGTCTTGAACGTGTACATTAAATATTTATGAACTAGTTTAGGGTTCTTCCACATTGAATCCTCCATCTGAGGGTGTCTCCAGCGCTCCTCCATCATTGGGCATCTCACATAACACTTTTACAGTATGTATATTGTTTTAAAAAACTATATATACTTAGATTTTTCTATTTTGATTTCACTATATTTGAAAATGTGCATGTACTATTTAATATATATTAAAATTATATGTCTATGCAGGTTGACACAATAATGAGGATGGGCATTGCAGCACACTTGGATAATCCAAGTTTATATCAGGAGTCAACTACATTTCAGGTTGTTTAAAAACGTATATCTATGTCTACATGTAATATATGTACAAGTCTTTTAGATAGATTAAAACAAAAACTGAGTACCTATAACATGTACACAAGTCAATATATATATGTTTTAACCTAATTTGTACACATGTGCTAAGTTATAAATGACCTTGTAGGAGCTTGTCAGTGATAGGTTTCATCAACACACAACACATGCAGAGCAGGACAGAGGAGATGGGCAGCCTGATACGGTATAATTTAAAATTTAGATTATATTTAAAGTCAATTAAAATATACATTGTGAACTTAAAGTAAATTTCTTGATAGATATATATGTTGACATGTTTTCAAAATTCATTTTCTTTTATAGCTTGAGACATGTCATGTAGCTAAGCCTGTAGAGATAGGTCCTCGAATAGAGGATGCACAACAAGTTCGTCTTACAGTATAATAATTTAAATATGATAAATTATAAATTAAATTGAATTAAATCATTTTTAAAATTGTCTTACATCTAATTTCAACTTGAACTTTCTCTTGTATTAAATAGATTGATTCAGAGCATGTAGAGACAGGTCCAGGTGCACCAAAGCATGCCTCTCAGCCTCACACGGTAATTTAATTTTATGATAAATTATAAATTTAAAATTGTCATTAAATCATTTTTAATCATCTTACATTTGATTTCATCTAAATCTTTCTCTTCTACAAAGTGATTCAAGTCATCTGAGTAGTTCGCATGGTGTGAAGAGCACTCTTGATTACAGAGATAGTATGTGATAGGTTATTTCATGGGCAACATAATTTGACTATTTCATGGACTATGTTATATACTGTTTGTCATGGACTTTATATATATATATATATATATATATATATATATATATATATATATATATATATATATATATAGTTGAACATGGACTTTATATTTTGAACATGGGACTTTGTAGATTTTTTTAACATGGACCTGAACTTTATTTTTCACTATTTTATGGTCTCTAGAATACAAAACTTTATTTCATTGTTGTATGTGTTTTACACTTCAAACATGCAAGTACTTAAATGACTACATAAAAATGCACAACATGACTTTGAACTTATATATTCCACTAGTATTAAAAATGTGCTAAAATGGTAATAGCAAGCTCTAAATTTAAAATTAACAAGGGTAAAACACTATAACTCAAAAGTGACTTTAATAGTGAGATTCATAATAATATTTTTTTTTCAAGAGTCAGTTGGTCTATTGGTGAAGTTACTAGGTTCACAAAAAAAGCTATTAGAAATTAATTTTTGTTGAGTACAAGGCCCAACACCCTAAGAGTTAAGTTTGGGGTTGATTCCCAATGAATAGTCTATGAAAGCTTTACATATTTGACAAAAAAATATAATATCATGTCAGTCTTCAACTAATATTAGTACATGGATTGGTAAAGATTTGAAAAAATACAATTGATTGATATTATCAAAATCACTTTTACAAAAAAAATGTTTGATATTATTAGGATCATAATAATCATACATAAAGGGTTTATCAAATGATAAAGTTAACTAATGTACTCTGCTCATAAAAGGCCATGCATAGCATTCTTAGACATATTAGTAGTCCTATACTTCATGGTCTAGTGGAAAATTTAATATTTTTGTTAGGTTTATTCAAATGAAACAAATTATCTTCCTATATGATCCCCCACTATTAGACAAAACATTCCTTAACTAATTCATATGCATTTAAGTCATTATATGACATGGGAAAACTAGTATGAGGGTAATATATTACATTTTAATCAAGATGAAAAAGAATGAATCCAAAAGACCCTTTCTTTGAGAACCACACTTAGCAAATAAAATGTCTATCAATTTCAAATGGTTGATGTTACAATTTTCTTTGATGTTACAATTCTATGGTAGGACATTTAATGGTAATAAATTTATGAGTAACTATTGAGATAAGTGATACTTAGCATACAACTTGCCTTGAAAGTTGATAATTGCACAACACAATAATATAATTTAGCAAGACCCAATTCCTTTGACATGCTTTCATTAAGTTTATCTTTAAATTTTCTATTTTTAGTTTGTGTAGATAAAATTTGCTTAGGCTTGGGAATCAATCTCACAACCTTCACTAGAGCACTTGTAGATGCCTTTGTTCAAATCCACAGTCACAGACCTAATCAAGATTAGGTCCACACTTGTGTGTTTGACCTAAAGAGGAAATTTATAAACTATTTATGGAATGGAGTAAAATATTGAGATGTGTGATCATGATGGTTTTTTAGGAATGTTTTTAAGACTTGATCACACTATATAAATTATAGTCCTTTTGAGCTCTCATTCATAAAAGAGTTTGAACCCTAGGCCCAAAACATAAGGTAAAATGACATAGGTATGTAGAATTTTCCCTATTACAATGTTATAATTAAAATATATCAAGTATTATTGTGAAAGCATTACCCTTCCACAAGAAACAGTGAACTTGGAGAGTGTTAATTTCCATCACTATATCATTAGGCAAGCACTTAATATCCTAAAGGGATGCCTCACTTTGATTTTAGAAAGGCTCATGAAGTGTAGGGTAGATGGGTCAAAGGATCTAGACTGAGGAGTGATACTAACACCCTCAACATCATGTTTCAAACCCTAGCATAAATCATAGATCTACCCATTGAAGATTCAACCAATATAATGAAACTTTGGAATCTATTAACTAAAAATCTAGACCTTGATCATTTATTCTTAATCTATATGAAACCATTGTTATATACTAGGTTTGTAGCTACCCACGATCATTATCCAAATAAAAAACAAATCTCAAATGTGTAATTTGAATCACAACAAAATCTGTATGTCAAGGTGCACTTGGGTCTCAACATAAATTAATGTATATTTACCAAGCCATGTGGGAAAAGTACATGGTAGGGTATTTGTGATAGAGACACATATGATCATCATTGAAGATGATATTTTCCTCAACCTAGATACTTTATTGGTGAAAGGATGCATACATGTTTACCCCGGGTTTTAAGTATATTGGTGACATTGTGGTTAAATTTCTTACCAAAGGAAAGCAATTGAGGACCGATACTAATCAATTACATCATTCTAGATATGATGTATATTATTAGACTTGATGAAGGTATATTAGGTGATATCCATGTAGTTTTGAGTCCCTCTCTTAGATGTAGTGACATATGTTAATTTTATATCATTGCTAACATAGAGACGACATATACATGCATGATTCACATCATGGTAGTGATCAGGTGATAATTTATGTATATTGTTAGATTAGATTAACTATGTGTTCTAATTTTATTATAATGCTCATGTTCTAATGTATGTGTATATTTTTATAGGGATCCATTCATCATTCTTAGCACAATAGTTGTCACTTTGAGGGTCACTTAGGAAGGAGATAGGATTCGCCCATATTATGATGTATTTTGAGTAGTTCATGTACTTTGATAGATATGACATTTGTATACATGTTTTTAGATCCATGGTATTTATATAATTTAATCTACCTCACATTTGCATACTTTAATTAGATACATTATATTTATTTAATTAATTAGGATTAGCCTTTTACATGCCTTCCATCATCAAATTAATTAAATAAATTGAATATTTATTTAATTAAACTAATTTCCTACACCTTCCCCACTAATTAATTTTGAATAATATTACTATTTGATTAATTAAATTCTAATCTCCACTAATAAAATAAATCAAATCTTAAATCATGTCTTGAACTCACAAATAAATAAATTCAAAAACTCACATGACTAGCTAAAAGGAAAAATTCAAACTAATTTTACATCTCCACCATACATTTCCATAGTTTAGGAAAAAATTCAAACTAATTTTGCTTGAGTATTCACTTCATTATTGTTGTCCTTGTCATGTTTATGACATGCTCCTATGCTGCATTATGACATTTAACTCAATCATTCTAGACAATCACTTTGAGTATGTCTTAGTAAAGCTCTTAATCACCGATCCTAAAGTCAAGGCTATCATATCTACTTTGTTGCTATCATTCCAAGGGTTCTTGGTCACTGTCTAATGGTTTTGACAGTGCCTTTATCTCTTCTCTTTGTTTGGTGAAACCCTACTAGTTGTTGCATCTCTTTATCTTCTCATATACCTTCCATGCTATGGACTATCCTAAGATAGAGATATGGACTACCATCTTACAAATTTTACTATCTTCCTTATCATATGAAGGACTAGGAATGTGCCTTCTTGTTGAAAATCTTATGCTCATGACTATAAGAATCCTCCTATAAACTGGAATCTATTGCTTACAATAAAGGAAGAATCTCACAACATACCTTGACTTAGTCATTTAAGAGTGGAAGAAAAATGTTATTTTGAACAAAAAATTATAGTTTTTGCATTCTTTACTTGACTTATATTAATTTTTACATGATGATTAAACCACATGCAGAGAAATTATATGAGAGCAGAATGAAAAGAAAAAGGCCCTATCAATAGAGCTCTCTACAAAGCTGCACAACTTGAGGACAATGATGATAGTGATTATGTTGAACATCTTGATGAGAATTTGCATGATATTCAGAGTAGTAGTAGTGGTGCTGGAATTGAGGTGAGTGCTATTTATTATTTTTATGTCTTTCATGGTAGTCATTGTTGTTTTAACACACACATGCAAGTAAGTACTATTCAAGTAAGTTGTTTTAATTCTATTTGAAGGAAAACCCACCAGTATGATTTACTTTAAAGGATTTAACTCTAGAGAGAGACCAATAAATGTAAGTCACTTAAAGGGAATTACATCAACTTCTAATAGAAATCAATTAAAAGCATCCACACAATGACAACAAATTTGCCTTGATAAATCTATTGATTTGAATAACTGGAAATAGCCAATATGGAGACAATCAAACAACTTATGAACTTGAATATTAACAAAAAATTAGAACACCATACATATCCACAAAGTTAACCATCCTTTCCCATTATAATATTAAATTATCATAGAAGTGTAATGTCTTGAATCTGAAATATGATTGGATAGATAATATTGGAATATATGAATTGTCTTGAATAGAGATGATGATTGTCTAGGCCTTGGTTTCCCTTATAAATATGGGAAGCAACAAGCTTCAGGCCTCTTGTAACTAAACATGTTTAATAAAGAGAAATTAATGGCATAAGCAAGTTAACCAAGATCTAAATCTATTAATCATCATAGAGCACCCGTGACCTCAGGCCTGGCAAGGTACTCATCTCCATGTTGTAGTATCTGTTAATTGTGCTATGCCCCTATCTATTATCACAAAAAAAGTGTCAAAATTTTGTCCTTGTTCTCCATGTTGACACTAGCAAAACTGCTTATTGATCATTCTGCCCCTGAACCTATAGCTGCACATCAACCTTTCAAGTATGTCTGCTCCCACGTATCAAATGTAAGGTCACTGGGCCATTTGAATTCCTAAATTCAGAGCAGATTGGTCTGATCATCCTTCCATCTTTGATCCAACATAGCCTTAGCATCAATTACAAATTTTCCATATCCTGCATCTAGGGCTATGACCCTATCCAAAATCACGTTAAAGCTCAAAGTATCTATATCCTACTCCTTTTTCAAGAATTCCATAACCATAGACACTATTGTTCTAAATTCTTCCTTCCAAGTATCAAGGTCTTTAACTTGTTTATTTTCCTTTGTTAGAATAGGGGGATAAATTGATGTTTGAAAGTAGAAAAAGATTCAAGTCTGGCCTGCATCCTTTTGTCTTCACTGCTGGCATATTGATGCTCTTTAATGATCATAGTCACCATCTTCTCTGTGGGCTTCAATTCAGTAGGAGCATCAAGATTTCTTTGAAGTATCCTGCAAAGAAGGCCTAAATTGTGCAAGGAAGGCTGCCATTTCTTGTACAGTGGCTCCAAAATAGAAATGTTTGCTTGCAATTATTTAATGGCTTGAGATAACATGGAGTAGCAATCATGCACATCCCCAAGTTTATCCACAACCAACTTTATCATGTATTCTAGAATTTTTTCAAAGACTTCAAGGACCTTGATCCTTGTCTCATTTTTTGTTTCCTCATTTTGCTTCTTGAGGTCCTCAACTTATTTTTCAAATTTTGTTCTCAAAGCATTAAACTCTTGCATTGTCACTATGACATCACCAGTTGTTGGTGGCATAGAAGGTTGATATGGAACTATTGATAGACTTTGGAAAGAACCCACATCTTGCAGTTGCTCTTTCAATTGCCTATTTTTAATGAACAACGTATTCACTTCATCATTCATGTCTTGTTGTGTTTTCTCATAATCTTGCAATTTTTTTCCAACTTTTTTATAACTGCATGGGTGAACATGGTAGAATGGATTGTAAGAGCAAAGGCCTCAGTTCCTAAAGTATCTCGTAAGGTTTTCACCATAGCAGATCCCCTCATTTCTTGAACAACATCTAGCAACCTTGGTTTACTAGTGTTCTTCTGTTTTGTCCATGTGGAAAGAGTCTTTATCTTTGGGTTGAAACCACATCCACTCATTCCCTCCTCATAATCAAATTTAGACACAAGATTAGGGTCATCTTGACTCCTAACTTGGTCGAGCAAGAATACCTTTTTCAATTCAAGACTTGGGATGATCAACATGTTACTCTTCAAGACCATTTGTCTTGCTTCCTCAGGAGTCACATTGATTTCATCAACTTTTAGTTCTTGGATTGTTCGGGTGGTTATTTGATCATACTAAGACTCATCAACACCCATCTTATTGATTTCCACCTTTTCATCAAATTCCTTCATCTTCATTTTTAACCAGAAATATTGAAACTCTGGAGTCTTGATGAAATCGTCATCTTAAATAAATCTCAATGATGCCACCACCCTTTCATCTTCCTGTAGCTCTAGATCAATTTGGGCTTGTTATTCCATCCTAGCCTCAGGCTTGTGTGCATCAGTTTCTTGACCAACCAATGGTTGATCAACTTCCTCTCCATCATGCAAATGTGTCAAAATATTGGCAACTTCATCAGTATCCCCCACACCCTCAGACATCTAATATGAGACCAGAGGAGACATGCCTTTAGTTCTCTACCTTTCATGTTGTGGTGATTCAGGAATCTGTGGATCTTGAACTAATATGACATCGAGGGTAGGCTCATGAATCTCAATTCCTGTAGTCCTCTTCACTGGAAGTTTGGTAGCCTTGGTAGGCTATACTTTAGATTTAGTATAAATACTTTCAAAATTTTCAATCATTGTATTAATCCTCCTTAGAGGAGCTTTCTCTTCAGAAAAAAATCCTTTAAAAATTGGATTCTTTTCCTTTTTGTCATCTTCAATTTTCTTGAGGATCTCCCATTTCCTCTTCCTGTCATACACTTCATTAAAAGTAACCAGGTTCCTTATCACATCCTCATCATAACAAATTTTATGGGAGATACCCATCTTAGTCAAGATAACTTGTCTCACCAAGTTCATATGACCTTCAAGGTCACAAACTCTTTCAACACTAGATTCCAAAGAGTACTTGGCCTTCAAATAGGCCTGTAGCTCCTCAAGAGTGTCCGAACCAATTGACCAATCTCCAAAGACAGTGATATCAGGCAAAAAGGTGCCTTTCTTTTCCTTTTTCATCACTTCCTTTTCCCTCCACATCATTTGCCACATGAATTCCAAGAATGCAATTCTATCAGAAAAAACTTTGGCAATTTGTGAGGTGGTTGGGGGCAATTATATACCCTGATTATTGTGTGCTCTGCTAGGAAGAACCAATCAGCATAATTGAAAGTATGACCTTGCTCTAGTTTATGTGCAAGAGGTCTCAAAATTACCCTCATTTTTGGTGACAATATGGGGATCCTGATACCAAAAGAATTCATTATTCTCAGAGAAAATTCATTATGAAAGACATTATAGCTACCAGTCTAGCAATGAGAATCCCACATGTAACACCAATATTTAGTAGGCATTCTTTGCCCTGTCCTGTCAATCATGCTGATGTGCATTTTACTTGACCATTTACTCCTATTTTGATATAGGATCAAATGGCAAACCAAAGAATAAAACTTGAATATCATGGGTTTCTTATCTTCCTTCACACTAATGAATCCATCATGTATTTTCTTTTCAAGATATGAGGCAAAATCATACTCAATGTTCACCTCTAAATTTTGTATCTTCATAGCCATCATCATCAAACTAACTGGCATCCTCTAATCATCATCAATTCCCATTACTTGACACAATACATAATAGGTCCATTTGAAATAGATTGCAAAATCTTCCATAGGGAATGGTTCAACTACATTGGAAGGAATAGCAACCATCCTGTTGTTTGCACCTCTTCTCATAAATATCGGTAGTGTTGATGATTGTTTTTACACATTCATAACAAAAGTTAAAATTCACAAAATGAACCTAACTGTCTTGAAAGATATGAAGAAATCAATTAAGATTTCTTAATCCCAAGTTTCTGTATGGTCAGGTCTTGACCTTGTGGACAATTCAGTAGGTTAACGTGAAACTGTAATATGCAAGGGGCCTTACTTGATTTAAGGTGATCTATGACTTACTAGACTCGAAATATACAAATTGTTACAAATATCAGCAAATTGTCTATCTCTTTACATAAATTTACTATTATATCACAATGCTTTGTATGATTTATAATGAAACAAGCTTTTCTTTCAAATTTGGTATGAAAATTGTCAAATATTAACATAATTGTTCATGCTTCCTTCAAATGTAAGACAATTTCCTTAAAATCTTTGCGTTTAAGCTAATTATTTCAAATATTTGGAGTAAAGTTAGAGAAATTTGAATTGAATATCATCCTACTATAGGATCTAAATGATCTATTATTCATGTTGTAAGAAATACAACAAACTTGATCAAATCAATAGACTAAATCTCTAAATGTGAAGCCCTGAGTATTTTCATGAACACACATTCAAGATTGCAAGCTTTTAAAGAGGTACTATTTCAAATACAAGTAAGAGCCAGAAAACACTCTGAAAATAGACGTAGAATTCTAGATTTATTTGTATTTAAAATACATAGTCATTTATGGTTTACAATGTATGAATGACTCTTTGCTTCATTAATCAACTCAATAGAAAACTTACAAACGTCTTATAGATATAATATGGAAGTTAGATACTCCACGCATTCCTTAGTGCACACATATGCAACCTCCTCCTCTAAACTAAAATACTTCTTTAATCAAAATGTTTCAAAAAACTACAAGTGCAAACTATCTTTCAAAATCCCTATGTAACTAATGTACAAGTAGCAGAGCTTCTTATATAGATTTTGAAGCTTCATACTGCTACGGCTACAAAACTTGATCTACGGTCAGGATCTATCTATTATTGATCAAGGGTGCATGTTCATCTCTAATCATTTCTCAAAATATCTGAATGGTATCTTTTCCCTCTCAAAGGATGCTTTTGGAATCTTTTCAAAAATTAGAGTCCCCTTTCTTTGACTTCTACCTTCTTGTAGACTTTCCCCATAGATACCTCTTTATTTGATCCCTTTCAAAACTGTTGCTCCTTTTACTATTTCTACTCCTTCAAATATGATTTGAAATTAATGATTATACCTTCTACAAAGCTGCAATCTCCTCCTAGAATCTTTGTCCATATATACTCTTGCATTATAATGCCTTCTTTCAATTTCTTTTCTTTATTCTCTGAACCTTCGCTCTTCTTCTTGTATTTCTTCATTTTGGCACTTTCCTCCATCAATGAATCAATCATTTGTTTACTTAGATATGCATCAGGATTTTCAATGCATGGTGTAAAAATGGCTTTGAATTCTGTTAAAGCCCTTTGTAATTCATACGCTGATATATCCATGCATTCATGACCTAATAATCTTTCTACTATCTTTTTATGCATTCTAATCATGTCATCTGCCTTTTCCTCTAAATCCTGAGCAACTGTTATGCACTTTTTGAGATTATCTTCTTTAAATTTTATTTCTAACCTCACCTGTGGCACTTGATTTTCCATTGAAGGTGTAATTACTCCTTCATTTATCAGTTCTTCTACTCTTTCTTCAATTTCCTCTAGCTGTTCCAATTTTGATTTGCATTCCTCTCTTCTAAATTGACCATTATATAAAAGCATCCTGCATTTATTCTTTTCCTTTGTAGCCAGTTCCCACCCTTTTACTGCTTGTTTTATTACCTATTCTCCTTCTTGCTTGAAGCCATTGAACCATTCTTCAAATACATTGGCTTTAAGCCTTTTATTTTCCATATCTCTTATTTCATCCTTGGATACAACTGCTATCTCACTGGGCAATTATGGCACTATTGTATCAGGATAAAATATTCCCTTAATGAATTGTTGCAATTGGACAATATGCCCTTTCAAATATTCTTGTTTATCCTTATCCTTTCTTAACATTTCTACTATTACCTGGTACATGTCTTCCCACTCAGTTATGTGTTGCTCTTTTGTTGTATGCCCCAGGTCAAAATTAAGTATTTTATACTTATCTATAATTATTTCCCCTTTTGCCTTTTCTTTTTGGGGTATGGCCAAGTTCAGCATCCTAGATCCATTTGGACCTCTTTGTATGACTGACATTGTTCTGGCCTTTCTCCTATCTTTCCTTGGCGTGTTATCACCCAATAAACTTTTTAATATCAATACGTAACAATTGTACCTCTTTCTTTTCTTTCCTTATCTCTGCCCCTAACCAGGTAGGAATCTCTTTTGTGCCTTCAGTAGTTTTTTCTTCATCAATTACCTCTTCCTGAGGTTTTTCTGCTTCTCCCTATTCCTATTCCTGTTGTTGTTGTTGTTGTTCTGGTTGTTGTTGTTGTTGTGGAGGAGGTTGCTATTTAGGGGCTACTTCTTGTATCTTGGATCATCCTGTTGTTGAGACTCACCCTCATTTTCTTCTTCTTCAATTTCTGTGTCCCCTCCACCTTCATCTTCTTCCTTAGGACCTTCTCCCTTTGATGATTCCTTTTCTTAGTCCTCTTCTTTATGTTCTTGTTCTACATTTATCGTGTCTATATCTTCTATTTGTTTTTCAGTTTTACCTTCCTCAATATTTTCTGTATCTTCTTCATCCTCAAGCTTCTTGGTTGCATCCTCTGTATTTTCACCTTCCTTTTGTTCTTTTTCAGACCTGCTAATTTGTTCTATATGTGCAGGTGATCTTACCATTGTATCATCCTCTTTTGCTTCTTTTTCTTGTTCTTGCCTACTTTCTATGTTCTTTTCTTCTTCACTCTATTCATCATACATATTAAGAATATTTAGTACATCTACACCTGAGGTGCCCGTGCCTGTTTCTTCTTTTGCTTGAGCAATTTTTTCTTTGATTGTCTCGTTAGGTGCATCTTCCTTTTTAGACTCCTCAATTTTATGTGCTTCTTCTTGCACATATTTGATTATTTCAAGAGACACTAGGGTACCAAACAGATCTACTATTCTTGATTCTTCTTGTATCCCTTCCTTTTCATACACTGGGCCTTGTTCAATTTCCATCTCAGCCTGAGTGTTTTTCTCCTCTTCTTCACTTAAGAATTCACTGGATTATTCTTCTATTTCAATTTATTTTCCTGCATACATTCCCCTTTCCTCACTTTCACTGCTATCACTCTCAATGTGGACAGTCTCAGTGGTTTGTTTGGCTTCATGTGCTTTTGACCCTTTCAACATTTCTCTAGCTAATTATGTCTTCACCTGAGCATATGCTTGTCTTTTTTCTATTAGGGTGGATGCACTAGGTATATCACTCAACTTTGCACCTACCTATTGTGCTCCTATGACTTCACTTGTTTTCAAAGTCTCTCCTTTTGATATGCTTATTGGTATTGCTTTTCTAATCTTTTGTCCTATTACTTCCTTAAAAGTTTGTGCTTCTTCTATACTAATCTCATGGCTTAATGATTTTGCCTCTACAAATGTATCATATGATACTTCTACTATTACTCCCAATGCATAAGGATCCATCAGAGTAGCATTTTTATCCTTCTCTACAATTTTAGCTTCCACAATCCTTCTTTTCTTCTCATAGAAACATTGGGGATCATCACTAGGCTCTCTTACTCTCTTTTTCCCTTTCTTTGGATATGTGATTTCCCTCCCCTCAGCTTTGAGCTCTTCAATCCTATATTTTAACCATGTTTTTGAAAACAAAATAACTGGTTCAGACAATACGTCCAAAGATGTGTTCCACGGTTGTGACCAATTAGGCTCTGTAATAGGAGCAAGCCTAGCACTTGCATAACTGTGATGCAACAATTTATCATCTTCTTTAACCTTTGGAGGAACATATATATCTCCCATAGTTTTCATTTGATCAACTGTTAGCCTTGTATGAGCCATCTTTCTTACCTCTTTATCATTCTTGCAGTCTAACCAAAAATCTTCAATATTTATTTGATGCTTAAACTTTTCATCAATTGTATTTTGAATTCTATGGAAGGGGTCAAACCTTCTGGCTAAATCAAACTCTTCAAATCCGTAATATCTCAATTCCTATTCTAAATAACTAGCAATTTCTTCACTGTAGCATGAGTTCCTACCAATTGACCAAGGTAACTTTAGATTTCCTCTGCTAAACTTCTTCTTGTACATTCTAAAGGCATTCATATTCTGCCTTGAAAAATCTAGAACAATCAATTTATTGGAAGGATACCTGGGTAGCACGAATGGTTTTCCCTCAAATCCTTCAGTTCTAATGTAAGTAAAATGTTCAAATTGAATATACCAAGAACTATGTAACCCAATTGTATCCTCTACATCCTTAGATATCCTCTTGTCAGGTTCTTCCCTTAAAATTCTCACCATGTATGTATAAAACACATCATTAACCAAAGCATACTTCCTCATTGCATTTTCCTCTTGTAGATCAGGGTAATGCTCATATACCAATTTTTGACCTGGACCACTTCCTAAGGTTCCAACCCTTTCTATCCCATGTATGAATGGTCTAACTTCTATTGCACATGAATATAATATGTATGAAAACAAATAGAAAGGCAACAAATTTTGCTTCCTTAGCATGGCCTATTTCCATATGGCTGTGCTTATGGCCTTTGCCCAATGAATCTATCCTTGCTCTTTACCTGCTTCTCTCATGAACTCGATGATAGTAAACATCCATGGATTGCACTTAGTGCCATCTCTCAATCCCACCAATCTACTCAACATTGTAATCATCAAGTATATTTCCTATTTGAAGTATATTCTTAGTAGATTCTTGTGCACTCTGGCCACAACCTTGGGTTTGTTTTCTGGGCTGTACCAACTATTAAATATCTTACCTCTACAATCCCTTTCATTGGTATGAAAATCCTCATTGTATTGATCTATGTCAATATCCACCATTTTCTCATTGATTTCCAGACCAAATGTTCTTACAATACCCTCTATGGATAAGTCTGCAATGAGTCTATCATGAAACATTATTTTCCTGGTTGATAGGTCATACAAAATTAAGCAATCTAGACACAAATCCCTAGCTTCCATAGCCAATGAAAAACTCGCAGCTCTGTACAATCTACTCTCCCATAAACACCTCATGTTAGGTGTAGCATCAGCAGCTATGATCTTTTGTAAGACATCATTTGCATCATAATTCCCAATGTTTGTATCTATCCCTACTCCAGTGTAACTAATCAATGACAGGTACCCTCTGTGTAATGGCAACTCTTCTTTCTCTATTTCTTTGCACGGTTTCCTCTCCTTTTTAACTTCCCCCTGTATCTACCTTTTTCTACTTCGGGGCCATCCTATGAAAAAATGCATCCTTTTAACTCTTCATTTTACCTTTTACCTAGGGTTTTACTATGAATTTTTTCTTCTTTTTACCATTTTAACCTAACCCCCATTTGTCTTTTCTATTTTGACTTTCATATTTGTTTAACTCTACCCAACTAATTAACAGTTAAACCAGTAATTTAACAAATGTTTATATTTCAAAATGAAATTACTGACATCTATTTTGCATTTTTACCATTTGAAATGTAACAACATTTTAAGATAAATACCTCTATATCTTGACAACTCAACTTTTTGTTGTTGACTTACTTTACAGTCTCTTACTCCATCCAACTCTGTAATTTTGTCACTTTGATGAATTCTATTCAATTTCTCTGTAGTAGTTCTTCTTTCTACAGTTTTAACTCTTGACAATGTAAATCTGAAAGAAAATGACTTTAAATTTACCCTAACCTTTTGAATTTTACTCTTTTTTTGGGTGTTAGCTCAGCATTAATTACATTAATTAATGTGCTTAAGGCTTCGTCTTTCTATTTTAGTGTTTTGGTTTTAAACTTTTTATCCGTTAGTTTATTTCTACATACATCTCATTTTCCTTGTATCTTTCCTTGTATGTTATTCTTTGTATGTTCCCATTGTATCTTTTCAATATACAAACATATATGCAAGAAACCATAACTAATGTTATTTCCCTTTTCCCTTTTTTATCTATACTTGTATCTTTGATTTGTATATCGTTCTTTGTATGTCTCATCGATACAAGCGCATATACAAACAACCCATACAAACCTCCTTTTTACTTTTATCTCCCGTGATGTCTTTTATTCCCTTGTATAATGGATATGTATATTATTAACATACAATCATCCCAAACATACAAAGATTTTCTTTTATTTAACTTCCTTTTCGAATCTGTCTTGCATCTCTTATTTGCATCTTTTCTTGTACATTGGCTTGTATATCGGAGATGTATATTATTAACATACAAGCCCAAGATACAATCGGTGGGACCCACTTAACCTTCCACTTTGTATTTCAATGATACAACAATACTTGTATCTACTCTTAGATACAAGCCCTAATACATGCAAACTTATTTGTATCCTTCTTTCGGACCTCTCATCTTTTATATACCACAGTACATAACTCTTCGGCTCCATACATGTATATAAAGTAAAATGCACCTTTCAATATGTGTTAAGGTATGATGCATTACTTTATCAGATTTTAATTTTCTTTGACTTCTGCAATGTATGTATATGGAAAAGCATAACCCGAAGCATACAACATACAAACTATGAAACATACCTCGATAAAACCAAATTTAATATTTTCCTCAGATCTGTAATATGTATGTCGTACTATATATCCCCTTTGTATATTTCTTTTCAACAAACATACAACCCAAGATACAAACCGCGGACTTACTCAATTATCCATTTTTTCTTTGAATCCCGTTGGGCCTGATTTGTATGTAAAGGATAACACATTCATAATATGCATACAAATACCGAGATATAATAACGCCAACAACCCTATACGATTAAGACAATGACCTCACATACAAATGACTTTGCATATGCAACATACAAACCTTCCTATAGTGCATTTTACCAAAACATGCATATCTTGCAGAATATTAGGAATTTTGGAATGGTTTGAAAAGAAATCCCCATTCATTTCTAACAAAGAATTCACCCATACTCTGCCCTAGTACTTAATGCTATTTTTTCTTTATTTGCAACAAGGTTTGTAACTTTCGCTTCCTTTTCCCTTTTACCACCAAGCAGACCCACACCCAAGCAAAAACCCACAGCCACAGCAGGGGTCCTCATTTTGCTAAGAAGTAAAATGGGGCGTGTTGTGAGCAACACAACAACTAGAAACCAAACAAAACAATTAAACAAAACTAAATGAAATAAATTCATAACTTCCAATTCTCTTTTCTACAGATCATTATTTAACTTGAGACCTAATGTATTCAATAAGGTGCATGAATTTCCCCATTCAGTTTAAGTGGGTGCATGTGATTAATAATCCTCATCTTGAAAATAAGTTGAGCAAACCAGTGACTGATATTAACCTACATAGTTGATGTCATTCCCTCATAGCCAACTGGATAGAGCCTTCTTGCCAGCATGTGTCTATAGCCCCGACAAGGTTATCGTTACAATTCTCCTAAGTAGAGCCCCACTGCCAGCAAGTATCTATAGCCCTGGTAGAGTTACTTAGATGGCTTAATCTAGATTTTAGTAAAATCCATATTATTTATTTATTTATTTTATATTTTGTGTGAGATAAAGACTTTATAAGATACGACATTTGTAACTTCATAATGCAAGGAATGATCACTTGCTAAAATTAAACTGAGAATTGTAATGGTAGCAAGGGTGATCTCTGATTTTTCACCTAATACCTACACTAGTATGTTCAACAAATCCAAGGATTTTAGGCATGTCATTGTGAGAAACTTCCCTTGAATACTCAACCCACAATTATTGAATACAAAATTTCACAAGCCAAACCATTTTCTACATTCATGATAGTTACAAAAAGTTATGCATAAATTTCAAATAATTAACCTAAATGTTCTAAAAATTTTATTATTTTTAGTGGTTGTTAATCTGCTCCTGCATGCTTCAAACAAAACAAGCATCCCTACCAAGGCAACACAACACACAACTCAACACAACAAAACAAAACAAAAACAAAACAAGACAAGACCCAACAAAACTGTACATTATTTACACTATGATACACACATACCAACTACCCTCACCTCAAGCCTGAAAGTAATGTTTCAAATGTTGGCCATTAACCAGTAATGGCACATCTTCCCCAGTCAAGGTCTTGAGCCTGAAAGTATTATCTCCTATTATCTCTACAACCTATAATGGACCTAACCATAATTTGTCAAATTTTCCATGATTTCCTTTCTTTTCATGTGCTTTATCCCAACACAACACTAAGTTTGATATTTTGAATGTTTTAACTCTTGCTCTTTTGTCAAACCATCTTTTGACCACTGCTTGATGTTTGGCAAATTTTTCAATGGCTTGATCTCTCTTCTCATCCAATTGTAGCATTTGGATTATCTTGGCTTCTCTGTGATCATCAAATCCTAAGTACTCATTAGCAAACTTCCAGACAAGTATTCTTAAATTCACTGGATGTATGGGATCAATCCCATAAACTAGGTGATAAGGTGCATTGCCTAAGGCTGAATTAACCTTAGTCCTATCTACCCACAATGCATATTTTAACAATGTATTCCATTCTCTAGGATTTTTTACAATTAGCTTCTTAATTATATCTAATAAAATCTTGTTTGTGGCCTTAGCTAAACCATTCCCCTGAGGATAATAATTTGAAGAAAATTTTAAAACTATCCCATATTCAAATGCCCATTTAGAAAATTTTAGAGAAGAAAATGCAGGGCCATTATCACATACCAGCGAATATGGAGCTCCAAACCTTGTTATGATGTTTTCTTCAAGAAATTTGATACCCACCTTAGTAGTAGAAAACTTGCATCATGTGGCTTCAGTCCACCTTGTACAATAGTCAGTTATTGTCAATATAAACTTATGTCCTACAGATGATGGACGATTTATAACTCCAATGAAGTCTAAGCCCCACTGTGCAAATGGCCTGGACTTAATGACTGGCTATAATGGGTTAGCCTGATTCCTTCCTTTGTCTGCTGTAATTTGACAAGTGTGACAACTTCGAATATGACTCTCTGTATCTTTAAACATTGTTGGCCAATAATATCTCACTCTTAGTATCTTATGCATAGTAGCTAAATGAGAACCATGAGCAGTTCCATACTTATCATGCAACTCTGACAATACCTTATCTACTTCAGCTCTGTTTAAACATCTTAAATATATACCTTCATGATTCTTCTTGAATAGAAGACCTCCTTGTACCATGTACCTCTATACTTTAATCTTTAAAGCTCTCCTCTGAGAAGACTTCATCTTACTTGGATATTTACCTGATATTAGAAAAGTATTCAAATCATCATACCATCCTGATGCATCATTAGAATTTAATACATACTACTGCTTCACCAAATTTGGATCTATGTTTGCTATGGTCTGCACTAATGCTTGTCCTCTGACTAGCTTCATTGGAATAATCTCCACATCAAACTCTTGCAATATTGTAATCCATTTGGCCCTTTTCTCCCCAGGTTCATTTTGCATTAGCAGCATTTTCACTGCTGCATCTGGTACTATAGCCTTAACTTGACTTCATAAGATGTAATGTCTGAACTTTTTAACTATCCTTACTAATGAAAATGCCTATCTTTCTATATCAAGATACTTTAGTTGTGCATCTTTCAGAGGTGCACTCATGAAAGCTATGGGTTTTTCTTCGTTATCTTCTATTTTTTGTGTCAAGGCAGCTGCAACTGAGTGTGAAGATGCAAAGGAATATATGTAAAATGGATTTGTATAATTTGGACTTGCTAACATAGGAGCATCATAAATGGCTTCCTTAATATCTTCAAATGTAGCTTTAGCTACTGGTGTCCATTCTATCTTTGCATCTTTCTTAAGCATGGTGTTTAATGGTTACACAATCTCTGCAAATCCTATAATAAACTTCCTGACAAAGTTAATCTTACGAAAAAAGGACTTTAATTATTTCTTGTTGTTAGGTAATTGCAATTTTCTTATTCCTTCCACTCTGTCAGGATCAATGGATATCCCATTTTCAAAAATGACATGTCCTAACAATTTTCCTTCAGTTACACCAAATGAACATTTATTTGGGTTAAGAGAAATCTCATACCTTTCACATCTTTTAAGTACCCTTCTCAAATCTTTAGCATGAGTGGATGCATCTTTGGAGTAAACAATTAAATCATCCATATAAATAACAATGCATTTACCTGATAATCCACGAAATGCATTGTACATGGCTCATTGAAAAGTGGCACCTGCACTGATTAAACCAAAAGGCATTCTCCTATATGCATAATTATGCCATTTGCAAGTAAAAGTAGTCTTCAACCTATCCTCTTTATCAACTAAGACTTGGTTATATCCTGAGAATCCATCTAAAAAAGACATCATCTTAGCCTCATTTACTACTTGCAGTACTTCATCTATTGGAGGCATGGGATAATTATCTTTTTCAGAGGCTTTGTTTAAATTTCTAAAGTCAACGTATAACCTAATGTCTCCACTTTTCTTTGTCGCAAGTACTAAATTGGCTACCCAGGTTGAATGTCTTACTGGGAAGATTATCCTGGCAGACAACAGTTTTTTCACTTCTTCAAAGATTAAAGGTTCTAAAATAGCATTCACAGGCCTTTGTTTCTGCCTAAATGGTTTAACATCTGGCTTCAAGGGTATTACATGAGTTATGATGGACATATCTATTGGAAACAAGGTAGATAGCTGAGGGGGGGGTGAATCAGTTATCTTAAATTTCTTAACTTTCTTTTCTTCTTTAACAATAGTGCAGTATCAAAACATATAAGCACAAATACTCATGAGAGCAGAAATGAAATCAACACACATAACACAAGGATTTTTATGTGGAAAACCCTATTAAGGGAAAAACCATGGGGTGACTAACCCAAGATTGTATTCTCTGTTAAAAGAATAGTAAGTACAAAATGGCACTTGCCAATTAGGGCTCACTGCCCGAGCACATTGCTCACAAGAGGTACACTACCTACAAGAGACTCACTATCTACAAAGTTTATAGAAAGTAACCAGGTATTTGAACTGATGAAAGGCATCCACATATGCTAAAGTTCAGTTCTGGTTAGGCTTAATATACTGATCTACTGCACTTCATTCTTTCTCTGCTTTAGTGCTGCTGTTCTATCACATACCGGACTTGTTTTGTAGCTTCCACACTTATCTCTACCTTTTTCACATACTATATCACACTTCACTTCCCTTCATACCAAAATCCATCTAGTATATATATCCGCACCAAGGATTTCAACATCTTTCTAGTCAGCATCTAGAATACTCAAGATTTTTTCCAAACTCTGGTCTGTCAACTAAATCCATGCTTACTAAGTGATGCATATCAAAGAGATAGTCATAGAAGTCATCAATCATGTTGACCAACCATGAATGATCCCTCAAATAGCTTGATCACCATCAATTTCTAATCCAGATTAAGGTCTGATGATCTGCCAATCAGTTCTTCCTTAGTTTGCTTTGTCTGTCAGGAACCCAACACTTAGATGCTCATATCTTTTCACTCTTTCATCACCGGAGGCTCAATCTCTAGAATATAGTAGTCATGGTACTCCTCTTGACTTTCCCAAGTCTGCACTTTGCTGAGATACATCCTCTGAGAGATCTGAACCTGATTGTCAGATCTTGCTGCATGCTCTGTTCTTGTACACCAGACCAAAAACATTCTTTAATCTTACTTTTGGTATAGTCATACTGTGCTCTGCGGATGTGTGGGATAGACTTTATTGCCATCAATGACAACAATCATGAAGCCACACAGTGTCTCTTGCCAACAATCTCCCCCTTTGGCATTGATGACAACACTTAGTGAAAAATAACTAAGTGTCGTAGCAAACTCCCCCTTAGTTGGATTCCACATTTTTCACTACTCCTCACTCCCCCTTTGACATCAATGGCAAAGGGTGAAATCTGCACACCAAAATTTGTAAGAACCAACCTATACATAGCCACATAAGTATATATACATGTTATACTTATATATACTTAAGTATATCTGCAAAAGTGGTTTTTAACTAGACAAATTCTATTGCCCAACTCTGATTCATCCTATCCAAAATTGAGATGTGACCACTTAACAAAAATGCAAAGGCTTCTGCCCTCTTTAAGTCTGCCAGATCACTAGTCTGTGCTGTGGTCTGGGCATCAATTAGGGCCTCATTCATTGCCTCTAACTTAGGGATAATTATCCCTCTTAGTTCACTCAACCTGCTTATTCTATTCTTCTTCTCTTTTTAAAGCCTCTTTATTTCATTTATAGTGGCAATGGCCTGACACTCTTGATTCATTATGGATGAGGTGAGAGGATCAAAATTCTGAGATAAACTTGACAGTTTACCTTCTTGCTCTTCCACCTTCTTTGCAATGTCATCTGTCACTATGGACCAAGATAGACAAAATTTGTATAATTCTCCACCATCTTTAAGAGAATTTTCTAGGCTCTTTATCGCAATATCCAAATTTTTCCTATCATTTGCTATAAGTCCCTATACTTCAGAGAATCTCTTTCCCAAAAACTCTTTCTAAACTTTCTCTTCTGTCAATTTCTCCAAAGAATCAAAATGTGTGCTAATAGAATTAACAAGAGATTACAAGTTACCAGATGAAGAGGCCGAGAGATCCTTTTGGAAGGATGGCATGATCTTCTCCAACACACCAGATGCAATCTCTATTAGCTCACAGTCTTCCATATGAGACTTCAGAAGCTTTTCTTTCACTTTAGCTTGAGTAAAAGATGCTACCTTCATTGTCTGGACCGGAGAGAGGGAGTCAAAATTAAGTGGTCCTTGAAATAGTTCCGGTTCATCTAATTCAATCATCTCTTTGGTTAGAAAGTTTTTAACTACTTCTGTAGTGTCTCTTACCAAAGACAGAATCTTCTTTCCTTCTGCAGCCTCAGAACTATCATCAGAGATCTTCTCTGTGTGTTCTTCTTCTCTTCCCTTTTCCTCCTCTATTTAACTCAATTTCTCCTCTTTTCTTCCTTCTCCTTTAGTTTCGGAGTCAACAGGGGGATCCGAAAGAGAGATGTTTACTTCTTTAGGGACTTCCTCTTCCAGAATAGAGGAATCCAAGTCCTTAGTCCTCTCCTCACCTATCTCCTTTGGCTCTTCTGCAATTTTCTCAGTAGAATCTTCTTTTGATGTACTTAGTCCTTCATCATCCATGGTAGAATGTTCATCACCTATGTCCTCTATGATAGGAAGATTGAATCTTTTAAATGCATTCTAGAGGATGTCCTCTGTTTCTTTTGCCACCTGATCAGTCTCTCCAAGCATAAGCTGGTTCATTCTTTCCTTGCTTCGGAACTCATCCTTGTAATCCTTGAAGATCATGTTCATTTGTTGAGAGGTAATGGAAGGATAGAGTTGGATAGCAATGTGTTCCTAGATCTCTAGGTCCTTTGCCTTAGCATTCTCCTTTCTTAGTTCAAGTTCTTTCTCTAGACTTTTGGGAATTAGAGAGATGATTTCAATGAATGCTTTATTATAGATGTTTAGATACCTGACTGTAGCATCTTCCAAGATCTTCTGGTCAGCTTCACTATATTCATCATAAAATTTAGTCATTAGTTGCTTTGGATACAGTGACTAATTTGATGACATCATCAATGAAAAGAGTAGGCCTTTCAACAAATTCTTTTGGCTCTTCTTCCTTGTTATGACCGGTAGAGGATTGACTAGATGTTTTCTTCTTCCTCATTTTCCTAACTTCTTCATCAGATTCTGTTTCTTCATCATCCTTTTGGCTTATGTATGACCTTATGGCCTTTGTCTTCATTCTCTTTTCTCCCTTTCCGGATGTCTTGGCTTCCAGTTTTGAGGATTTTGAGCTCTTAGAGGTGGCAAGTGCAGAGCTCTTGGAGGATCTAGTCTGGGAGGGGGCTTGTACCAGATTAATTTCTTTTTCTGCTCCTTGTCTCTCCTTCTCAGCTCTTTCTAATTTTTCTTTGTTTGCATCAACTACCTCTTTTGGCAACTTCCTCTACTTCCCTTCTCACTTTTCTCTTGATCTCAGGCTGTCTCAGTTCAACATGTATTTTTACACTCAATTCTTAAAAGGTTCCAAACCTTTCTATCTCAGGGTCCTTCGGCTGACTTAGCAAGTGTTGGACATGCAGCTCCAAGATTTTCTCATCTACCTCATACCCCATTGGCATAATCTAGACTATCCTGGGTTCCACTGCCTCCATTAGGCATTGATTGGTGTCTACCATGAAGCACACTGTATCCTTGTATTTTTCAACCATAGATTGGGGGATTCTTTCTCTGGCTTGCATCATACTTTGGAAGTTTTTGAAGTATCCCCAGAGTGTTGTATTTTGAGCCTTGGCATCACCAAGCCCATACATATAATCTCTGATTTGTATGGCAACTGGTCTATCATTTTGCCATACCCAACCACTGGATCTAGGTAGCTCATTCATATAGTAAAAGAAGAGACATAATATTAGACCACCATACTTGAATGAGTTCTTCTTGTCCTTTTTGATCTTTTGCAAGTTTTCTAACAATTGACTCAGGAGAAGCTCGCAAAGATCATAATTTGCATTTTCCCTTAGCATCTAATAAGCAGTGTAAATTGCAGTTTCTGACACAGAATTCTCCCTGTTGGAGTGATATATCTTATAGCCAATTATCATAGAGGCAAATTTGATATCTAGATCTGTGATATCTTTTATTGTCATTGCTCTCTTATCAAACTTTGATCCGGTAGCCTCACTCACTATCTGATTCTTGACAGATTTGAGAGCAGGTAACCCACCGGATGAGTGCAATCTGGTTATTGCCCTAATGGCATCTTTTGTTATCTTGAATGGCCTCATCAACCACATGAAGTTGTCATGTATTCTACTAAGAACATACCAGACCCATTCATCCTTTGCAAAACAAGGAAAGTGGATGCAATGTCTAAAATGCTTGTCCCAGAGGGCCTTGTATTGAGGTTTAAGTTCAAATGTTTCATCTATTAACTGCTTGTGATAGATATCCATCAGCTTGGATTCCCCAAATTCCTCAATATTTGCGTGTATGTATGCCCTAACATCTTCTACATGCAGAAAACCATGCAGAATGCTAGAGAAGGCACCTAAGGGATCAACTTCTAGAGATTTGTAAGGATGTTTCTTAAACTTAGGGTGCAACCTATCAGTGATCTTAACAACATTTGGAGTAGCCATCTTGCACAGATTTAGAGAGAGATATTCAAGAACCGAAATACCTTTTTACACTTCTAGGGTTCAAGGTATGAGCTGAAAAAGATCACTGGTTGAATTAGATTCTGCAGTTGATCTTTGAGAGGGTTGAAGCAACCTGGTTTGCAGAGCTCTTTCTTTCTTCTTCTCAAATGCAAATGTGCAAATGATGAATAAAAGAACCCTTATATTTCTATGCAAACCCTAATTTCATATTGCATTAAATGCACATCTTAAGTTATTATGATTCCCTTGTTCTGACCTTGTTTTGAGAGAGATCCTTTTGAATCACTGAGATGCACTTAGAATTATTCTTGGTGATGATTGACAATGTATCTTCCTGTCTCCAATCATTCCATTTATCCGCAGATCAAAAATATTTCAATTTTGAATCATACCAGATCTAACTGTGAGAATTCTACTTTTACCAGATGGCTATCAAACCAGATCAATCTTGGATGATTAACCTCTTCAAAACTTCTTATGGATCTTTCATATTTTTACTGAGGGTTATTTAGATATTTCTCTGAGAACGCTTTAATCCGCAACCTTTTATGTGCCAATTTTAGGCACCGATTGACTAGCTGGGGGAATTTGTTTTCCTTTGTGACTTCCCCTGAGCCAGAGCTCATCTATTTAGTTTTCAGAAGGAATATCAGCACCAGATTCTAGTGTGAATCCATCCCCAACATTTTCTGTACTTCTCTTCACCCAAATTTTGTTCATCTCCCTTTTAACTTCTTCTACATTCACTTTTTCTTTTCCTTTGTCTTGATTTTGATTATGATGCACCGAACCCTTTTTACCTTGATTCTTACTTCTGCAGAATTTGGCAATATGACCAAATCTATTGCAATTGTAGCAAACAATATTTCATTGCATATTTGACTGATGTCCTCTTGATCTGCAATGATTAGCCATATGTCCCATTCTATTGCATGCAAAGCATCTACCATTGAATGAATTATTTATTTGCATATTTCTACATTCATGAGATTTGTGACCATACCTTTTGCAATTAAAACACTATCCAGAGAAGGATGAATTAGTTTGATTCATTCTTCTTCTATATTGATTTGCTTTATGACTAAAGTTATTGCAATTGTAGCAGTATCCATTAAAGGATGGCTATCTTTGAGCATTTGGTTGCCTTACTAGAGGTCTTCTAGGCCTATTCCTTGGATTTCCTGATCCAAAGTTCTTCTGATCGGATCCGGAGCTTTCACCTTTCTCATACCCCAAGCCATGCTTGTCATCTACCCTCTTTTGGCTTTCAAGAAGAACTTCAAGTTGAGTAGATCTTATCTTGAATTTCTCTTTATATTCATTTGTTGTTTGAAGATCCCTTTTAGGAGTGTCTATCTAATTCTCAAGTTGTTCTTCATTGTCTCTAGCTTCTTCAAGATCAGATTCCAGATGCTTGATTATTCTATCCATTTTGTGGCAGTCTTCTAACTTCTCCTTGAGAGATTGTTTTAGATTATCTTCAATTTTTATTTTCTCTTCAATTTCTTGGGTGAATTTCATAACCCCTTATTCTATTTCATGTCTTACCATAATGACTTTTTTTGATAACTTCTCACATAACTTGTTTTTCTCATTCAGATCTTCGTTTGTATCATTGGCTTCACTTTGACTTACTAATTGTTGAAGTAGTTCCTTTCTCTTTTTCATAGAGATACTCAGTTTTCTTTCAGTTCATTTATGAAATCATCAGCTTGTTTGAGTCTTTCCCTCAAGTTGTTGTCTTCAAGTGAGATTGCTCAAGATCATCTAGGGTAGACTAAAGTTGTTACCTCATGCCATACATATCCATTGAGATTCCTAGATCTTCCTCAAGCTATTAGGCTCTGTTTGGACGAACTTGACTCTGATACCAATTGTTAGAAACAAGGCAGATAATTGAGAGGGGGTGAATCAGTTATCTTAAATTTCTTAACTTTCTTTTCTTCTTTAACAATAGTGCAGTATCAAAACATATAAGCACAAATAATCATGAGAGTAGAAATGAAATCAACACACATAACACAAGGATTTTTACATGGAAAACCCTATTAAGGGAAAAACCATGGGGTGACTAACCCAAGATTGTATTCTTTGTTAAAAGAATAGTAAGTACAAAATGGCACTTGCCAATTAGGGCTCACTACTCGAGCACACTACTCACAAGAGACACACTGCCTACAAGACTCACTATCTACAAAGTTTATAGAAAGTAACCAGGTATTTGAACTAATGAAAGGCATCCACATATGCTAAAGTTCAGTTCTGATTAGGCTCAATATACTGATCTACTGCACTTCATTCTTCCTCTGCTTTAGTGTTGTTGTTCTGTCACATACCGGACCTGTATTACAGCTTCCACACTTATCTCTGCCTTTTTCGCATACTATATCACACTTCACTTCCCTTCATACTGAAATCTATCTGGTATATATATATATATCCACACCAAGGATTTCAACATCTTTCTAGTCGGCATCTGGAATACTCAAGATTTTCCCAAACTCTGGTCTGTCGGCTGAATCCATGCTTACTAAGTGATGTGTATCAAAGAGATAGTCATATAAGTCATCAATCATGTCGGCCAACCATGAATGATCCCTCAAATAGCTTGATCACCATCAATTTCTAATCCAAATTAAGGTCTGATGATCTCTCGGTCAGTTCTTCCTTAGTTTGCTCTACCTATCAGGAACCCAACACTTAGATGATCATATCTTTTCACTCTTTCATCACCAGAGGTTCAATCTCTGGAATATAGCAGTCATGGTACTCCTCTTGACTTTCCCAAGTCTGTACTTTGTTGAGATACATCCTCTGAGAGATCTGGACCTGATTGTCAGATCTTGTTGCATGCTCTGTTCTTGTTCATCAGACCAAAACATTCTTCAATCTTACTTCTGGTATAGTCATACTATGCTCTGGAGATGTGTGGGATAGACTTTGCTACCATCAATGACAACAATCATGAAGCCACATAGTGTCTCTTGCCAACAGTATCATATGTCTTCAAATCTTCATATGTCCATGCTATTACATGTTTGTATTCTTTTAGAACATCCACAATTTCTTTTCTTAACTCCTCAGAGCAAGCCTTTCCAATCAATACATTCTGTGGATTTTTCTCTATTCCAAGGTTATAGGGATCACATTTACCTCCTTTGGTTTTGGGCAAATATTTTTGTCTTACTACCCCATCAAAGTCAAAGATCTTTTCTAACTCAATTATTCCTTTAGGTAAGAAATTGCTTTTCAAGTTTATTATGTCTTCTTCATCCCAAGACACATCAGGCCTTTCCTATTCATCAATGATTTGAGCTTCAAACACTTCATTACAAGTGATAAAATTAACAATATTCTAATCTCCCTCAAATACCTGAAAATGAGTAACATTATCTGGTATGCTCGGAACATTTACTAATTCAATAGCAAATCACTTTAAACCTGACAATGTTAAGGGTTCCAAAGTACTAGCAGCAACTGCCAATGCATTTGGTCTATGGTTCAATTCTCTGGGGATATGTTCTATGTTAAAGGCATCAAATGAATCTATCAGATCCCACACTCTATGCCTATAACAAACCATCTTTTTATAATTGCATGCATACAACTTTCTTACTTGTTTGGCCACTAACTCAGAATCTAAAAACACTCTGATCATTTTCACCTTTTTCTTGATAGCCATAACAAGTCCATAAATCAAAGCTTCATATTCTGCTACATTATTGGTACAAGGAAATTGTAGCCTATACGCTGCTAAAAATGACTTACCATTAGGATCTATAAGTTCCACACCTGCACCTGCACCTTGTTTAGATTTAGATCCATAACATTTCAGTGTCCACATGCCCTCTTTATTCTTTTGACCTTTTACTTTGGCATGTTTTGCCTTTTCTATTACATGTGAGATACTATCTTGTTTCTTCATGGGTAACTCTTTTTGACCTACTTGCATATTTATACTCTCAATTTATAAATCAAAATGACAGACACTCTTGTCTTTTGTTTCTTTTTCTAAATCTGGAATTAATACATCCATGTTGTCCTAAAAGTATGTCTCAAGTTGATTAGGATTAACCTTTCCTTCTTACAATTCCATCCCCTTTGTGCACTTTATGTATTGATATTCTATAATGTCTCTGCACATTCCACAATTCTCTTTAGAATGAGGCTTATTATGGACTCTGCACATGCTCTTATACAACTTGCACTGAACTGGAATCTTTTGTTCAATGTACTTTTCCATTTCCTACCTAATGATCTTACCAAAACTATTTATTGCATTGTCTTCCTCATCAGAAGAATTTTCCTCAGACTCAATGAACACTACTGTTTCTTTACTGACAGGTTTTTCTTTAAAATTCAACATTAGGATCTCTTCAATTTGCACTCCCTTGTTAGTGACTCTATAAACACCGAGTTCAATAGAAGCATACAATATCTCATTAGTCTTGTTGTATTCTATAATCATGTGTTTCATTTTGGGTTCAACTTCTATCCTGATTTGATTTGGAACACCTCTCCAAGGCAACCACGTGTGAAAAATTAGTGGCCATATATCCATTCAATGTTTTGGACCAGTCTCTAATTAACAACATCTTGTAATTCATAGGTATATCTACTACCTGAATGTCAATAAACTGACTTACCCTAGGATCTGAGGCTAACTACATTTGAATATGCATTAGTTCTCCTATCACATTAACCTCAGTTTTATCTAATTATGTAACAACTTTGGCAGATTTGGTAGGAGTTAGCCCTAAAGTTTTGTATATCCCTAAAGGCATTACATTGGCTGATGCACCAGAATCTACCATGCAATTATGTATGTTCTTTCCAAACATCCTAATGGTTAACAAGAAAGGAGGGGCTTCCCTCTTATCTGCATACATGACTACATTAGTGTTGGAAGGCTATTCAGTTTTCTTACTCTTTTCTTTAGACTGTGAATCCCTACTTGGAACATTAATATCAGTAGAAACCTCACTTGTCATAGATGTATCTAAGGATTTTATGAAAGCAATTCTGACCCCTGGACTTTTAAATAATTCACATAAAGGTATACTGACCTTGATTTTCTTTATCTCTTCTGACAAGTAACTTATTAACCTCATTGTTTCTCCTATCTCTGTTTTCCCTATTTGGACTTTTGGTGTTACTGTCCCACGATTCACATGATGATTAGCCTTTAGTATAGCATGATTATTACTGGCATGTTGATCTGTGTGAGTATTGAAATTGTTAGGGGGTGTGGAAGTAGTGAAAGGACCTCCTGGCCTAGTGTTATTTCCCAAATTATAGGTATGATTTTTGTTAGACTGTTGAAAAGCCTGTACCTCTTATGTTTCGTATAACACCTCATTTTCAGTTTCAAAGAGAAATTGAAGTGCATTCAATACTAAGTCTGATTTAGGATATAGGTTCTCACAAAAGTAAGGTTCATCTTCTAACAACTGATCTTCTTCTTCCCTAGTTGCAAAGGTAAAAGTCTCTAAGACTAAAGCAGTCTCAAATCCTGAGGGCACTATTTCTTTACCTTTGGGAATGAGAAACTCAGAGGTGGGAGCCTATACATCTACATTGAAAATACTTGCTGCCAAATGAAACTGAGGACAATCTAGTTCAGCATGAGCACTGGTATTATGAATCCTGCACCAATTCTTTAATGCTACATTAGCCATTGAATTCTAGCTATTTGTTTTGTCTCCTGATTATCCAAATTCTCAAATGGAGAATCTAGAGTGCCATTATTTGGCCCTGTGTTCCATGTCCTAGGTGGCCTTGGCTGATTCTGATTTCTATTGTTATTACCCTAGGTTTTGTTATCTACAGCAGGTCCTCTATTTTGCATTACTTGTCCCTGATTATGATCTTGACTTTGACTGCGATTCTGACCCTAATTTGAACCCTGACCCTGGTTATAATTTTGGTTATGGTTCTGACTGTATCCTTGATTATTTCTAGCATAGAAATTTTTATTTCTCAGTTGTGTCATTTCAGTGGTCAATCTTCTCAAGTGTGCAGTAATTTCTTTGATTTCCTCCCTTTCCTCTTGTGCCTTTGCCACAAATGTATCCTGAGGAGGCTAGAAGAAAGACTGACCATTACTCTGATTGTTATTGATATTGTTACCAGTATAAGGGACTATATTCTGGATTGGAGAAGGATTATACACAGGTGTCTATGTAGGAATTAGGTTCAATAATGGAGTGTTGTGTGTAGAAACTCCATTCCATGATTGTGTTTGACTTTGTATTCCAGGGTTTCCTCCATTAAGAAATGGATTGTAAATTGTTTGTCTCATCTCCTAGTTTATTGAGGCCGCCTCTTTATAAGCTTTGGATATTGTATCTATATCAACCTTTCTTTTGACAAACATGGCAGTTAATGGATCTAGGGCAACATAATACATCGCCAATAATGCATCTGCAATTACTATGTAGGGAGCCACTAATCTAGAATAAGCCTTTTGAAAACTATCATTAAAATTATCAATAAACTCTCCTTCACCTCTTTTAATTGTAGCCAATTTATGATATAGGGTGGAAGGTTCAACCGGTCCTCTTGTTAGATTAGGATAGACAACTAAGAGGGGGGGTGTAATTAGTTTCCCAAAACTTTCTTGCAATTAACCACTTAAATCCTTTTCTTAAGTCAACAGTATAATGATAAATCAATCATGGAAAATTAATGCAACAATTCAAGAGCAGAAACACATTAACACATATGACACCAAGATTTTTAACATGGAAAACCCGGTTAAGGGAAAAACCATGGGGTGACTAACCCAAGATTGTATTCTCTGTTAGAAGAATAGAAAGAACAAAATGGCACATGCCAATTAGGGCTCACTACCCGAGCACACTACTCACAAGAGGCCCATTGCCTATAGGAGACACTGTCTACAAAATAATAAGTATTACATACTTGAATTGAAGAATAGCATCTTCACCATGCTTGAGTCAGTTCCATTTAAGCCCAAAACTTTTGCTCTACTTTTTGCTTCCCTCCTCTCTACCACTTTCTCATCTCCGCAAGATACACTTGAAATGATTTTACAAATACTTATTTATACAAGACATCAACTTAGGAATAATCATCCAAGTCGGCATCACAGAGCAAGCACATAAATACATCATGACTAATCTATAAAAAGACTTCATGCAGATCAGCACACTGTCGGCCACATAGATCTGACACTCCAATATTCTTTTAGGAACACACCAATCTTCACATAACATCTTCAAGATCATCTGCAGGATGAGTAACTCATCCGGTCATCCAGGATTAGGAAGAACACCATCATCTGGAAGTAATTATTCAATTGTGAGATCAAACTTTAATGCAGACCACTAACACAAGTTGAACATGATCCAAAGACCTCCATAAGCTTTTCTGAATCACCAAGAACATCCACACTACATCTACTTACTAAAATCATTCTCTCCTTCATCTGGAACCTCAAGAACATAGTCTGTCATCACTGTCATAATGGAATAGATGCTTCCGGAGCTCTAGACCATGAACCAATTGAGTTGTTAATTAAAATTGACTTCCTAAGCATTCTACCAAATCTGCAGGACAAGATATTTTATTTCCAGATCTCACCAGACCTTTCTGTATCACTCTGTCACCTCTGAACATCTGCCAAAACCAATTTTACTTAAGTGGCCATAACTTCTTTAGATCTTCATGCGGACCTCTGAAATCTTTAATGGATCATCTTAAGACACATATCTACAGACCCTTTGATGTGCAACTTCTAATCTTCATCTTATCTGGGATCTTTGCCTCAGTCTTCACTGTTCTTCTTTGTTCCTGATAGGACTAATTTTCTCAATATCCTCAGCAAACAACTCATCCAATCCTTATCATTAATGCAACAGGAGTATGTTGACATCAATGACAACACTGGTTAGGCCCATACTTGCAACAATCTCCCCCTTTGTAATTGATGGCAACATATGATGTGAAAAACTATTTTAACCATCAAGACAAGAATTTTTCTTTACTGACACAACTCCCCCTATCAACAACAACCATTCACATGTCTTTTCTTACTTTACTGCTCCCCCTTTGATCAACAACCACTTGTTTTTCACATGTCTTCTCTCCCCCTTTGACATCAATGGCAAAGGGCACATACTTGCAACTCCACCACTTCGGAATTATACCAGCTACTCCCCCTAAGTAGAAACTCCCCATCATCAATCCGGACCACAAGATATGACTATGATATCCACCAGACTGATGCACATCAATGCACCTTAGTTCATTACCAGAGGGGTAATAACCCCTAACTTCTCCCTGAGATATTCAAAAGAGTCCTTAGGTAGAGGTTTAGTAAAGATATCTGCAATCTGATCCTTGGAAGGCACAAACTCCAATCTGACTTCATTCTTGTTCACTTGCTCTCTCAAAAAGTGAAACTTGATGGATATATGTTTAGTGTTTGAATGCAACACCGGATTCTTAGATATATTTATTGCACTTGAATTATCACAGAAGATTGTGATAGGTTCCTCATATTCCACTCTGATGTCTCTTAGCATCTGCTTCATCAACAAAACTTGAGTGCAACTACCTGTTGCTGCAATATATTCTGCTTCAGTTGTGGACAGGAATATTGCCTCTTGTTTCTTGCTTAGCCAAGAAACCAATCTCTTCCCCAAAAAGAATGCTCCACCACTTGTACTCTTCTAGTCATCCACATCTCCTGCCCAATCTGCATCTGTATATGCATGAAGAGAGAAATTATGATCTCTAGGATACCACAGACCATACTCAACTGTCCCTTTTAGATATCTAAAAAACCTCTTGATTGCCATGACATGAGATTCTCTAGGATCAGCTTGGAATCTAGCAAAAAGACCAATAACATTCATAATGTCAGGTCTAGTTTGAGTGAGATACAACAAACCTCCAATCATTGACCTAAACTTTTTCTGATCAGCCTTAGGAGAGTCATCATCTTTGCTCAATTTACATCTAGTTGCCATGGGTGTACTCATTGGTTTTGAGTCTTCCATCCCAAATTTCTTTAACAATTCTTTCACATATTTGGTCTGAGAAATGAAGATTCCTTTCTTTGTTTGAGTGATTTCTAGACCCAAGAAGAAATTCATTTCCCCAAACATGGACATTTCAAATTCACTTTTTATTTGATTTGCAAAGGTTTTGCACATACTATCTCTTCCTCCAAAAATGATATCATCAACAAATACTTCAACAATCAAGATGTTTTCATGATCAATTTTGAAGTACAAATTACTGTCAGTAGTACCTTTGTTGAAGCCAATCTTCAATAGATACTTATCCAATCTTTCATACTAGGCTCTTGGGGCTTGCTTGAGTGCATACAGTGCTTTCTTCAATTTGCAGACCATATCACCATGATCAGATAATTGAAATCCATCTGATTGCTCAATGTAAACTTCTTCCAAGTCACCATTCAGGAAGGTAGAATTGACATCCATCTAATATACTTTGAAGTCCTTAAAGGCAAAAAAGGCAAGAAATAGTCTGATTGCTTCATTTCTTGCCACTGGAGCAAAAGTTTCTTCAAAATCAACTTCTTCTACTTGAGAGTAGCCCTTGCAGACCAATCTAGCTTTATTTTTTACTACTTCACCATCTTCATTCAATTTATTCTGGAAGACCCATTTGGTTCCAATCACATTCTTGTTTTTAGGTCTAGGAACAAGATCGCATGTGTGATTCTTCTCAATTTGCATCAACTCTTCGTCCATTGCTTTAGTCCAGTTTTCATCATTACAAGCTTCATTCACTGACTTTGGTTCAATTTTAGAAATCAGACAATACTCCTCTGAGTCTTGGGCAATCTTTCTTCTTGTTTGAACACCTTTTCTTTTATCACCTATGATTTGATCTTCAGAGTGATTCAGTTTTACATGCCTAGGAATTTTGGGACTTACTTGCACTTCTATCTCTTGAACGGGTTCATTCAAATTCATCTCTTCTTCCTAGTTTACCGGATCAGTCTGAATCTGAATCTCAGAAGGGGCTTGGACTCCTTGGATCAGAACATCATTATGATCATCTTCATAATATTCATAAAACCTTGAGGGTTTTTCAATCCCTTCATCAACCTTCACATTTGTACTTTCTATAATCTTCCTCAATCTCTTGTTATAACACCAGTATGCTTTGCTTTGAGTAGAATAATCCAAGAATATTCCTTCATCACTTCTAGCATCAAATTTGCCTAGATCTTCATCTATTTTAATGTAACACTTGCTACCAAAGACTCTAAAATACTTTACAGTAGGAGTGATGCCAAATCAAAGTTCATAAGGAATCTTACCAATATTGCTTCTGATTTGTACTCGATTAAGAGTATAGACTGCACTGCTTACAACTTCTCTCCAGTAGATCTAAGGAACATTTTCTTGCATCATCATGGTTCTAGATGCTTCTTGGATGGTCCGGTTCTTTCTTTCCACTACTCCATTCTACTGTGGAGTCCTAGGAGCAGACAATTGTCTTTTTATTCCATGCTTCTCACAGAATTCTATGAACTCACCGGATGTGAATTCTCCACCTCTATCAAACCTTAGGCATTTTATGTTCAATCTGGTTTCATTCTCTACTATAGCCTTGAATATTTTGAATTTCTCAAAAGCCTCTAATTTCTCCTTCAAAAAAGTTACCCACATCATCCGTGAATAGTCATCAATTAATAGCATAAAGTATCTATCACATTGAACACTTCTGATTCTTGCTAGACCACATAGATTAGTATGAATTAAGTCCAATAATCCGATAGAAGATTGTTCCTTACTCTTAAATGTGACTCTGCTCTACTTACCCAACTGACATTCTTTGCACAAACTATTAGTAGGTTTCACTAGTTTTGGAAGATCTCTCACAGCCTAGGTGTTGCTTATTTTAATGATATTATCAAAATTCACATGACACATTCTTCTATGCCACAACCAACTCTGATCAATTTGAAAAAATAAACAACTGTTGCCAGTATCAACCAAGTGGAAGATGTTACCTTTAGTCTAGTTACCGGATGCAATCTCTGTTCTAGAGCTTTCAAAGATCTTGCATTTTCCATTTTTGAATCGAATATCATAGCCTTTGTCCACCAACTATCCAACACTAAGAAGATTGTGCTTCAATCCTTCAACATACAATACATTACCAGTTTTGTTCTTTCCATCAAAAGAAATAGTTCCTATACCTCTAATTCTGCCAGTAGAATTATCACCAAATTTTACCACTCCTCCTTCATACCTTTCCAAATCTATAAACTTGTTTTTGTCACCTGTCATATGGTGGGAGCATCCACTATCAATGACCCAATCATCCTTTTCTTCAACTTGGGCAGCCAGAGCTTTTTCAACAATCTTATGATTGATAGATTCAGAGGGCATTGGATCTTCTTCCTTGATGGCAATAAACACCCAGTCACTTCTGGATTTGTTCCCTGTCTCTTATTCATCATCTGTTACTCCTTCATCATCATCATCTTCATGAACATAGTAGCATTTCTTTTGGAACCTTGATCTATTAAGGTTTGGCCTTGAAAATCTTTCTAGACACCTCGAGGCAAAATGACCAATCTTATTGCAGTTAAAATGCTTAAAAGGCAATTTCCCTTCATACTTACTGGATCCTCTTGGTAGTCTTTTTGCAATAAGGGCTTCAAGTTGAGCAGTTTCTGCTTCATCTTCTTCTAGGTCTTTTCTTGCTTTTTCATACCATGATAATTTCCTTGAAGAGTTCTCTGCCAGATCAAACCTTTGTTTACCTTTTACAGATGCACTAGCTTTGAATGCATATTCAGTCTTGGGGGGGGCATCTCCAAACTTGGTCAATTCGAATGCAACCAATTTACCAACCAATTGATCTCTTGTGACACCTGAATGGACTCTGAATTCTTCAATGGCAACAACCTTGTATTTGTAAGAATCAGGAAGGGATCTGAGAACTTTGCCAACAATCTCATCTTCATCCAAGACTCCACCAGCACATCTAATGCCACAAACAAGCTCATTTACTCTAGGCATAAATGTAGTGATATTTTCATCTTCTCTCATTTTCAGGTTTTCAAATTTTCCTTTCAGACTCTGTAGCTTGGTACATTTCACATACTTGTCTCCTTCATGCAGAAGTTTCAATTTTTGCCAAATCTCATATGCAGTTTTTAGATCAACAACATTTGTCAGTTCTGAATTAGACAAGGCCCTTAGAAGAGCTTCTTTAGACCACAAATTGTTTTCAGCATCTCTGATTTCATCTACGGTACATGGACCATTCTGAGAAGGCTCATACTTCTTTGAGGTCATGGTCCAATACTGCATTCCCATACATTGCAAGTGGCATTCCATGCGACTTTCCCAAAGAGTGTAATTAGTTCCATCAAACCTTGGACTATCCTTCTTGTATGATGACATCCTGGATCTCCTTAAGTGGTTAAGCTCTTTGAGAGGAACTTGGCTCTTATACCAATTGTTAGATTAGGATAGACAACTGAGAGGGGGGGTGAATCAGTTGTCCAAAACTTTCTTGCAATTAACCACTTAAATCCTTTTCTTATGTCAACAGTATAATGATAAATCAATCATGGAAACTTAATGCAACAATTCAAGAGCAGAAACACATTAACACATATGACACCAAGATTTTTAACATGGAAAACCTGGTTAAGGGAAAAACCACGGGGTGGCTAACCCAAGATTGTATTCTTTGTTAGAAGAATAGAAAGAACAAAATGCTACATGCCAATTAGGGCTTACTGCCCGAGCACACTGCTCACAAGAGGCCCATTGCCTACATGAGACACACTATCTACAAAATAATAAGTATTACATACTTGAACTGAAGAATAGCATCTTCACCATGCTTGAGTCAATTCCATTTAAGCCCAAGACTTTTTCTCTGATTTTTTCTTCCCTCCTCTCTACCACTTTCTCATCTCTGCAAGATACACTTGAAATGATTTTACAATTCCTTATTTATACAAGACATCAACTTAGGAATAATCATCCAAGTTGGCATTACAGAGCAAGCACATAAATACATCATGACTAATCTACAAAAAGACTTCATGCAGATCAGCACACTGTCGGCCACATAGATCTGACGCTCCAATATTCTTTTAGGAACATGCCAATCTTCACATAACATCTTCAAGATCATCCGCAAGATGAGTAACTCATCTGATCGGCCAGGCTTAGGAAGAACACCATCATCTGGAAGCAATTCTTCAATTGTGAGCTCAAACTTCAATACGGACCACCAACACAAGCTGGACACGATCCAAAGACCTCCACAAGCTTTCCTGAATCACCAAGAACATCCACACTACATCTTCTTACTAAAATCATTCTCTCCTTCATCCAGAACCTCAAGAACATAGTCTTTCATCACCATCATAATGGAATAGATGCTTCTAGACCTCCAGACCACGAACTAATTGAGTTGTCAATTAAAATTGACTTCCTAAGCATTCCACCAAATCTGTAGAACAAGATATTTCATTTCTAGACTCACCAGACCTTTCTATATCACTTTGTCACCTTTGAACATTTGCCAGAACTAATTTTACTTAAGTGGCCATAACTTCTTCAATCTTCATACGGACCTCTGAAATCTTTAATGGACCATCTTAAGACACATATCTACAAACCCTTTGATGTACAACTTCTGATCTTCATCTTATCTGGGATCTTTGCCTCACTGTCTTCATTGTTCTTCTGTGTTCCTGATAGGACTAATTTTCTCAATATCCTCAGCAAACAGCTCATCAAATCCTTATCATTAATGCAAAAGAAGTATGTTGACATCAATGACAACACCGGTTAGGCCCATACTTACAACACCTCTAAACCGAGATAAAAATGCCTCTTCCATAAGTGCCCAAGAAGAAATGTAACTATTAGGCAAGTTAACATACTAGTTAGAGGCCTGCTCATTAAAGGTGTAAGGAAACAATCTACACACAACATCTTCATATTCCAACCTAGCTCTAAATCATGCTTCCTTGAATATCCTAATGTGATCCTATGGATCTTGATGCAATTGATATTTAGGACATATCTTTTTAGGATTTTTTGGCATCTCATGATAATCAGTGAATGTTATAGGAGAATTGACATTAAAATTAGCCATTGCAGGTCCTTGTGCCTGGCCTAGACCTTTGGAAGTACCTAGATTTCTAGGTGGACTAGGACCTCTAGGAGGACTTAAACCAAGATTCAAAGATCTAAATGAAGAATTGTCAGGACTCACTATGTTATGGCTATTGAAAGGTGATCTAGGAGGTGTTCTAGATGAGCCCCCTACATGTGATATTCTAGGATTCCAAATCAAAGGACCTTTACTCTACCTTTTATTAGGTAATTGCACAAATATGTCTTCTGAACTAGATCTAGACCTGGTCACCCTGCCACTATTATGAGCCATCTTTACTCAAATCATACCTTAACTCTAATTAGGCCCTCCTTCTAGCACCAAAAACTGTTGATGATTATTTTTACACATTCATAACAAAAGTTAAAATTCACAAAATGAACCTAACTGTCTTGAAAGATATGAAGAAATCAATTAAGATTTGTTAATCCCAAGTTTATGTATGGTCAGGTCTTGACCTTGTGGACAATTCAATAGGTTAACATGAAATTGTAATATGCAAGGGGCCTTACTTGATTTAAGGTGATGTATGACTCATTGGACTCGAATTATGCCAATTGTTACAAATGTCAATCTCTTTGCATAAATTTACTATTATATCACAAAGCTTTGTATGATTTATAATGAAACAAGCTTTTCTATCAAATTTGGTATGAAAATTGTCAAATATTAACATAATTGTTCATGCTTCCTTCAAATGTAAGACAATTTTCTTAAAATCTTTGCGTTTAAGCTAATTATTTCAAATGTTTGGAGAAAAGTTAGAGAAATTCAAATTGAATATCATCCTACTATAGGATCTAAATGCTCTATTATTCACGTTGTAAGAAATATAGCAAACTTGATCAAATCAACAGACTAAATCTCTAAATGTGAAACCCTGAGTATTTTCATGAACACACATTCAAGATTGCAAGCTTTTAAAGAGGTATTATTTCAAATACAAGTAAGAGCCAGAAAACATTCTAAAAATAGATGCAGAATTCTAGATTTATTTGTATTTAAAATACACAGTCATATATGGTTTACAATGTATGAATGACTCTTTGCTTCATTAATCAACTCAACAGAAAACTTTCAAATTTCTTACAAATACAATAAGGAAGCTAGATACTCCACACATTCCTTAGTGCAGACACAGGTGACCTCCTCCTCTAAGCTAAAATACTTCTTTAATCAAAATGTTTCAACAAACTACAAGTGCAAACTATCTTTCAAAACCCCTGTATAACTAATGTACAAGTAGCAGAGCTTCTTATATAGATTTTGAAGCTTCACACTGCTACAGCTACAAAACTTGATCTACGGTCAGGATCTATCTATTATTGATCAAGGGTACACGTTCATCTCTAACCGTTTCTCAAAATATCTAAATGGTATCTTTTCCCTCTCAAAGGATGCTATTGGAATCTTTTCAAAAATAAGATTCCCCTTTCTTTGACTTCTACCTTCTTGTAGACTTTCCCCATAGATACCTCTTTATTTGATCCCTTTCAAAACTGCTGCTCCTTTTACAATTTCTACTCCTTCAAATATGATTTGAAATTATTGATTATACCTTCTACAAAGGTGCGATCTCCTCCTGGACTCTTTGTCCATATATACACCTACATTATAACCCCTTCTTTCAGTTTCTTTTCTTTATTCTCTAAACCTTCGCTCTTCTTCTTGTATTTCTTCATTTTGGTACTTTCCTCCATCAATGAATCAATCATTTGTTTACTTAGATATGCATTAGGATTTTCCATGCATGGTGTAAAAATGGCTTTGAATTTTGTTAATGCCCTTTGCAATTCATACGCTGATATATCCATGAATTCATGACCTAAGAGTCTTTCTACTATCTTTATATGCATTCTAATCATGTCATCTGCCTTTTCCTCTAAATCTTGAGCAACTGTTATGCACTTTCTTAGATTATCTTGTTCAAATTTTATTTCTAACCTCACCTATGGCACTTGATTTGCCATTGAAGGTGTAATTACTCCTTCATTTATCATTTCTTCTACTCTTTCTTCAATTTCCTCTAGTTGTTCCAATTTTGATTTGCATTCCTCTCTTCTAAATTGACCATTGTATACAAGCATGCTGCATTTATTCTTTTCCTTCGCAGCTAGTTCCCAACCTTTTACTGCTTGTTTTATTACCTATTCTCCTTCTTGCATGAAGTCATTGAACCATTCTTCAAATACATTGGCTTTAAGTCTTTTATTTTCCATATCTCTTATTTCATCCTTGGATACAACTACTATCTCACTGGGCAATTCTGGCATTGTTGTATTGGGATAAAATATTCCCTTAATGAATTGTTGCAATTGGACAATGTGTCCTTTCAAATATTCTTTTTTATCCTTATCCTTTCTTAACATTTTTGTAGTTACCTGGTGCATGTCTTCCCACTCAGTTATGTGTTTCTCTCTTGTTGTATGCCCCAAGTCAAAATTAAGTATTTTATACTAATCTATAGTTATTTCCCCTTTTGCCTTTTCTTTTTGGGGTATTGCCAAGTTCAACATCCTAGATCCATCTAGACCTCTTTGTATGGCTGACATTGTTCTAGCCTTTCTCCTATCTTTCCTTGGCGTGTTATCACCCAATAAACTTTTACTATCAATAGGTACCAATTGTACCTCTTTCATTTCTTTCCTTATCTCTGCCCCTAACCAGGCAAGAATCTCTTTTGTGCCTTCAGTAGTTTTTTCTTCATCAATTACTTCCTCCCGAGGTTTTTCTGCTTCTCCCTGTTCCTATTGTTGTTGTTATTGTTGTTGTTCTGGTTGTTGTTGTTGTTGTTGTGGAGGAGGTTGCTGTTGAGGGGCTGCTTCTTGTATCATTGGATCATCCTATTGTTGAGACTCACCCTCATTTTCTTCTTCTTCAATTTCTGTGTCCCCTCCACCTTCATCTTCTTCCTCAGGAACTTCTCCCTTTGATGATTCCTTTTCTCAGTCCTCTTCTTTACGTGCTTGTTCTACATTTATCATGTCTATATCTTCTGTTTGTTTTTCAGTTTTACCTTCCTCAATATTTTCTATATGTTCTTCATCCTTAGGCTTCTTGGTTGCATCCTCTGTATTTTCACCTTCCTTTTGTTCTTTTTCAGACCTGCTAATTTGCTCTGTATGTGCAGGTAATCTTACCATTGTATCATCCTCTTTTGCTTCTTTTTCTTGTTCTTGCCTGCTTTCTATGTTCTTTTCTTCTTCACTCTGTTCACCATACATATTAAAAATATTTAGTACATCTACACTTGAGGTGCCCATGCCTATTTCTTCTTTTGCTTGAGCAATTTTTTCTTTGATTGTCTCCTTAGGTGCATCTTCCTTTTCAGACTCCTCAATTTTATGTGCTTCTTCTTGCACATCTTTGATTATTTTAGAAGACACTAGGGTACCAAATGGATCTATTGTTCCTAATTCTTCTTGTATCCCTTCCTTTTCATATACTGGGCCTTGTTCAATTTCCATCTTAGCCTGAGTGTTTTGCTCCTCTTATTCACTTAAGAATTCATTGGATTCTTCTTCTCTTTCAATGTCTTTTCCTACATACATTCCCCTTGCCTCACTTTCACTGCTATCACTCTCAATGTGGACAGTCTTAGTGGTTTGTTTGGCTTCATGTGCTTTTGACCCTTGCAGCATTTCTCCAGCCAATTCTGTCTTCACCCGAGCATATGCTTGTCTTTTTTCTGTTGGGGTGGATGCACTAGGTATATCACTCAACTTTGCACCTACCTGTTGTGCTCCTATGACTTCACTTGTTTTCAAAGTCTCTCCTTTTGATATGCTTATTGGTATTGCTTTTCTGATCTTTTGTCATGTTACTTCCTTAGAAGTCTATGCTTCTTCTATACTAATCTCATGGCTTAATGATTTTGCCTCTACAAATGTATTAGATGATACTACTATTGTTACTCCCAATGCATAAGGATCCATCAGAGTAGCATTTTTACCATTCCCTACAATTTTAGCTTCTACAATCCTTCTTTTCTTCTCATAGAAACATTGGGGATCATCACTAGGCTCTCTTACTCTTTTTTTCCCTTTCTTTGGATATGTGATTTCCCTCCCCTTAGCTTTGAGCTCTTCAATCTTGTCTTTTAACCATGTTTTTGAAAATAAAATAACTGGTTTGGACAATACATCCAAAGATGTGTTCCATGGTTATGACCAATCAGGCTCTGTAATAGGAGCAAGCCTGGCACTTGCATAATTGTGATGCAGCAATTTATCATCTTCTTTAACCTCTAGAGGAACTATATATCTCCCATAGTTTTCATTTGATCAACTGTTAGCCTTTTATGAGTCCTCTTTCTTACCTCTTTATCATTCTTGCAATCTAACCAAAAATCTTCAATATGTATTTGATGCTTAAATTTTTTATCAATTGTATTTTGAATTCTATGGAAGGGGTCAAACCTTCTGGCTAAATCAAACTCTTCAAATCTGTAATATCTCAATTCCTGTTCTGAATAACTAGTAACTTCTTCACTATAGCATGAGTTTCTACCAATTGACCAAGGTAACTTTAGATTTCCTCTGCTAAACTTCTTCTTGTACATTCTAAAGGCATTCAAATTCTTCCTTGAAAACTTCAGAACAATAAATTTATTGGAAGGATACCTGGGTAGCATGAATGGTTTTCCTTCAAATCCTTCAGTTCTGATGTAAGTAAAATGTTCAAATTGAATATACCAAGAACTATGCAACCCAATTGTATCCTCTGCATCCTTAGATCCTCTTGTCAGGTTCTTCCCTTAAAATTCTCACCATGTATGTATAAAACACATAGTTAACCAAAGCATACTTCCTCATTGCATTTTCCTCTTGTAGATCAGGGTAATGCTCATATACCAGTTTCTGACCTAGACCACTTCCTAAGGTTCCAACCCTTTCTATCCCATGTATGAATGGTCTAACTTCTGCTGCACATGAATATAATATGTATGAAGACAAATAGAAAGGCAATAGCTTTTGCTTCCTTAGCATGGCTTGTTTCCATATGGTTGTGCTTATGGCCTTGGCCCAATGAATCTATCCTTGCTCTTTTCATGCTTCTCTCATGAACTTGATGACAGTAAACATCCATGGCTCGTACTTAGTGTCATCTCTCAATCCCACCAATCTACTCAGCATTGTAATTATCAAGTATATTTCCTCTTTGAAGTATATTCTTAGTAGATTCTTGTGCACTCTGGCCACAGCCTTGGGTTTGTTTTCTGGGCTGTACCAACTGTAAAATATCTTACCTCTACAATCCCTTTCATTGGTATGAAAATCCTCATTGTATTGATCTATGTCAATATCCACTATTTTCTCATTGATTTCTAGACTGAATGTTCTTGCAATTCCCTTTGTGGATAAGTCTGCAATGAGTCTATCATGAGACATTATTTTCCTATTGATAGGTCATATAAAATTAAGTAGTCTAGACACAAATGCCTGGCTTCCATAGCCAATAGAAAACCCGCAGCTCTGTACAATCTAGTCTCCCATATACACCTCATGTCAGGTGTAGCATCAGTAGTTGTGATCTTCTGTAAGACATCATTTGCATCATAATTCCCAATGTTTGTATTTGTCCCTACTCCAATGTAACTAATCAATGATGGGTACCCTCTATGTAATGGCAACTCTTATTTCTCTATTTCTTTGCATGGTTTCCTCTCCTTTTTAACTTCCCCCTGTATCTACCTTATTCTACTTTGGGGCCATCCTGTGAAAAAATGCATCCTTTTAACTCTTCATTTTACCTTTTACCTAGGGTTTTACTATGAATTTTTTCTGCTTTTTACCATTTTAACCTAACCCCCGTTTGTCTTTTCTGTTTTGACTTTCACATTTGTTTAACTTTACCCAACTAATTAAAAGTTAAACTTGTAATTTAACAAATGTTTATATTTCAAAATAAAATTACTGACATCTATTTTGCATTTTTACCATTTGAAATGTAAAGGCATTTTAAGATAAATACCTGTATATCTTGACAACTCAACTTTGTGTTGTTGACTTACTTTACCGTCTCTTACTCCGTCCAACTCTGTAATTCTGTCACTTTGATGATTTCTATTCAATTTCTCTGTAGTAATTCATCTTTCTGCAATTTTAACTCTTGACAATGTAAATCTGAAAGAAAATGACTTTAAATTTACCCTAACCTTTTGAATTTTACTCTTTTTTTGGGTGTTAGCTCGACATTAATTACAACAATTAATGCGCCTAAGGCTTCAGCTTTCTATTTTAGTTTTTTGTTTTTTAACTTTTTACCCATTAGTTTATTTTTGCATACATCTCGTTTTCCTTGTATCTTTCCTTGTATGTTATTCTTTGTATGTTCCCATTGTAGCTTTTCAATATACAAACATATATGCAAGAAACCATAACTAATGTTATTTCCCTTTTCCCTTTTTTATCTTTACTTGTATCTTTGATTTGTATATCGCTCTTTGTATGTCTCATCGATACAAGCACATATACAAACAACCCATACAAACCTCCTTTTTACCTTTATCTCCCGTGATGTCTTTTATTCCCTTGTATAACGGATATGTATATTATTAACATACAATCATCCCAAACATACAAAGATTTTCTTTTATTTAACTTCCTTTTCGAATCTGTCTTGCATCTCTTATTTGCATCTTTTCTTGTACATTGGTTTGTATATTGGAGATGTATATTATTATCATACAAGCCCAAGATACAATCGGTGGGACCCACTTAACCTTCCACTTTCTATTTCAACGATACAACAATACTTGTATCTACTCTTAGATACAAGCCCTAATACATGCAAACTTATTTGTATCCTTCTTTCGGACCTCTCATCTTTTATAAACCATAGTACATAACTCTTCGGCTCCATACATATATATAAAGTAAAATGCACATGTCAATATGCATTAAGGTACGATACATTACTTTATCAGATTTTAATTTTCTTTGACTTCCGCGCTGTATGTATATGGAAAAGCATAACCCGAAGCATACAACATACAAACCGTGAAACATACCTCAATAAAACCAAATTTAATATTTTCCTTAGATCCGTAATATGTATGTCACGCTGAATATCCCGTTTGTATATTTCTTTTCAACAAACATACAACCCGAGATACAAACTGTGGACTTACTCAATTATCCATTTTATCTTTGAATCTCGTTGGGCCCGATTTGTATGTAAAGGATAACACATTCACAATATGCATACAAATTCTGAGATATAATAAACCTGACAACCCTATACGATTAAAACAATGACCTCACATACAAACAACTTTGTATATGCAACATACAAACCTTCCTATAGTGCATTTTACCAAAACATGCATATCTTGCAGAATATTAGGAATTTTGGAATGGTTCGAAAAGCAACCCCCATTCATTTCTCACAAAGAATTCACCCATACTCTGCTTTGGTACTTAATGATATTTTTTCTTTATTTTCAACAAGGTTTGTAACTTTCACTTCCTTTTCCCTTTTACCACCAAGTAGACCCACACCCAAGCAAAAAGCCACAGCCACAACAGGGGTCCTCATTTTGCTAAGAAGTAGAATGGGGCATGTTGTGAGCAACACAATAGGTAGCTCATCTCTTCTAAGTGTTCTTCTCAAACTTTTTAATTCTGGTTCAATGTTTTGTAGGTCAATTTCGGTGAGAGCTTGATTGCTCAACATAAAATAGTCAATTATAGCACTTCTGTCAATTCTCAACAGAGAAGATCCATTTGGAAACCTTATTGTTTTAGTAGCTGGGTGATAGTGCAGTGCCAGAGTACGAATTAGTTCCACATCCATGAATGCATTTGAAACAATTAGCTTGGCCAAATCCAACTTCCATGGATTGCCCACCAGTCCTTGACCATCCTTCTTCTGATAGAAGTACCAAAATAGTTTCTAGCCAGAAATGGAAATTAATGCATCCCTACAACCCTCAGCAACATCCTTAAATACTTTCTTTCAATGTTTGTCAATTGAATTGGGTAAAATATCTAGCAAAGATTGTTAGAGTGATCTTTTCTTACGGCAGGATAAGGTTTACTGGTCTTACTTGTGGATTCAGACTTCTTGGGTGCCATTATACAAACTAGGGTTTTGAAATTCAACCAAATGCACGGAGAATTGAAATAGAGCAAAGATTCTTCAAACTTTCTTGCAGAGAATGTAGAGATGGACTTACTTGAACAATTTGAAGCTTGCTAAGAATGGACCAAACTGGGCACCTTCTCCAAGCCAATTTGCAATCTCTGAACTGAGCAAATGCCGAGAGATTTCTAGATTTTATCGAGCCACAATGTTCAACATTCAACCATTATTTTTGGTTTGTGCCATGAAATTATAAAATCTCCGCATTTAATTCATTTCAAATATAAGCCCTTGATCAAATTTGATCCAACGATCAAATGAAATGACAAGATCTTTCAAATTTCTCGATAATTGCACACCTGCACTAAGTATGTTTACTCATTTAAATTATCATTACCGCACTACCGCTGAGCTTGTTTAAACTGGTCATGGGATGGCAATAAGCTTCAATGCCTTCATTTATTATCATTACCGCACTACCGCGGAGCTTGTTTAAACCGGTCACAGGATGGCGATAAGCTTCAATGCCTTCATTTATTATCATTACCACACTACCATGGAGCTTGTTTAAACTAGTCACTGGATGGCAATAAGCTTCAATGCCTTCATTTACTGTCATTACCACACTACCGTAGAGCTTGTTTAAACTAGTCGCGGGATGGCAATAATCTTCAATGCCTTCATTTATTATCATTACCGCACTATCGCGGAGCTTGTTTAAACTGGTCACGGGATGGCGATAAGCTTCAATGCCTTTTGTTCACTTTTCTTGATTACCTCCAACCCTTAGCCTTTATGCTCAAACAAAGCGAGATCATAGGGCTTATAGCCCCCTTTATTCCATTTTCTTCCATTACTGTCAACCCGCAAGTGCCTGTTGTCATTACCGTGGTGAGATTATGTTGCCAACTTTTATTTCTTACCACCTTGCCACAAATGTTCTTTGAAAGCCATCACGGGAGCCCAGTAACTTGGACACTTACTACCGCCAAGCCGCAATCAAGTGGTGAGACCTCTGAGGGACCGTGGTATACATGTTTGACCAAGCCCTTCCTACCACCATGTCATGAACAACTTGTATGTTTCCAGTGAGAGTGCGGTATACACGATTCTTGTTGCTCTAGTTTCCACACTACCACCAAGACAATGAGGATGACCTATGAGATTGCGGTAACATGGTTGATCGAGCCCTTCCTACCGCCATATTGTGAACAACTTGTATGTTTCCAACGGGAGTGTGGTATACATGATTGATCGAGCCCTTCCTACCGCCATGCCACGAACAACTTGTATGTTTCCAACAAGAGTGCAGTATACATGATTCTTGTTGCTCTAGTTCCTGCACTACCGCCAAGACAATGAGGATGACTTGCGAGATTTTGGTAAACTGCAAAAACATAGAAATGATTAAGAGTAATCGCATACTCCTCAAAATGACCATGTTATGTGACCCTAGAAAATAAATGGCATAAAATTTTGGCATGAATGTCTATTAAGAAATGGTCATATACAAGTGAAAAGATCAAGTAGGATGGAAATGTGCAAAATTTTTGAGAGGTCCTAACAGGTGAGACATTAGAATAGTTTATTTGGAATAATGGAAGGAATTAACAAAATTTTAGGGTTTTAAAATTTTGTTCCAACATAAGTAATGGTTGTTTTATTATGTAAATAAGGGTAATCCTTACCTATATAATACATTATGTATTTCAATATAATGTGTATTTTTTTTTTGTTTTTGCAGATATGTATTGATAAACTCTAAGAAGGGGATAAAGTTAGGGTGTTGGATCCATGTGATGGTGTTGCTGTGGGCATTGGGTGGATTCACTCACTATCTATTGTACATGGAGTCAACTTGAAAGGAATAGGAGATGCAAATGTAAATATTTTAAAGGTCACAAAAAACATACAACTTGCTTATGAAGACAAATAGATGGAGCTATCCGTCTGAAAGAGAAAGAAGGAACCTTCACATAGTGGCCACTAAAATATTTGCAAAAAATGGCATAGTTGATGTTTATCATGTACTTGTTGTTAGACATCTTGGCCCACTGCTTTATGCAGTATTTTGAATGTGTTGTTTAGGGATCTTAATTTTCATGGTGTATTTGAAAGAGTTGGAAACTCTTAGACAACTATGACATTTTTTATTATATTTATATATATACTCTTAGACAGTTTTCATATCTTATAACTTGATATATATATATATATATATATATATATATATATATATATATATATATATATATATATATATATTTGCATTATATTTTTTATTGCATATTACCTTTCTTTATCATGATGTTGAATCAATCTTTTAATTCTAGCATGTTGTATCTTGTTCATATATGTAATTTTTTTTAAAAGTGCATTGAAAACATTACCTGCCTCTAGAATTGTCATAGAAACTTCTTCAAAATGCCACGTCTATCCTGGAGTCGCTGGGGTTCATACCTCAATGATTCCACATCGTTTCAGGCCCAAAAAATCCCAACCATGCCCAACTTCATAGGTGATTCGATTTTGAATCTGATTCTAGGACAAATAGTACCTAGAAATGCCTTGTTTTTCTACCAATTAGGTAACTTAACAAATAATAAATGTTATATCCCAAAACTTGTGCTGGAACTCTTGTAAAAGCTTACCATACTATAGCATCATCAAGTCAACCTTGGATATGGAAATTGTTCAAAATAGAAAATAGTTTGTAAATGTTGAATGGTCAGACACTATGAAAAATTACAGGCACCAGGAGTTACCTTTTGAAACATCAGGACAGGGGGTGGATAAAATTGATATATATGGTGTAAAAGCCAAGGGATTGCCTTTTGGTTTCAAGATCCAGGTGACTTTGATCCTGATTTAAACTGTTCCTTACGAGTGGTCCATTGTGGTATGTATTCTTGGAAGCCTTATGGTGCCTTATTTTTTAATGGAGTATATGTGGCGTTAAAAAAATTGAAATGGTCTTTTATAGTAAAGGAGAATGGGTGGTATTTGTGATCTACTATGCTAGAATACAATAATCTACACCTCAAATTTAGATTACTCAAACCATGTCACATTGATCATATTGTTAAAATAATATAATATATTCCATAGCTTAAGATGTTTTTTTGGTATTAGGGATCTTATCAACATCATAAGGAGTTGAACGCTGCATAGGGAATCAAGATAACCACTTAGGTATCAAATTTCAGGCTAATAATTTTATGTATATGAGCATAAATTTATCAAATATATGTGGACAATGAAATTTAGCTGCAATTTCTTGATTTCAGGGTCTTGAGCATGCGATAGCAGGAAATTAGTTATATGTTGTTGGAGCTGATGATGATTTAGAGGATATTAAGGAAGAAGTAATGCAAGATATCAATAATGTAATGTCTCGGATTGACAAGAGTGGGGAAGGAGTTTATGTTCAAGCTTCAACTCTTGGATCTTTGGAGGCTTTACTTGAGTTCTTGAAGACCCTAGCTATAAGCATCCCAGTTAGTGCAATTGGTATTGGTCCTATGTATAAAAAAGATGGCATGCGTGCGAGTATAATGCTTAAGAAAAAGAAGAAAGAGTATGCTGCAATTTTGGCATTTGATGTCAAAATTACTCTTGAAGCTCCAGAGCTTGCAGATGAAGTTGGTGTCAAGATATTTGCAGCTCGGACATTATTTATCATCTATTTGACTAGTTTAAAACATATATGGACAATCTTAAGGAAGAAAGGAAAAAGGAGGCTGCAGAAGATGTTGTTTTCCCCTGTGTACTGAGCATTTTGCCAAATTGTATTTTTAACAAGAAGGATCCTATAATTGTTGGTGTTGATATTCTTGAAGGCATTGCAAGGGTTAGTATCTAAACCTAGTCTTTTCAGTGTTATGACTTATGCATGTAAAAGATTGTTGTATCATTTTTTGTTTGTATAAAGCCATATGTTGTGATTGCATCTACAGATTGGCACACCATTATGTGTTCCCACAAAAGATTTCATAGATATTGGCAAAATAGCCTCAATTGAGATCAATCATAAATCTGTTGAAATGGCTAAGAGTGAAAAAGTGGCCATGAAGATATTTTGAGAAGTTGTCTTTGTTGTTAATAGTTTTATATGATTTTGGATGTTATTTTTTGAAATGTTTTTCTTAATGAATTATCATATGAACTTTACAAATTGTTGGGAGCAATGCTAATGAAGCACATAAAATGTTTGGTAGGCATTTTGAAATGAAGGATGAATTTGTGAGTCATCTCACTAGAAGATCCATAGATATATTGAAAGAAAACTACAGGGTAAGGCTATTTGATATCCACATTACATAATTTTATAGTGTATTTACTATCATGCATTTTATATTAATTAAACATTTGTGCTTTTCATTTTTGGCTCTTAAAACAACTTTTTAATGTCTAAAATGGAATATTCTTATTTTTTTAGGATGATTTGTCCAATGATGATTAGAAACTTGTGATGAAATTGAAAAAAATGTTAAAAATTCCTTGAGCTACTACTAATGATGCATTGTGCAATGGAACTTTGGATTGGAGCAAAACCTTCTGATGAAAATGGGAAAATGCACCCTGCAACATTACAAACAACACAATCAGGATAATAAATGGTGAACTTTGTTGATACCAGAATAGTAGCTTCTGCATAATAAGCTTCTTCTATATGTTTTTCTATGTGGTGTATGTGTTGCACCTCTGGCTACAATAATATAGTAGTGAACTTTAGATCCTATCTATGCAGGAGGTCATTTGAATGTCTATTGTTTAGCTTGTTTTCTAAAATTTAATAGTCTGAATGGGCAAGTGTAGTATTGCCATGTGAGAAAGGGAAGAGATTGATTCCAAGAGTAGAGATTTTGTGTAATGATCTATTTTAGGATTTCTTGAGGTAATGAAGAAAATATCATGAAAACATTGTTTTAAATAAATTCATATTTTACTGCAATTGCACAAAACCAAAAACATTTCCATGTTGTCATCTTCAACATGTTGTTGACTGGCTAGATTTCATTGTTTCAAGTGTCGCTTTTGCTTCAGCTATCTAGGACCATGTTATGGAAGGTTACAAGGAATGGTGTATTTTCTTGTTGCTATAGGGTCACTGCTACAGGGGCCTCTAAGTAGCATTCTCAGGTTGTTATTCAGATATTGTTCACAGTGGTTCAGGGTTGTTTGAATACACAGGTAATAGCTCAATGGCTTGTGTGAAGGAGAATATGGAATGCACCAAGGCTGCAGTCAAAGCACCTGAACTGGTTAACAAAATGCCAAAAGAAATGATGTCTCATGGAATGCTCAGTGGCAACATCTCTTTTCTAAGTGTCAAAAGATGTGAAGGCTTCATCGGTCTGACCTACCTTTCCATTGTTTTGCTATTGTATCTAATGTGGCTATTGAACTAGTTTTTTCTTTAGCTAGTCCTTGTAGTTTGCTATACATGACAGAGCTCATGAACTTGTTTTTTCTAGTACTTATGGCAGCCTTGTGCTACTTTTTTATTATTTGTAATTCTTTTCCTACATTGTTCCAATAAAAAAAAATTATTGTCACTTTGCTTTGTCTTATTTCATTTTCTTATTAGTCGATTCTCAAATAGAAAGTGTTGGCTCAAATTTATCAATCTTTACTTGGCAGCATCATAAAATATATAGTTTTCCAAATTTATTTCCTTAATGTTTTAAATTCAAATTTAATAATATGTTTTTTCTGCATTATAAATTTATGGTATTTAATAAATTATTCATATAATGACTAAATTTACTACCAATTAATGGAAACCAGTAAATAAAAATGACTACCATGACTAAATAAATGACCAGTTAACAACAATCAATGACTAAATGATTACAATGACTAAATATACGTACTACCAAATTGATGACTAAATATACGTACTACCAAATTGATGACTAAATATTCTACCAAATTGTTGACTAAATATACTACCAAATTAACGACTAAAAGTTGTTTAGTCATAAATTTGGTTGTGAGATAAATGACCAGCAATAAACTACCAATGGTCACATGACTAAATATACTACCAAATTGATGACTAAATATACTACAAAATTTATGACTAAATATACTACCAAATTTATGACTAAATATACTACCAAATTAATGACTAAAATTTTTTTGGTCATAAATTTGGTCGCGAGATAAATGACTGGCAATAAACTACCAATGGTCACATGACCAAACTACTGATCACATGACCAATTTTTGGTAGTTTTTTAGTCATTTTTCCCTATTTTTCTACTAGTGTCTAAACTCTCTCGCCCAGTCCACATGCCCATATCCATTTTAAACTGCTTCATTCTATTGCTCCATGTATCAATTCACATTTATGAGTTGGTACTTTTCTCCATCATATTATATCTCTACAGCCGTATCCACCACCTTCTATCACATTATATCTCATTCGCTACATGCATATCATATCAAGTCATCAGAGTTCACAACTTCCAAGGTATGTTAATTATTCATTTCCACTTCATATGTACATTCAATAACTTTCAATTATTACAACTAGATTTCTTTTTATATTCATGTTTAGTCATAGTTCATTTCATGCATGCGATGAATATTACCACCATTTCTTTTAATCACTACTCCTTATTCTGTAATATCTGTCACATGAAGTGAGGTCACTTCACAATTAAGTTGGGGGGAGGGGTTATTTTCATTTTTTGCCATTTGAATATCACTTGCCTTTGAAAACTTTGCCTTTTAAGAAAACCAGACAAATATTATGCGTCATGAACTTACCTTATTCTACCAAAGAGAGAATTAGTACCCTAAGAAATTTTTAGTGAAAAGGAAAGAAGAGGTAGATTTGTTCTCTTCAGGTGGCAAACTGAAAAAGCAGGAATTGAGCAACAAAAATTGACATTGTGCAAAAAATTAACACTATAGAGTGTGCAATTCACAATAGTAATGGGAGGGGACCTAATCAGAAGGGAACCTTCGGCACATAAGGAACTACTAGAGGATGTGATGGTTCTCCCTCTCTTTATGAGAGTAGGTTGGTTAGATTACTTCCTAAAATTGACAAAGTTTGATGATGATATGGCGAAAGAATTTGCATTTACTCTACAGTATGATGAAGCAATGGTGAAGGGGTTAACTATAGATGCTTTCGAGTTAGCTATTGCTTAGGTCACAAGGTTGCCACAAACAGGGTCTGAGTACCCAGCTAGAGCTGATGCAGCCGCGGCTAGAGAGGAGTTTTGTGAAAGAGGTGAGCACCTGAATTCTACCACACAAGGTACCAAATGACTATCTCTTCCCTTTTTTTGGGGAAATGTGCCTATTATATTATCAAGTATATTACCTATGATGGTAGATACAATATGTTATATACTACACAACTTAAATTGCTCAATCATTTATGGCACGATAAACTTGTCAATGTTCCAAATTATTTGTATAATATGTTGAAAAGGATGTCTTCAAAATACTAGAGACAATAGATAGACACCACTCTTTCCCACCACTATTTAATAGTTCTTCTAATAAAGAGGAGTTTAAGGATTCAGTACCCACAGATTGGGTGGGAAGCTTTTAAACAATGTGTAGGCATTTCAACACTTTTAGAGGTACCAGAACCAGAAGATGAAATTCCATATGAGCCTGAGCCTCCTTTTGAAACTGAGCAAGAAGAGACACAACATGAGAACCCTCCAGAGTTTAGGTCTGTGTCAACTAAAGAACCCTCAACATCCACCCCTCAAACTAAAAGAACCACTCCTTCAACATCAGCTTATGCCGACGATACCTTTAGCAACTAGGTTTTAACTATTTTTGTTGTTCTTTCATTTCTGTGAACTTCAGTCAAAGTTAATTAGAATAAGTCTATATGAGTTAGTTTAGGATATAAATGAGTCTTGAAGGCATATATAGTGCAAGCATCATCATAAGGTTATGCTCCTTGGTCGATAATTCAATGTAGGAATGCAATGATAGAGTGGACTGTTCAGTTAGGTTTAACCCTAGATTTTGTTTAAGTCTACAATGCATTAGTTTTCATCTACACTTAGTACCAATGGGTAAAGGAACTCTAAATAGGTTACAGTCCTACAAACTAAACCTCTGCAAAATAGTATTCACATACTTACTTTGTGACAACCAAAGCTTTCTATTAACACTATCCCTCTTGATCTCCATTCCCAAAATATACCTTGCAGCACCAAGATCCTTCATCTCAAATGCAACTAAAAGTTGAGCTTTAAGCTCACTAATCATACCCTTAGTATTGCTGAAAAACAACATATCATCAACATACAAAGCAATAACTAGTATAGAATCATCAATACAATGAATGTAAACACAATGATCCTCCTCGCTTCTAACAAAACCCAATTTCAAAACAAATGAATCAAACTTTTGATACCACATTCTGGGGGACTATTTCAAACCATAGAGAGACCTCTTCAACCTGCAAACCCAATGTTCTTTTCCTTTTACCTCAAAACCTATAGGCTATTGCATATAAATTTCTTCTTCAAGATCTCCATGTAAGAATGCAGTCTTAACATCCATTTGCTCAATCTCCCAATCATAAGCTACAACAATGGATAAGAGAAATCTAATAGAAGTCAATTTAGCAACAGGAGAGAATATCTCATCAAAATCAACTCCCTCTCTCTGGGAGTAGCCCTTGGCTACAGTCTAGCCTTGTACTTCTCCAATAACCCATCTTCTCCAAACTTCTTCTTGAAGACCCACTTACAACCTATGGCATTTCTTCCTTTGGACAAATGAACAAGATCCCAAGTGTTACAAGAGTCTAAATCCATCATCTTCTCCTGCATGACTAGCTGCTAAGACTCACTATCATATGCAGAAATAGCTTCCCTGTAGGATCTAGGTTCATCGTTAGTACTCAATAAAGCATATACACAACGGAAATCTGGTCAGCTATACCTGTCAACTGGATTCTGTTGTCTTGTGGATCTCCTCAAGGGTGGAGTAAGAGACTCTACTCATTCTTCTACATGATCATCTGCACCAACTTCTTCTGTAATAATAGACTCATCTTCATCAGAACTATTTGAATCTTCTTCTTCTTCTTCACCCCCAAATCCATCATTTTGTTCTTCCTGAGGTGCATCTTGCTGCTCTCAATCAAAGTGCACCTTCTTTACCTTTTCTTCTTTTTCTTTTGGCTACTCAAGTTCAGAAATAGCTCTAAGGTCCCTGAAAATAACATCTCTAGAAAAGATAATCTTGCGGGTTAGTGGATTCCAAAGCTTATAACCTTTCACATTATCACCATATCTAATGTACACTTTTTAGATTTTAGATCCAACTTAGATCGCTTTTCCTTAGGCACGTGAACAAAAGCCTCACAACCAAAAACTGAAACAAAAGGTCTCTTACCTATCCACACTTCATAAGGTGTCAAATCAAGAGCCTTACAAGGAGATCTGCTTATCAAGTAGCAAGCAGTACACACAGCCTCTACCCAAAAGCATTTATCCAACTGTGCATCACTAAGCATACTTCTAGCCCTTTCTATAATTGTTCGGTTCATCCTTTTTGCAACACCATTCTGCTATGGTGTACATGGAGTTGTCTTTTGTCTGATTATACCTACATGCTTGCAAAACTCATCAAATTCCTTAGATCAATATTCCCCTCCATTATCAGATCTTAATATTTTTATCTTTAAACCTGATTGGTTCTCTACTAAGACTTTGAATTCCTTAAACTTAGTGAAAACTTCAAATTTATGCTTCATAAAATAAATCCATGTAAATCTGGGTACATCATCAATGAAGGTTACAAAATAACAAGATTTTCTGATAGATTCATTATCCACAAGTCCAAACACATCCGTATAAATAATTTCTAACTTCTCTTTTACTCTATTGCTTCCTGAAGGAAATGATTTTATGTTTTGTTTACCAAACACGCAATGATCATAGAAATCAAAGTGCTCATCAGAATAATCTAGAAACCATCCAACAATTCTTTATTCATAATAGTTTTTCGTACATTATTACTTGTGTGGCCCAATCTATGGTGCCACAACATACAAGTGTTTTCAAAAGCCTCAAAGACATAAGAGGGATTACAAACTATAGTGGCTTCAAGCTTAAACAAGTTCCTGAATCTCTTCCCTTTCACTACCACCAAATTCCCTCCCACCAATCTATAACCATGCTTGTCAAATGTCACATGCATTCCCAAATCATTCAACTTCAAAACTAAAATTAGATTTCTAGCTAATCTAGGAACATGTAAAACACCAAGGAGGGTTTTAATCATCCCATCACTGAAACACAACAATACCTTTCCTTTCCCAACAATCAGATATGAAGAGTTGTAACAAAGGTAGCTATTACCTCCATCATATTCTTCATATGTGGAGAACCATTCCTTATGTGGGGTCATATGAAATGAGCATCCTGAGTCAACCAACTAGTGATCATTAGAAACAACATTACATGTAGAAAGTAAAACATCTTCACTTGCATTCGAGGACTTATTTGAAGCACTCTCCCACTATTTCTTAGGATGTCTACACTGCTTCACATGTCCCCTTTTACCGTAGTTCAAACACTTAACTTTGTTCTTTTTACTGAGAGTTTTAGACCAGCCCTTGGACTTGTTCTTAGGCCCTTTCTGATCTCCTTTAGGTCCCCTTTTCTTAGACCTTCCCCTGACACTGAGAGCATCCCCTGAACTATCTAAACTCTTCTTCCTCAAGTCCTGTGATAGTAGCACTGAAACAAGAGCATCTAACTTTGGATCCACAATGTTAGCAGTGATAGCAAGGATAACATTATCCCAAGATTCAAGTAAAGAACAAAGAAGTAAGATACATTTATCTTCCTCACTAACCTCAACATCTACTGAATCAAGCTGACTCAATAACAAATTAAAAGAATTTAAATGCTCTGCAACTGATTCACCCTCTTTCATTTTCAAAGAAAACAACTTCCTTTTTAAATAAAGTTTATTTACCATACTCTTGGCTTGGTAGATCTCACCCAACCAATTCCACAATTTGTATGTGATCTCCTCTTTTGCAACATTTAACAGGATATAGTCTAAAAGACACAACCGGATGGTTCCCTGTGCCTACTTATCTAGTCTATCCCACTCATCTTCAGAGACATCGTCAGGTTTCTTCTCTTTTTGGATAGCCAACCATTGGTTTCTTTCTTCCAACAAATCTTCCATTTTTATCTTCCACAACTCATACCCCGTTCCGTTGAACTTCTCAATGTCCAATCAAGAGGTTGATGCAACGGTGGATGCAGCCATAATAACAACACAAGATCTATAAAAAACAAACACAACCAAATCTCCCACTATAGCTACAACTTCCATACTACCACCCAAGAGTCAAAGTTGGCCAAGCTTTGATACCAAATGTTACAAATGAAAGCAACACTACTTTAATGGAAATCTAATTCGAATAAATTTCAGCAATCTTTAAGTGTGTTTTAACAATGGAGATTGTAACAAAACATAAAACCCACTACAAAAAAGATGTCAAACATGAAGAACTCAACACAATGACACAATTTTTACATGGAGAAAAACCTTGCAGGTAAAAAACTCCACTAGGAAAGAGGCACAAGTTTGTATTAATCTCAACAAGATTGTACAATACATCAACTACACAACTCTCTCCACAAGTCTTCAATCCGATAGCATTCCGGCAGCACCTGAGTACCTAAAATATGTATTGCAGTAAAAAATACATGAAAAATACTTATAGAAACATTTTCCAACTCATCCTAGGCGTTTGCCTTCTCTCTCCTAAGATTTTCCAACCTATAAATATTAATTACCATCTTACAAGCATCTTACACTTCTCCAAAAACAACCATGCAAAGGTTGGGTGCCCAAGACTAAATTTGGCCTCTTACAACATCTTATGACATTTCATAATTGTCATAGATTCCACAAAAGAGTATCTTTCCAAGATCGGAACCTTGGGCTAAATATAGGAAATATACAACTAACATATCCATCATATGCGTCATAGAATCTCAGAATCTTATGACAACTTACATCTGTCATAGATTCACTTACCAAACATTACAATAGTTGTCATACATGCCAAAAATAGTAGATTCCTCAAGGGAGCATGCCTACCCTCATTTACTTTGAGTTTTTACATTTACCAACAGTAAAAGTCACTCTATAATTCCCTCTAATTACTTTGAAATTACCCCTGCCAATGAAACTAGTATATCTCCTCATGGATAATTACATATAATAATGGAATAAAAACAATATTGGGATTTACAAGTTTAATGGAACCTTATCCCAACAAGACGCATACAGTGCCAATTATATGATCATGTTTTGCAATACAAATGTCATTAGGTGACACACGTGTATGGAAGCATAACATGTGGTTGTTAATGTTCCATGTGTCTAACTAGCCACCAACATGTGTAGTAGTGTGTATAGCCACACTATCTAGATCATTGAAGATCCATAAACCCTGAATAATGCCCCTAAACCCTAAACCCTAAACCCTAACCCCTAAACCCTAACCCCTAACCCATAAACCCTCAACCCAAGAAACCCTAAACCCATAAATCCTAAACTACAAACCCCTAAACCCTAAACACTAAACCCAAGAAACCCTAAACCTCTATCTCCCTATCTCTATCATTCCTCTACTTAATATCTCTCCCTATGTCTCTAGTCATGTTCCTCACTCTCTATATCTCCATATTGGTCCTCTCTCTCTAAACACTAAACCCTAAACCTCTAAACCTTAACCCCTAAACCATAAACCCTAAACCATAAATAATGCCCCTAAACCCCTCTCTCTCTCTCTCTCCATTTTTCCCTATTTTACTATTTAAACCTCTCCTCTCATCATTCTTCCCATCCAATGAACTTTAGTTTTATCTTGTTTCCATTTCATCCTGTCAATTTATATCCTCATCCCTCTTTTCATGTCCTAGTTTTCTTGTTTCCATTTGCTTAGTTGATAAGGGAGAGAGAGAGAGAGAGAGAGAGCTAGTTTTCTTGTTCATTTCCTTCATCAATAAGGGAGAGGGAGAATTAATAGAAGGGAGAGATAGGAAGATATAGGAATGATAGGGGGAGAGAGGCAAGAGATAGAGAGATAGGGAGAGATAGCTAGGTAGAGAGAGATAGAGAGGAGACAGATAGGGAGAGATAAGGAGATAGAATAGAGTGACTAGAGAGGTGTCTAGAGAGATAGGGAGATAGAGGAATGATAGGGGAGAGAGAGAGGCAAGAGATAGGGAGAGATAGATAGGTAGAGAGAGAGAGAGAGGAGATAGATTAGGAGAGATAGAGGAGATAGAGTGAGAGAAAGGAAGATATATAAGGAGTGAGTGAGATGTCTAGAGAGATAGTGAGAGAGATTGAGAGGTAGAGGGATGATAGAGAAAGGGAGATAAGGGAGAGATACTAGAGATAGAGGTTTAGGGTTGCTTAGGTTTAGGGTTTAGGGGTTAGGGGTTAGGGATTAGGGGCATTATTTAGGGTTGAGGGATTTAGAGAGAGAGACTTCTTTTGACATGCAATTGTAAACATTGAATAATGCACCTAAACCCTAAACCTGAGCAACCCTAAACCTCTAAATCTTAAATAATGCCCCTAAACCCTAAACCCTAACCCCTAACCCATAAAACATATATAAACCCTAAATAATGCCCCTAAGCCCTAACCCGTAACCCATAAACCCTAAACCTGAGAAACCCTAAACCCCTAAATCCTAAACTCCAAACCCTTGAACCCTAAACACTAAACCCAAGTAACCCTAAACCTCTATCTCCCTATCTCCCAGCTATCTCTATCATTCCTATACCTCTCAATCTCTCTCCCTATGTCTCTGTCCATGTCCCTCACTCTCCATATCCCTCTCTCTTCTGGCTATGTCTCTGGCCATGTACCTCACTCTCTATATCTCCCTATTGGTCCTCTCTCTCTAAACACTAAACCCTAAACCTCTAAACCCTAAATCGTAAACCCTAAATAATGCTCCTAAACCTTAACCCCTAACCCCTAAACCCTAAACCTGAGAAACCTAAACCCCTATCTCCCTATCTCTATCATCCCTCTACCTCTCAATCCTTCTCCCTATCTCTCTGGATATCTCACTCACTCAACTCTATCTTCCTCTCTCTCCCCTCTATCTCCTATATCTCTCCCTATATGTCTCCTCTCTCTCTAGCTATCTCCAAACCTGAGCAACCCTAAACCCCAAACCCCTAAACCCTAAATCAAAGCAACTCTAAACCTCTATCTCCCTATCTATCTCCACAGTCTCCTCTATATCTCCCTATCATTCCTCTCTCTCTAGATAAACCTGAAACCCTAAACCTCTAAACCTAAACCCCTAACCCCTAAACTTGAGAAACCCTAAACCCCTAAACCCTAAACCCCAAACCCAAGTAACCCTAAACATCTATCTCCCTATCTCTCCACTCTCTCCCTATTGCCTTTATCCCTCTACCTTTCAATCTCTCTCTGTATGTCTCTGGCCATGTCCCTCACTCTCTATCTCCCTATCTCTCCCCTCAGTCTCCTCTATATCTCCCTATTGGTCCTCTATCTCTCTCTAAACCCTAAACCTCTAAACCTTAACCCCTAACCCCAAAACCATAAACCCTGAACCCTAAATAATACTCCTAAACCCAAGTAACCATAAATTAGGCACTAAATTAGGCACTAATTGGTGCCTAATTTAGTGCCTACTTGTTCTGATCAACGCAAAAATTGCCAAAATAGTGCCATCCTAATAAATAGCACTGACTTTTTTAAAAAATTGGAGAAAAATACATTAAAATAGTGGGTGGAAGCAAAAAACAGAGAAAAAAAGGGAGCTAATCACAGGGATTTATTGTAGTGGTTATACAATACCAATGGCTGGAATGAAAACATAAACAAAAGACAATAGACTATCGAATCCATGCAGAAAAGAAACAATCAGACCAATTTTGCAAGTAGTAGGAGAGCCCTACTAGGAGCCACGCGAGGAAACCCTTAAACGGTATGCAGAGCTCCCCCCTTCTTTTCTATCAGACAACTCTTCAAGTTTGTGTAACTTTGGGAATTATACCAAGAATAATACCTTTCTCAATAAAAGTTATTTCACAAATTTCTATTCTATAAATAATGCATTCAAATTTTCAGACATTATTTTTCTATTGCTTTGCAATAAAAGTTATTTCACTAATTTCTATCTTATAAATAATGCATTTAATAAACTGTATACATTTATTTATCATTTTCCTTGTAATTAAGGATATGACTATGGAAAAATTATCTCTCTAACAAAAATTTATAACTAAAAAATTATAGCATGCCCATTGAACTTATAAGTCCAATTGCTAGTAACAAAACAAATGTTTGAAAATAAATATAAATAAAGTTAAGACAAACTCAAACATATAAATAAAAATAATAATGATAAATTTTTAAAAACTTTTAACACAAAAATATATAACTTATGGCTATATAAATAGTCCATCCAAATAGCCCAAAACTTATCTCTTTGTAAGCTTTAGCATAATAAATTAATAATAATCACTAAATGGAATGAGCAAATTTCACCATTAGGCTACACCAACCTTCAATCTAGTTTTAAAACAAATAACAATTGGTTTCATTGAAGCCAATCATCTAATGTTCCATGTCTTGCATGTTACCACTCAACCTACACCAAACAATTTGTTTGCAAAGCAATGGAAAGCATATGATATCATTAATTCACACTTTTTCCATGGAACTATAGGTGCCACTTAAAATGATCATCCAAGGAAAAAAATATGATCATTATCTCTCTTTGGGATAATTGTCATTATCAACACATTTCACACTTCTCATTTCTAATAATATAGAAAATAACTTTTCAAGAGAAAATCTACACATTACATTACTTCATGTACCATAATGATTTGAGGGAGTTAGTCCCTCATGGACTAAATGCAAATGCGGTAGTGAGAGAGTCGTCAAATTTTGAAGTTAGTGGCCATGACTACCCCTTCACACAACTAAATGGAATTAACACCCAATGAATTTGATCAGTAATGAGGGTCAATTTGTCTAGCATAGAGGGTAGTAGAAGATTTATCAGTCTTTATACATTTTTATAAATGGTAAGGGATGAAAAGGATTGTGCACATGAATCAACCACTACCCTCAAGAATACTCTCATATCACTTAGCTCCCAATCAATGAGGCTCACCAAGAATGAGAGGGGAGGGTAGATCTTAAATTCGATTTCCTCATATCTCTTTGTCAAATGAATAATCTTTACATAGCCATAAAGTGGAACCTAGAGAGAGGGAGAGAGAGGACCAAAAAGAGGGAGGGAGAAAGACCTAGAGAGAGATGGAGGATTAGAGAAGTGGAAAGAGATAATTGACAAGCAACAAAGAGAGATAGGGAAAATAGAGAATGAGAAATAAATATATAGAGAATGAGAAAGAAATATATAGAGAATGTGAGAGAAAGAGATAGAGAGAGAGAGAGAGAGAGAGAGTACCTTTCAATTTCAAGTAGAGAACATGGCTACATGCATAACCTTCCTATGAATAATTATTTCCAAATTTTACCTTTACCACCCATCATACTTAAAGAGACATTTCCTAAAACACAAAATCATTACCCATCATGGGATTACAAAACTAAGACTAACTGCATAAACATAATGACAAATATTATACTAAAAGTATTAAAATCTAATATATTCTATATTGTTTTCTAAATATATTTATTCTTATATATAAACAAGGATATAAAATGTATAGTGACAAAAAGTATTCCTATGTGTGATAGACTCGAGGTTATGGTCAACCATTCCAATACTCTTTCAATTTCAGCATTATATCCTTCAGTGCCTGTAACATCCATGTTCTAAAACATAGTAAAACCAGAAATTTATCATAGAGTAATTCAACAAGGTAAAAATGAGAGAGAAAATTTTTCTTTTATTTAACATATAATCAAGTAACTACAATTACAAGATTTCTCTTTACAAAAGACAATAAATCATTTTGTCTTTCTCAATCACAATATTTGCAAAGTAAATCAATTACATAAACAAATTTGGAATAGTTGCTGCTTCTGAATATCTGGCATCTTTATCACAAGCCCTGGCATTTTTTTTGCTTGAAGAGAGAGTATCTTTCCAGTGATTTACCTCCATCCACAAACCGATAGTCTCCCACACATCTTCCATGTAGGAAGTGGCCCTACCCTTCACAAGGAATATAGACCAAAGGTGACCAATGGTAATTTTCCTTTCCCGAGTACATAGTGTTGTATCCTATACAACTCTATCAACCATACAACCCTAGATAGCCTCTAGCTAAGTATGATTTCTAATAGGTTGTGCAATCCAGATACAGTGAACCAACAATGCATGCAGAAAATGAATGCATTACTTTGGCCAAAGATTTTAATATCAATAACATTCATAATGAACGTGGTAGTTGTGTTCACCCACCCCTACTCAACTTGGATATTGTCATATTCTCACAATTTATCCTCACCAACGATGTTTACGTAAATAGTTTAACATCTTGTCATGATAAGAGTTTTCTTGACTTAGGTAAGTCTATATGACATAACTTAATCATTTGGTTTCAAATTTGACTCTATGGTTTTCATAATAACCCTGGGATAATACGATATTTCAAAATATCCATATCTCATTTCTACCAGATTAAGGTTTATAAACGACCTTTGGTTTAACTCAACCAAGGTTAAGAATACTATGGTTCTTTAATAGATAATAACTCCTATACAAAAGGAATATGAATAATTTCAGCTTACCTTTACATGATGTCATTAACCATCACTACTTATATACTCATATATGATTCTATACGACGTCATTTCTAGATAGACTTAGTCTTTTCCATCATATGGGTTTACTATAATGCTATACTCATCAAGATTTATAGAATAGACAATAAAGATGGTCCTATGATATTTATTCCATTTTCCAAACTATCCCTAGTTCATCTACCACTTGATTGGTCATACCATAGTTACCATAGATTACCAAGAATCCAAGTTCTTTCAATAAGGAATCATTTTTGACATTTATATATATAAACTAAACCAAGAATGGTTTTATAAATGATAACATCACCATTTAATACTTTAATCCATATTACTCACAGCTGATAAGTTTTCCTATCAAGTATCATTTACACTAATCTTGATGAAAGTTAAATACATAACTATCTTATGACAAAATAATCAGCTTGTTTCATAATGATAGCTCATTCAATAGAGTGACTAGTTTTCTAGACACTTGAAAACTATGATAACCTCCTTCAAAAGAGTTTGTTTATTCCCAAACAATGATTTGGTCTATTTATCGATTAAAGACAATAAGTATATTGTCGACCCAGTATGATAATGAAATAGATTTCATTGTTTAAGCTTACATCAGCCTTTTCAGGTTGAGTCGGCACTCACTAGTTACCTCTAAGTTATCTATACACAACCGACATAGTTAACTAAGTTAAATCAAAGAATATTCTTATTCGACTCAGTCGGCTCATCTCATTTTGAGTAGTTTACACAATGAACATAAAGGATAACCAAACTGGTATAAATGATTGCCCAAGACAAAGAAATACAGAAGACTTAACAATCATTCAAATTATCATTGCCTTTTTAATGCGTAAATTACAGGAGTATTTACCTAATAGCAGTGATCTTAAACTGAGATGTATTTGCAAATAGAAATATTTTTGTATTCGTCCAAGAGAAAACCACATTCTCTCTACTCACTGCGAACTCCCTACTAGCAATCTCCCTTCCAAAGACAAAGACTACGCAAAAATAATATGTCACTCAAAGATGTCACCATTGACTAACTGAGTTGTGGCTATAAAGGTTCAATAAGACTCATAATGAGTCATCCCTACTTTCATTCCCCTCACTTTGCAGTTTGAAAGCATATTAAATACAAAGCAGTCCATTGGTGATTCAGTTTCAACCGATAGCTACTAAAATGCAAGGCTTAGCAAGTGTCAACGATGTGAACACCCTTTGTGGGAGCTCAGCGAATGTGGTTAGCATCACCACCACTCCACTTCCAAAGAGGCTGACAAGGCATTAAACCAACATTTGATCATTTAATCAACACTTAAAGTAGGTTGATCCACCACTCAAAATAATGAAGGCTCCCCTATTTGTAAGCCTTCGGCTGCTTAAGTGAGTAAATAATACTAATCATGAGGTATTATCCTTAATTCGATGCACAAATATATTTATTTGTTTATATCAAATATGGTTTACATAATCATCAATTATATTTGATAGTTATGATTTGATCAATAAAAATATTAATAATAAAACAAAGGTTTATGGATAATGTGAATGGATCGAGTTTACCTCCCCATCACAATCCTTCGTTAAAATCATGTCAACTTGTCTTGACAAGATCGTCATTTGACGTTAAAAGTTGACAACAAAACCTTAAATGACTTAATAATAATAACACAACCATTTTATGACAATGACATCGTAATTTTTATGTTAAACGTAAATGGTCATAGTTCTTATTCAGACGATGTCATTTACTTCACAAATGACTAGACTAGAAAAGATTCGAAAGATATTGACTACCCGTCGATTAGATTCAAAAGCACACTAACAAGAAAAGACTTACTTCCTATGATACTGGTTCACGTTTTCGTTAAACACTCATACTCATTTTGGTAAATAATCACTCATAACCTAAGGTCTATATCTCTCTCCTTGAAAGATACTCTCTCTCTTTTCTCTGAAAGTCATCTAAAAACCTGTAATCCTGTATCAAACTTGAAATCAACATATTATGATCAGTGCATCATTATTCAAATAATAAACCAAATTCACATGGTGCAATTATTAAATTGACAATAACATATTCATTTCCATAATTCCATAAATGATATTCAATATAATCTATATCTTTCCTTGACATTAATCTAAACATCAAAATAGATTTACTTATATCCAAGTAAAAGTAAAAAGTATAGTAAGACAAAAATTGGGGATGTAATAGTGCCCTCTCTCTCTCTCTCTCTCTCACACACACACACACACACACACATTTTCTCTATCTATCTTTCCCACCATATATCATATCTCTATCTTTCTTTCCTACTCTATCTCTCTTTATTTGTGATGGTCATTTAATGTTAAAAAAAATCACTAAAGGGATTCAGATTTTCACGGCCTAAATTTGAAAGTTAACCCTACCTGTGAAATAATTTTTCTATGATAGTTATCAAGTTTTTCTCCCTCCCTCTCTTTCTCCCTCTCTTTCTCTCTCACCATCTCTCTATCCCCCTCTATCTCTATGCCTCTCTCTCCCTCTCTATCTCTATACCCATCTCTATATCAATCTCACTAGATGATCTAGACCAACCCGTACCAAGCTCCATTTTTTACATTATAAAAGTATCATATCTCAGGGATACATGCAAATAGAGAATAGACACCAAACATAGAAGCTCACACATTTGAAGCACCTATTGAGCAAAACATAGTGATCCTGAAATCCATTAAGATCATGCAAATTAATTCACGACACTCAAGAAAAGAAAAAAAGAAAAAAAAAGATGGTCCATATGGATACAAGACAATCCTCATCCACTTAAAAGAAATGGCAATTGAACTTCCACAACTATTCAGCATACCCATTGCACACCAAGGTGCAATTGCTAGTAATAATTAATAATAGGTAAATGGAATGGGCAAATTTCACCATTACACATATAAACTGAGAGTTTTTGTTTTTCTTTTAAATGCTTTGCCCAAAATTTCTTCTTTCATTTGATAGAGTTTTTAGTTTTTAAAATGCTTTGGGCCAAAATTTCCTTTGATTTGATACCGTCTTCAAAAATATCTAATTATATTTTACTTACAAAACAAAGTTGATTAGACTGAGAATCTCTAGAAGACACATCTCATTGAACAGTCAGAGTGAATGTTCTACTACACACCGACTGGCGAAGGGGTTGTTCTTTCATGGCGATATAAATACATCTGCCACTTTTCTATTTCAGTAATTGTTTTATTTCATTACTTCTACCGCATAGCATAAGCGTTTGTTTTTCGTTCGAATTTAATCAAGGTTCCCATTACAGGTATGTTTATGTTTCCCTGCCTTGGAGTTCATAATTTCCGTTCGTCTGTGATCTCTGTATTACATTTTTGTATTTATGTTTCCTACGTCCGTATTCCACTTGCTTGAGATATTCATTCATTAGAACTGGTTTGAGGCTTTATCTTTGCAACTCTATATTAATTTATGTTACAATTTTTTATGCTCTTTGAATTATCATGTTTATAGGGCGATGTTTCCTTATTTCTATTGGGTTGCTTGTCCTAAAATTACTACTATCATACTTAAAAGGAAGCCACTTGAACTATTCTTTCATGTCTATTATGCCAGAGGGGACTGCAATCTATTTTTCCCTTCCTGACTAAGACAACCTATTTTGACCTTGACATAAGAATTTTAGTTTTTATGTCTGTCGATTTGAGTAATGGCTCAAGTTTTTACAGTTTTTAAAAGTATTCATATTGAATGCCTCTCTGTATATGGATATGTTTTTTATATGTCCAATATCTATCGATAATAGAAAGTCTATAACCCTAATGCCTAACAAGTTTGCATTACCTTTTTTTTAAAACAGAAAAAGGGGAGAGGACACCCATAGATTAAGATAGATAAAAAGTATTACAAAAGTCGTGGCTGAAGCCCAGTCCAGAAAATGAAAACATAGCAAACAAGCTGTCCTGGGCCAAATCAAACTTAACAAAATAGGAAGACTTAACAATAAACATCACCCGTGTGAACACCACTGAGGCCGCCATAGCTTAGCTGGACAAGAAGATAGCCGCCAAACCAAAAAAGATCAAAACACCCGAGACCACCACCAAACCAGACAGGAAGAGGCCAAACCTGACAACCACCCAAAATAGATCACCAAACACTCAAACCGTCACCACCTCATCACGCCACTACCAGAGCTGCTGGAAGATTATGCTCATTGTTGATCATGATGTTAGTCACAAACAAACATAGAATAAAAGTACACATTAACCTTTATTCATCTTGAAAGATACTATGAATTTAAAGAATTCAGGATCCCAAGTCTCCAGTGATTAGGTCTTAATCGTCTGAAGTCGCTCAGAGGTTAATGTGAGTTGCTGTTTCCATTTTGGGGCCTTACGTGGAAATTTATCATCATCGTGACATTCCTGCAGAAATTCTTTACAGAGAAGTCATATTATACAGTTATTTGATGAGAAGATGTAGAAATACCTCAATCTTTGCATGATATTTCTAATTGTGCGTGCTTTGTATTTAGATATACTAAATATTTATGATTATCTACGAGATGTCTGCATATCTGTGTTATTTGCTTAAGATCATCAATTATTTGCAATTATGGAGATGAAATGCTCTGAAATTTAAAAGAAATTGAAGAAATGCTTCTATTTAAGGTTGAATTTTTAGCTATTGATCCACATACATACTTGATACTATCATGAGGAGAAGAAATCAAACCATATATTCACCAGGATATTCCACGGCTAGATACAGTTGATGCAAACTTCAGAGGATGATGAATGAAAACAATACATGCAACATGATGAGCACTCCAAGGGACGTAGCAAATCAAAGCACATATCCAGAATTTAGACACAGATTACTCAAGATTTAGTAAGATTTGTAATCGAAATACTCTTCTTCTTCATTAAGTATGCAAAAGACATGTACATATACAATAACTTTGAAAAAAGTCTTGAATATTTCAGCAAACAAATTTTAATTAAGTTTCGAATGTTTTCAATAAGGCATTCCACCACCTTTTATAGAATAAGGTGAGGAATCTGTTACAAAAAGATCTACAATCTTGATTTATCAATACAAATCCACAATCATTATTTAATTGACTTTGTCAACCTTTACAAAATGGCACAAGTTGCTAGCTGGCAACTATCTATACTACTTATGCTATTATCCCCCTTCATGATGTATCTTCATCATGCTCCTCAGCTGATTCATCCGGGTCATCATCATGTGCGTCGCTTCCTAAACTTTCGCTATCCTGATGATGATGATGCTGCATATGGGGCTGCATGCTACTACGGACCTGCTCATATGAATGCACAACTTGATCTATCCCTCCACCATCTTGAGTTTTTGCTTTGATGATGGCATGCTTATGTGCTTCATATTTATCTTTGCTGCTATCCAGCTTATTTTTCCTGTCCTGTAGTGTTTCTTTGTATTTCTCCATCTGGACCTTGATCCTCATTATTTTATTTATCAGTTCTTCTGTCAAATGGACAGGTGGACCATCTACCTCTGATTAGAAATTGCTATGTACAACTTTGATGGCGGACTCTTCATCTTGATTTTCTATTTTACCTTCCACCTTGCCTTCCAATGTTTCTAAAATTACTGCCTCTTCAGCCATTAAATCCTGTAGCCTCATGCTGATATCCCTTAGCTTATTATTGCATCTTTTGAGGACTCCGCATTTAAACTGAATGTCTTTATACCAGATATCTATCAATAATGCGGTATTACTATTTAGCACCTGCTTACTGATAAGCAGTTGAGGATTTATCCCCTTTATTTCCCCTAAAAGGCTTAGGACTCTCTCTAGTTTGTAAGACCTCTTCCCGATCTACATCTGCAATTTATCTACCTTAGTCTTAGAGTCACTCAAAATGCTCCACCTCTTCAAAGAGGCTTTCATTATTTCTATAGCATCATCCAATGCGGATGACATCCATTTCCTTATTATGGATGCCTCATGCTTCATGAGGTCCAATTTATTTACTTCCTCCTGAGAAATGTTAGTCAATGGGACTGTAGGCTCAGTTGTGGTATCATCAGGATTGGTCAGTCCTTTGATATAGGCATGCAATTGAGCAATGTGCTCTTTATGTTGCTTATTCTTCTCCTTCTCTCTTTTCACCTTTTGAATTAGAGAGTCAATAATATCTTTGCCCTCCTGACCTTCTTGGTCCTCATTGGCAAAGCCCAAATCTACTGTGCTGATTTGAAATTCATCAACAGTGATTTTACCTTTCTCTTTCTCCACCGCAGGTATGGCAATTTGTGCGGTCCTTCTCCCTGTTGCCGGATCTCTTTTGATGGCCAAAGTCATTCTGGCCTTCCTCTTGGGTTTCATTATGTCCGCGGAGAACAAGGTGGAGACATCGAATTCTTGAATTTCAAGCTCTTCCTCAATATTTACTTCTTTTGCTAACCATGGAGGTACCTGATCATGCTTTTCAGCATTATCATGATGCTCACCCATATCTCCCATTTCTATCAACAGATGTTGTGGAGATGGTGACTTTTCCTTTTCTTCTTCTTGATGCTCTCTTTGCTGTTGATCTTGTGGCACCTCCTCCTGTTGAGGAATTTCCTTCTCTGGAGGAGCATCTTCTTGGTGTGGGGAACCCTGTGGTGTATCTGTATGTAGATCATGTTGATCATGACCTTTCTCCGTCATTACTTCATCTATTCCCAATTCTTCCCCTTGTTGGTTATCCACTGCACCAGATACTGGGGATTCTGCTTGAGGTGCTGGCGGTTGTTCTGCAGCTATTATTTCTTTCGAGCCTGCACTATCAACTTCTTGTACTTTGGCAGCTAGATCCTCTAGTGCTTCCTTCTTTTCATCAGCCTTCGCCTCCTAAACCTCTACTATAGCAGGTTCTGCTGATGTATCCTGTGGATCCTGTTGGCTTAACTCAAGAGCATGGCCCTCTGCTTCTGCCATCTCTATCTCTTCTATTGGGTGGCCTTTATCAGGTGATCCTGCTAGCTGTTCAGGACTTGCATCCTGTTTCTCTATCAGGTCCACCACTACAGGACTTGTCACCTCTGTGATTAATGCTTCTAGCCCTATCTCTTGAGCTACCTGCTCTGGGCACTTTTCTTGCTCTTCTTCTGCTTGTTTCATCTCCTCAAGCACAGTTTGAACTGGTGGAGGCTTGCGAGGAGTCATAGTTATATCAGCAGCAAGTGTTTCCATCTTCTGTACAGCCACATCCTGCACTACCTCATCGTCAGACAAATTTATTGTCTCATCAAGTGAGACATGTCCTTCTGCTTGTGTCTGAAAGATTTCTTTCATTTGTTCTTCTGCAAGTTCAGTTTTGAACTTGACGATGGTAGGAAGTGGAACATTATGTTGAAGTTCCTTCGGCACTTCACTACCTACCCCTTGTAATAGTGTAGGGGGTTCACTTATTCCACCTCTCATGGAGGTTCTTTGTTTCTTAGGTGTGGTAGAGACCAGCACTTGTGGAGCTCTCCTCTTTCTCTTTATTACCAATGGAACCTCCTCTTCTTCAGGCTCCCCCTCCATGAGGATATCCTCTTCATCACGTTTCCCTGAGGATTGACCCACTTCTAGGGTCTCAGTGATTCCAGCCTCTGCTGTCTTACTCTTCTTGGGCTTTTCTTTATTTGGAGGGGAGTCTGATTCTGATCCTGATCCTGATCCGGCCGCCTCCTCAGCTATAAATACTGCCCTATCAATTATAACCCCTTTGGGTTGTTTATCCACTTTCTTGCCCCTTGGGGGTCTTTTGCTCTGTTGTTGTGGTGGAGGTAACTTGTCTCCCTTAGTCTTCCTTTTGTCAAGTAGGAAGTCATCATATACCTCCCCAGGAATATCTTGTCCCTTCTTTTTGTTGTCCACTGTAATGGCAACACCTTTCTTTTTCAATGCCTCCACCTGATCATCAACCCAAGCTTGAGTCAGCTGTATGGTCCTAGCAATGAATGGGTCCAAAGATATATCTTCCTGCATGGTGAGGTCAGGTGCAGAGATAGTGTGATTATATATCTTCTTTTGTTCATACTCATCTACCATTATCCTGCCATCATCCTTCTTCAATTGTTGGGGAAGGGAGATGCAATCAAATGTTCTAACTTGGTTCAGAGTCAACCTCTGATACCTTCTTCTCCTGGCTTCTGCCTCATCTTCGCAGTCAGCCCAAAAATCTTCTAGGTGCCTCTGATGAATAGGCTTTCCTAGTATCTTCTGTATCCTGCTGTAAGCATCATATGGTCTTGTTATTGGGAAAGGCTGCAGATTCATTTTATTCAGGGTGACCATCACCTTCTTTATATTGTCAGAATCAGGGCACATATAGTTGCCAATGCTGACTGGGAACAAAATTGGTGGCAGCTTCTTGGCATCTTTGTACATTTTTATCATCATGGAGCCCTGCCTGATAAATTCCATTAATATTACTGCATCGGTAGGATACCTGGGCAGCATGAGGGGATGTTCCTCAAAACCTTCAACCCTTATGTAAGAAAAGGTTGCAAACTGGATATATCAGGCTCCATGCCTGTAAACCACCTCTTGAGCTTCCATGCTCAATCTTTTTGTTCTGTCCTCTTCCATGGTCCTTACCAGATGCATAGAGAATGCATCATTGACCAATTTGTAGTCTTTGAGGTAGTTGGTTCTCTGCAGCTGGGGATGATGATCCCAGATATATGCAGCATTTGTGCCTGTGAGCTTTCCATCTGTAACTAAGGCATCAAAAGTGCCTTTATAAGCACAAGAGTAAACAATGTAAGATGTCATGTAAAATGCACATTTTGAACCTCCCAGGTTCATCAGCTGCTCGTGCAGAGCATCACTTATAATCTGGCCCCACAGTGGCTTGATGTCTGAATACAGACACATCATGATTATCCCATACATCCAATCTCTAAAACTACCAGCATCAGGCTGGCCTGTTACTCGATTCAGGAGTGCAATCATATACTAGTACTCCTCACTGAAATCATATTTAAACATGTGCACATGAAGTTTGGCTGCTACAGGATATGTGTTGTTCTCAGCCCGCCACTGATACATATTCTTCCTAGCTGATTTCTTGTTGGCCTCATACTCTTTTCCTGACTTCTTGAGGTCCACGCTCTTAACTTTACTGTCCAGCAGTAGTCCAAATGTCTGGGAGAGACCCTTGATGGAGAGGTCTGCATATATCCTCCCATGCTTCACCACTTGCCTCGTCTGAGGATTATAATTTTGGGCACATTCTATAACCAGCTCCGGAGATTCCATGGAATATGGGAAACTGGCAGCGTTCCACATTCTTGACACAAATACTGCGTCCAGCACAGGACTCTTGTCATGCCCATCATTCAGTTTAGCTGACCAGGCCTCCAGATTGGTGCTCCCCTGATGGGTGTCTGTAATTGCTCCATACTTGAATAGGACCCCCCTCTGAGAAGAGAACATAGGCCTACTGAATTCCTCTTGACACTTAACGTACCGCTTGTCAGCCATGAGTACCTACAATTAACAACAATCCTATCTCACAACAGGTATATACATGCATACATATTACTATGACTTCATAAATCACTGTGCCTACTGTATCATTTCAACATTACTTAATCATATGGATACATAAACCAGAACTTGTATCATCATACCTAAACAATAACAATAGGATGAGGGTTTCATTTACTTACCTAGTTATGCAGACTTCTCTTTTATACCAGTAGATTGCCAAGATGCTCTGAATTTAGCTGATGATCACCTACTTCCTTCTGTCTGTGAGCTCAAATCGCGTAACGATAGCTCGTATGTGGATATGGAAGCTGGTGCTCTGTAAAACAATTTTATCGTAGGGTAAATGTGAAAATGGCGGTTGAATTACCTTTTAACCTCGCAGTTAGGGTGCATTTAGGGCAACTCTGACAAGTTAGATTACACTCCTTGATTATTCGTGTTAAAACGCAAGATCTCACCAGGTGTTTCGTTGGGTTCTGGGGTCGGCGGGAACTACCTACCATGTCTGCGCGCATTAAATGATAATGGCAGCAACGGGAGTGGGGGAATATCCATATGACAAGATATCATGAAGGCAGGATGAATTCGCAAATATCGGGTCGAGTTTCAATATCATCCTCCTCCCCTTATTGAAATCATTATCGCGACAAGATTTGGGTGACAAAACACCCTTTGTTTATGTTTAGTACATCAGGAGGATATTCTGACGTATCGGGTGATATTTCAAAATATGATGATGACGAGACAAACTTACATGTCTCTCTTTTGGAATATTAGGATGACGTCATCCTAATATTCGTTCTTAGTATCGAAGAGGTATCATGACGTCATTGTCATATTAGACGAACATGATCATGTTCAGAAAATATCCTGTCAAGATGTGAATGTGATGATGATGTCATCGTCATGTTTGTTTCTTTGTTTATCAGGTTTGGATGATGTCATTAGGATATTGGCTTAAGGTGATATTTCACGTCATGAGGATATTAAGAAATATCGGGTTACCTTGGAAAACATGACGCTCGCGATATAAAAGACCGCTTGACGGGGAAGATTTACTACCACTTAAAGTTGACGTCCGGATATTCGAGCCACAGGATATTGTCGGGGGATGTTTCAAATATGATGATGATCTTCAAGAAGATGACAGGTTATAAAAACATGATTCCTCCTCTTACGAATATCAGGTTTGACCAAAACTTTGACCGTTCATAACTCTCACGTCTTGAGGAATATCAGGATGACGTAAAAGACAAACCTGCATGAATTTTAATACTCTTTCAAACTATGAGGTCACAGAAATGAAATAAAAATTTTGACAAACTGACCTCATAATGGTGACTTACCTCATCCTGACTCAGCATGATGATGCACCTGACTTACTTTTACCAAACCGCCAAAGAGCAGACAAGCCAAGCTGAAAAGTTGGGTCCCTGTTTTGCCAAGTCAAAATGGGGTGTGTTGTGTAACCACACAACAACTTGCCACCAAAGAAAACAAACAAATCCCAATGATTCAAGTGATGTAATCACATTCATCTATAGTATTTTAATTTCGTCTATGCATAAGCATCATGATACTCTGAATGATAAAATTTTATCATGGTAACAATGCTAACCAAAGATCAGGTGTGTGCATATGATTAATTATCCTCATCTTGAAAGCAAGTTGAAAACACAAGTAACTGGTGTTAAACTACATAGTTGGAGATCATCCCTCATAGCCAACCTAGATAGAGCCTTACTGCCAGCAGGTGTCTATCGCCCTAGCAAGGTTATCTATACAATCTCTCTAAGTAGAGCCCCACTGCCAGCAGGCGTCTATAGCCCCGGTAGATTTACTTAGGTGGCCTAATTTTGTTTCTTTTCTGATTTTCTCTTTTAAAATTTCGTATCTGGTATCATCCTGTCAGCTCATTTGCACAAGGTATAGTCACTTGCAGCTTTAGGTTGGAGATTGTATTGGTAGCAAGGGAGTCCCTTTAGATTTTTCACTTAACACCTATACTCGTGTGCTCAGCAAACCCAAGGCTGTTAGATGTTTCATTGTGATTGATTCATTTTGACCAAGAAAAGGCACCCTGATGAAAAGATATCACAAACCTGATCATGAACACTTCTTAGAATGAATCACAACCTATGTCTAAATGTGATCTCATCATTTGAATCTTAACAATTTAGTTATTTTCTGGGGTGATGAAGTGCATCATCCTGACTTACCAGGACAAAGTCCCAACCAACACAACAAAACAAGCACAACAAACAAACTGTACAAACGACTATACAAATATACAATATGATACACATGACTATTATGAAGTCATTCAGGCTTGGAAATAATGTTTGAGGAATTGTCCATTGACTGGCAATGGGACATCCTCACCTGTCAAGTTCTTAAGCCTATAAGTACTGTCTCCTAGTATCTCAGAAATTTGAAAGGGACCTATCCATAATTTGTCATACTTACCATGGTCACCTTTCTTTTCATGGGCTTTATCCCACATCAGGACCAAATCAGATATCCTAAAAGCTTTAACTCTGGCTCTTTTGTCAAACTAGCATTTGACAACAGACTGATGTTTTGCAAATTGGTCAATTGCTTGACTCCTTTTTTCTTCCAGGTGCATCAACTGAAGCAACCTGACCTCTTGCTTGTTGTCTATGCCTAGGTATTCTTGGGCAAACTGTAGGGTAGGAATTTTCAAGTTTACAGGGAGGATAGGATCTACCCCATATACTAGTTGGAAACGCGAGTTTCCTAATGCAGTTTTCATTCTAGTTCTGTCTACCCATAAGGCATACTTCAGAAATGAGTTCCATTCCCTGGGGTTTTTCTCTATTAGCTTTCTTATGATACTCAGTAAATTCTTGTTGGTGGATTCTGCTAAACCATTCCCTTGGGGATAATAGTTGGATGAAAACTTAAGTATAATCCCATGATCAAAAGCCCAACTTGACAATTTAGTTGAAGTGAATGCGGACCCATTATCACTTACCAATGCATAAGGAGTTCCATACCTGGCGACAATGTTGCTTTCCAGAAATTTAATGATGTCATCTGCAGTGCAAGTTTTGCTGCTAATAGCCTCAGTCCATCTAGTACAATAGTCAATAATTGTTAAAACATACCTATGCCCTGAGGAGGACGGAGGATTGATTGGTCCTATGAAGTCCATGCCCCACTATGCAAATGGGCGTTCTTCCATTACTGGCTGCAATGGTTGTGCAACATATTTCTCTCTGTTGGCAGCAACCTGGCAAACATGACAACATTTAACATGATCAGCTGTGTCTTTAAAAATTGTAGGCCAGTAATATCCCGCTCTGAGGATTGCATGTGTTGTGGCCAAGGATGATCCATGTGCCGTTCCAAACTTGTCATGTAGTTCTGTCAGAACTCTATCTGCTTCTGGTTTTTCTAAACATCTCAAGTATATTCCTTCATAATTCTTCTTGAATAGGGTTCCTCCCTTCATCATATACTTTTGGGATCTTATTTTTAAGGCTGTTCTTTGTGAAGCCTGCATTCTTGATGGACATCTTCCAGTAATCAGGATGTGCCTGATATCTGAATACCACTCTTCATTGTCTTTCTCATTGATCACATATTGTTGACTAGTGATGTTTGGATCAATCTTAGATATCATCTGGCTCAAAGCTTGTCCTCTTACCAGCTTCATTGGTGTAATTTCCATATCATACTCTTGTAATACAGTAATCCATTTGGCTCTTTTCTCACCAGGCTCACTTTGCATCAACAACATCTTCACTGCTGCATCTGGTACTACAGCAATCACTTTGCTTCTCAGTATGTAGTGTCTGAATTTTTTTACTGCTCTAACTAATGCAAGTGCCTGTCTCTCAACATCTACATATCTCAATTTAGCATCTCTGAAAGGACAGCTCATGAAAGCAATTGGTTTCTCTTCTTTCTCTTCATTCCTTTGAGTTAACACTACTGCAGAAGTATGTTCTAAAACAAATGAATAAATGTAAAAGTCCTTTGTGTAGTCTAGACTAATGAGGACAGGAGCATCTGAAATGGCTTTCTTTATATCCTCAAACGCAGCTTTGGCCTCTGGTGTCCACTCAATTTGTGCATCTTTTTTCAACATAGCATTTAGTGGTCTAACAATCTCAGCAAAGCCGGTGATGAACTTCCTTACAAAATTTATCCTGCCAAAGTAAGACTTGAGTTCCTTTTTGCTTCCTAGAAGTTGTAACTTCATGATAGACTCCACCCTGTTAGGATCAATGATAATTCCATCTTCTGTGATCAGGTGGCCTAATAACTTTCTTGTTGTCACCCCAAATATGCACTTCTTGGGATTCAAAGATATTCCGTACTCTTCACACTTCTTCAATACACTTCTAAGATCAGCAACATGATTCCCCCTTTCCTTGGAGAATACTATCAAGTCATCCATGTATATGACTATACATTTTCCTATTAAGCCCCTGAAGGCTATATCCATGGCTCGCTGAAATGTAGCTCCAGCATTTATGAGTCCGAATGGCATACGTCTATATGCAAATATCCCCCACTTTGTGGTGAAGGCGGTTTTCAATCTGTCAATTTTGTCAACCATCACTTGGTTGTATCCTGAAAAACCATCCAAGAAGGACATCATTTTAGCTCCATTTACAATCTGCAGAACTTCATCCAATGAGGGTAAAGGATAGTTGTCCTTTTCTGATGCTTTGTTCAGATTTCTGAAATCTACACATAACCTGATGTCTCCATTCTTCTTTCTGACTGGCACAAGATTTGCCACCCAAGTGGAGTTCCTCATAGGAAATATTATCCTGGCATTTAACAATTTCTTGACTTCTTCAAGAATTATTGGTTTGAGCAAGGCATTGACTGGCCTTTGCTTCTGTCTGAAAGGTTTAGCATCTGGCTTGAGAGGTATAGTATGAGTTATGACAGAGGTGTCATATGTCTTCAACTCATCATAGGTCCATGCAATTACATGTATGTAGTCCTTGAGGGCCTGAGTTATTCCTTCTAACTCTTCTGGTGTACAAACCTTACCCAACAGGACATTTTTTTTGTCATCAGCTTGTCCAATATTCACTTGTGAATATTGACCTCCATCTGCCTTGGGCAGATCCTTCTGTTTAAGCATATTATCCAAATCAAAAGCTCTCTCTAATTCAATCATACCTTTGGGAATCCTGTTGCTAGGCAACTCTAATATCTCATCTTCTTCCCAGACATGATCTTCCATGCCATTCTCATCTATAATTTGAGCTTCAAATATGTCCCTATTTGAAATGAAGTCCAGGATGTGCTAATCATCAACAAACACCTGGAGGTTAGTCACATTATCAGGTACTGAAGGTACTGACACCAGTTCTACTGAAAATCTTTTCAGACCAGATATAGACAGTGGCTCCAATGTGCTGGCAGCTTGGGCAAGTGCATCTGCCCTATGATTTTGTTCCCTTGGTACATGAGTGATATTAAAGGCGTCAAAATCCTCAATTAGGTCCCACACTCGATGTCTATAATTGGACAGCTTTTTGTAGTTACATGAGTAAATTCCTCTTACTTGCCTCACAACCAGTTCTGAATCTCTGAAGACATGCAAAACCTTTATTTTCTTCTTATGAGCAAACAACATCCCATGAATCAGAGCCTCATACTCCGTGACATTGTTAGTGCAGGGGAACTTTAATCTATAGGCTGCCAGATAGGATTTTCCAGCTGGATCAATCAGATCGATTCCTACCCCAGTACCTTGCTTGGATTTGGACCCATCAAACCTTAGGATCCAAGGTTTATCTTCAGCAAGACATTTAGCTGAACTTTCTTTTCTCTTTGCAGCTCTGGCTGCTACTCCGCCTGATATCCATTGTAACTTAGAGACGTCATCATCCTCAAGTTTTTTCTTTCCCTTTTCTTGTGAGCCTGATGACTTTTCTATTTTCTCTTTCATTTCAGCAGGAGGATGATCTTCTGGGTTTATAGCTTCATGCTTCTTCAAAATATGTAAACATAGTGAACAAGTTGTTTCTGAGTGAGGTGCCTCGTGTAGCCTACACCAACCCTTGATTAAAACCTCATGGGGAGATTTATGCTGTCGGGTCATCTTCTCTATTTCATTTACTAGAAATTCTTCGAACTTAGTCAGGTCACTACCTTTGTCTTCATCAGACAACTCATAATCTGGTTCCATAAAGCAATCACTACCAGGAGTGATCTTTTCTTTCCTCGTATCATTTATTTGATCAGACACCAGAACTTCTTCTGTTTCCAAGATATGATCTGCATCATGATCTGTTGACTCCTCTATTCCTGCAGAAGACAGATAAGAATTAGTGTCGTCATCATCATCAGATGTAGCATTTACCTCAGAATATGATGATGACGCCTCACTACATGTCTGCTCCAACATCATCATATCTAAGCATGTTTCACAAGTCTTTTCTGAATGTGCTTCATCGTGTAATCTGCACCATCCATCAATCAAAATATCATCAGTAGGGATATTTAATAATTGACAACATTTTACTTGATTAGATAGATGCATCTCAAAGTCTCTGAAGTGATCTATTTCATTCTCATTATCAGGATCATTATCAGGTTCTACGACTGGCATGTCCTCCTGATGATCATCATCATGATGATGATGCAAATCAAGCATCAGGATCTCTTCTATTTTGACAGTCTGTGGCCTGATGCAGTAAACTCCAGGCTCTACGTCTATGTACAGGATCTCATTTGTTCTGTTGTATTCAGTGATCATATGTTTCATTCTTGGCTTAGCATCAATCCTGATCTGGTTTGGTATACCCTTCCATGGTAACCACATGTGACTGAAATCAGTGGACATATATCCATTGAGCATCTTGGACCAGTCTCGACTAAGCAACATCCCATAAGTATCAGGTATGTCAACTACCTGAATATCAATGTAATACTGGATCCTAGGATATGATGCTAGTTGCATGTGGATATGAGTTAACTCTCCTACTACACTTACCTCTGTTTTGTCTAATTGTGTTACCTTCTTTAGGGATTTAGCAGGATGTAGTCCTAAGGCATTACATATTGACAGGGGCATAAAATTCATGGAGGCCCTTGAATCAACTAGATAGTTGTGCAGGTTCTTGCTGAATATTCTTATGGTGAGGAGGAATAGAGGTGACTCAGTTTTATCTCTGTACAAGGTCATGTGGGAAGTTTCAGCAGCTTGGACTGTAGCTAACACTTTAGGCTTAATAATAGTATCCCTAGTAGCATGATCTTTGCCACTGGATTGACTTGAAAGATGACTATCCTCTTTAGGAGCAGGATCATCTAGTGACTTCATGAATACTTTTTTGATGGCAGGAGTTTTTAGTAACTCAGACAGGGATAGGCTGATCTTAATTTTCTTCATTTCATTAGCCAGATAGCTGATTAACTTGTTGGATTCATGAGGTGCATTTACAATCTTTGATCCTGTGTTCTGAGGTGACAAGTACTGAGCATTTATCTTGGGGAATCGAGGATTATTGCTAGCTTTAGGATCAAGAGGTGTATTAAAATTATTTGGAGGTAAGGATGATGTCAATGGACCAACAGGTCTGTTAGCATTACTCCTCAAGTTATAACTATGCTTACCAGGATATTGCTGCTGATATGCATGTACTTCCTCATGTTCTCTTGCAGGTTCATTTTCATCCTCAAAGGGGAAAACATAATTTGTTTCAAAGGTTAAGGCAGATTCCTCACATACCTGATTATAATTCTGATGAGGTTGATTAATATAGGTTTCCAGCACAAAAGCTGAGTCATATCCACAAGGAACAATCTCATTGCCCTCTGCATGAGGTGGATTTCTAGAAGTATTAGACACTTCAGTCTGAAAGATGCTGGCAGCAATTCTAAATTGTGGACAATCTAATTCTGCATGTGCATTAGTATTGTGGATCCTACACCAATTAGTAAGCGCTGCCTCAACAAGATTGACTCTAGTAGTCTGTTTGGCTTCACCAGGAGGCTGATTGTCTAGGGGTGATGGTAATGAGCCGTTATTTGACCTAGAGTTCCACACTCTGGGCTATCTTTGAGGATTATTGTTACTTCCACCATTATTGTTGAAATTACTGTTGTTATTGTATCCTCTGTCAGGATAATTTGGTCTGTCATTGGAATAATTTCTATTCTGACTTGACTGGGAATAAAACCCTTGATTTCTCAAATGTGTCACCTCTGTGGTGAGTTTTCTCAATTGAGCAGAGATCTGGCTACCACGTTTTCAGTCTGAGGCTTGAAGAAAGAGGATCCATGGTTACTATTAGACAAATCAGTACCCTGAAGTGTCTGAGCTTGTGCAGGATATTGTGGCAGTTGGCCATTTCTATTAGGAGGGGGCATAATGCTCAGTGGAGGTACTTGCAAAGGTGCAGGCATGACTACTGGGGGTATCAATGCTCCATTAGGATATTGTGCAGGATATTGTATGCTAGGCAAGGTAGGGAATACTATATTTGGAGTAGGAGCAGGTATCAACTGCTGATTCACTTTGATAGCTTCTTGAAACGCTCCTGTCAACGTAGTGATCTCAGGATGTGTTCTCCTGATGAACATGGAAGTTAATGGATCCAGGGCTGAATAATAGATACTCCTGGCAGAGGCATCAGATACTACATATGGGGCAACTAACTTGGACAACATTTTCTAGAACCTAGCATTGAAATTAGCAATAGGCTCATTCTCAAATCTTTTGATTGTAGCAAACATATGGTAATTCATAGATGGATCAATAGGGACCTTGAACCTGTCAAGAAAGGCTTTCTCTAAGACAACCCATGAACCAATAGAGGCTTGGCCAAGACTAATGAACCAATTATAAGCCTCTTCCCCTAAGGAAAAAGGAAATAACCTGCACACCACATCTTGATGTTCTATTCTGGCTCTGCAGCAAGCTTCCTTAAATGTCCTGATATGATCATCAGCATCTTGATAAGGATGATATTTTGGATAAAGTTTGTCTAGATTCTTTGGTAACTCATGATATGCAGTAAAGGTCAAAGGTGACTCTGATGCAAAGAAAGACATTGCAACCAGAGAAGGTTGAGCTGGTGGTGTAGCTGGCTAAGGTTGGACGAATGGTACACCCTTAGGATGAACAGGAGGTGTCACAGATATCTCAAAAGGTATTTGTAAACCAATAGGAGTTACAGGAAGAGGTTCTGGTGAAGCTCTTGACGCACTAGACTCTGGAGTATGATGAATGTCTACAGTCCTAGGTTTGAAACCTCTAACAGGCAATTCTTCAAAAATTCCACTAGGTCTAGACCTGGTATTTATCCTGTGAGCCAGGACTTCTCAATTTTGTGGCAATTTGGCTGAAACTTTGCAAATATTGGCTGAATTTCACCAGATGAGGTGATATTTGCAGTCAGGTAGCTGATTGGACTAGATATTTATGAAATATTTGCAAAGATAGTGCAAATATGTAGGTACCTTTAGGGTATCTTGACCCTTAGCACGAGATCTCAAGTTTCTAAGACCTAAATCCTTCAAAGCTTGAACAAATTTACGTATCTTTAGCCAATATTAGTGAATTCAGAATGATCTACTGTAATGCTTGCAATATTTATGTGAGATCTGGAAATCTTTACACAGAATGCGCATATTCGAGCCTTTTACAGTAAATATTTACGTAATATTTGAAATTTACAGACGATCGGAGGTTACCTTTCTCTCTGCGTCATCAAACCTGAAAATAATGATCATGAGCGTGGGATTCTAGATCATGCCCTCCTTCTAGCACAAATTTATGTTGATCATGATGTTAGTCACAAACAAACATAGAATAAAAGTACACATTAACCTTTATTCATCTTGAAAGATACTATGAATTTAAAGAATTCAGGATCCCAAGTCTCCGGTGATTAGGTCTTAATCGTCTAAAGTCACTCAGAGGTTAATGTGAGTTGTTGTTTCCATTTTGGGGCCTTACGTGGAAATTTATCATCATCATGACATTCCTACAAAAATTCTTTACAGAGAAGTCATATTATACAGTTATTTGATGAGAAGATGTAGAAATACCTCAATCTTTGCATGATATTTCCAATTGTGCATGCTTTGTATTTAGATATACTAAATATTTATGATTATCTACGAGATGTCCGCATATCTGTGTTATTTACTTAAGATCATCAATTATTTGCAATTATGGAGACGAAATGCTCTGAAATTTAAAAGAAATTGAAGAAATGCTTCTATTTAAGGTTGAACCTTTAGCTATTGATCCACATACATACTTGATACTCTCATGAGGAGAAGAAATCAAACCATATGTTCACCAGGATATTCCACAGCTAGATACAGTTGATGCAAACTTCAGAGGATGATGAATGAAAACAATACATGCAACATGATGAGCACTCCAAGGGACGCAGCAAATCAAAGCACATATCTAGAATTCAGACACAGATTACTCAAGATTTAGTAAGATTTGTAATTGAAATACTCTTCTTCTTCATTAAGTATGCAAAAGACATGTACATATACAATAACTTTGAAAAAAGCCCTGAATATTTCAGCAAACAGATTTCAATTAAGTTTCGAATGTTTTCAATAAGGCATTCCACCACCTTTTATAGAATAAGGTGAGGAATCCATTACAAAAAGATCTACAATCTTGATTTATCAATACAAATCCACGGTCATTATTTACTTGACTTTGTCAACCTTTACAAAATGGCACAAGTTGCCAGCTGGCAACTATCTATACTACTTATGCTATTATCCCCCTTCATGATGTATCTTCATCATGCTCCTCAGCTGATTCATGTGGGTCATCATCATGTGCGTCGCTTCCTGAACTTTCGCTATCCTGATGATGATGATGCTGCATATGGGGCTGCATGCTATTGCGGACCTGCTCATATGAATGCACAACTTGATCTATCCCTCCGCCATCTTGAGTTTTTTCTTTGATGATGGCGTGCTTATGTGCTTCATATTTATCTTTGCTGCTATCTAGCTGATTTTTCTTGTCCTGCAGTGTTTCTTTGTATTTCTCCATCTGGACCTTGATCCTCATTATTTTATTTATTAGTTCTTCTGTCAAATGGATAGGTGGACCATCTACCTCTGATTGGAAATTGCTGTGTACAGCTTTGATGGCGGACTCTTCATCTTGATTTTCTATTTTACCTTCCACCTTGCCTTCCAATGTTTCCAAAATTACTGCCTCTTCAGCCATTAAATCTCATAGCCTCATGCTGATATCCCTCAGCTTATTATTGCATCTTTTGAGGACTCCGCATTCGAACTGAATGTCTTTATACCAAATATCTATCAATAATGTGGTATTACTATTTAGCACCTGCTTACTGATAAGTAGTTGATGATTTATCCCCTTTATTTCCCCTAAAAGGCTCAGGACTCTCTCCAGTTTGTAAGACCTCTTCCTAGTCTGCATCTGCAATTTATCTACCTTAGTCTTAGAGTCACTCAAAATGCTCCACCTCTTCAGAGAGGCTTTCATTATTTCTACAGCATCATCCAATGCGGATGACATCCATTTCCTTATTACGGACGCCTCATGCTTCATGAGGTCCAATTTATTTACCTCCTCCTGAGAAATGGCAGTCAATGGGACTGCAGGCTCAGTCGTGGTATCATCAGGATTGGTCAGTCCTTTGATATAGGCATGCAACTGAGCAATGTGCTCTTTATGTTGCTTCTTCTTCTCCTTCTCTCTTTTCACCTTTTGAATTAGAGAGTCAATAATATCTTTGCCCTCCTGACCTTCTTGGTCCTCATTGGCAAAGCCCAAATCTACTGTGCTGATTTGAAATTCATCAACAGTGATTTTACCTTTCTCTTTCTCCACCGCAGGTATGGCAATTTGTGCGGTCCTTCTCCCTGTTGCCGGATCTCTTTTGATGGCCGAAGTCATTCTGGCCTTCCTCTTGGGTTTCATTATATCTACGGAGAACAAGGTGGAGACATCGAATTCTTGAATTTCAAGATCTTCCTCAATATTTACTTCTTTTGCTAACCATGGAGGTACCTGATCATGCTTTTCAGCATCATCATGATGCTCACCCATATCTCTCGTTTCTATCAATAGATGTTGTGGAGATGGTGACTTTTCCTTTTCTTCTTCTTGATGCTCTCTTTGCTGTTGATCTTGTGGCACCTCCTCCTGTTGAGGAATTTCCTTCTCTGGAGGAGCATCTTCTTGGTGTGGGGAACCCTGTGGTGTATCTGTATGTAGCTCATGCTAATCATGATCTTTCTCTGTCATTACTTCATCTATTCCCAATTCTTCCCCTTGTTGCTTGTCCACTGCACCAGATACTGGGGATTCTGCTTGAGGTGCTGGCGGTTGTTCTGCAGCTATTATTTCTTCCGAGCCTGCACTATCAACTTCTTGTACTTTGGCAGCTGGATCCTCTAGTGCTTCCTTCTTTTCATCAGCCTTCACCTCCTGAACCTCTACTATAGCAGGTTCTGCTGATGTATCCTATGGATCCTGTTGGCTTAACTCAAGAGCATGGCCCTCTGCTTCTTCCATCTCTATCTCTTCTATTGCGTGGCCTTTATCAGGTGATCCTGTTGGCTGTTCAGGACTTGCATCCTATTTCTCTGTCAGGTCCACCACTACAGGACTTGTCACCTCTGTGATTAATGCTTCTAGCCCTATCTCTTGAGCTACCTACTATGGGCTCTTTTCTTGCTCTTCTTCTACTTTTTTCATCTCCTCAAGCACAGTTTGAATTGGTGGAGGCTTGTGAGGAGTCATAGTTATATCAGCAGCAAGTGTTTCCATCTTCTGTGCAGCCACATCCTGCACTACCTCATCATCAGACAAATTTATTGTCTCATCAAGTGAGACATGTCCTTCTGCTTGTGTCTGAGAGATTTCTTTCATTTGTTCTTCTGCAAGTTCAGTTTTGAACTTGACGATGGTAGGAAGTGGAACATTATGTTGAAGTTCCTTCGGCACTTCACTACCTGCCCCTTGTAATAGTGTAGGGGGTTCACTTATTCCACCTCTCATGGAGGTTCTTTGTTTCTTAGGTGTGGTAGAGACCAGCACCTGTGGAGCTCTCCTCTTTCTCTTTATTACCAACAAAACCTCCTCTTCTTCAGGCTCCCCCTCCATGAGGATATCCTCTTCATCACGTTTCCCTGAGGATTGACCCACTTCCAGGGTCTCAGTGATTCTAGCCTCTGTTGTCTTACTCTTCTTGGGCTTTTCTTTATTTGGAGGGGAGTCTGATTCTGATCCTAATCGTGATCCGGCTGCCTCCTCAGCTGTAAATAGTGCCCTGTCAATTATAACCGCTTTGGGTTGTTTATCCACTTTCTTGCCCCTTGGGGGTCTTTTGCTCTGTTGTTGTGGTGGAGGTAACTTGTCTCCCTTAGTCTTCCTTTTCTCAAGTAGGAAGTCATCATATACCTCCCCAAGAATATCTTGTCCCTTCTTTTTGTTGTCCATCGTAATGGCAACACCTTTCTTTTTCAATGCCTCCACCTGATCATCAACCCAAGCTTGAGTCCGTTGTATGGTCCTGGCAATGAATGGGTCCAAAGATATATCTTCCTGCATGGTGAGGTCAGGTGTAGAGATAGTGTCATTATATATCTTCTTTTGTTCATACTCATCTGCCATTATCCTGCCATCATCCTTCTTCAATTGTTGGGGAAGAGAGATGCAATCAAATGTTCTAACTTGGTTCAGAGTCAACCTCTGATACCTTCTTCTCCTAGCTTCTGCCTCATCTTCACAGTCAGCTCAAAAATCTTCTAGGTGCCTCTGATGAATAGGCTTTCCTAGTATCTTCTGTATCCTACCGTAAGGATCATATGGTCTTGTTATTGGGAAAGGCTGTAGATTCATTTTATTCAGGGTGACCATCACCTTCTTTATATTGTCAGAATCAGGGCACATATAGTTGCCAATGCTGACTGGGAACAAAATTGGTGGCAGCTTCTTGGCATCCTTGTACATTTTTATCATCACGGAGCCCTGCCTGATAAATTCCATTAATATTACTGCATCGGTAGGATACCTGGGCAGCATGAGGGGATGTTCCTCAAAACCTTCAACCCTTATGTAAGAAAAGGTTGCAAACTGGATATACCAGGCTCCATGCCTGTAAACCACATCTTGAGCTTCCATGCTCAATCTTTTTGTTCTGTCCTCTTCCATGGTCCTTACCAGATGCATAGAGAATGCATCTTTGACCAGTTTGTAGTCTCTGAGGTAGTTGGTTCTCTGCAGCTGGGGATGATGATCCCAGATATATGCAGCATTTGTGCATGTGAGCTTTCCATCTGTAACTAAGGCATCAAAAGTGCCTTTATAAGCACAAGAGTAAACAATGTAAGATGTCATGTAAAATGCACAATTTGAACCTCCCAGGTTCATCAGCTGCTCGTGCAAAGCATCACTTATAATCTGGCCCCACAGTGGCTTGATGTCTAAATACAGACACATCATGATTATCCCATATATCCAATCTCTGAAACTACCAGCATCAGGCTGGCCTGTTACTTGATTTAGGAGTGCAATCATATACTGGTACTCCTCACTGAAATCATATTTAAACATGTGCACAGGAAGTTTGGTTGCTGCAGGATATGTGCTGTTCTCAGCCCGCCACTGATACATATTCTTCCTAGCTGATTTCTTGTTGGCCTCATACTCTTTTCCTGACTTCTTGAGGTCCACGCTCTTAACTTTACTGCCCAGCGGCAGTCCAAATGTATGAGAGAGACCCTTGATGGAGAGGTCTACATATATCCTCCCATGCTTCACCACTTGCCTCGTCTGAGGATTATAATTCCAGGCACATTCTATAACCAACTCCAGAGATTCCATGGAATATGGGAAACCGGCAGCGTTCCACATTCCTGACACAAATACTGCATCCAGCACAGGACTCTTGTCATGCCCATCGTTTAGTTTAGCTGACCAGGCCTCCAGATTGGTGCTCCCCTGATGGGTGTCTATAATTGCTCCATACTTGAACAGGACCCCCCTCTGAGAAGAGAACATAGGCCTACTGAATTCCTCTTGACACTTAACGTACCGCTTGTCGGCCATGAGTACCTGTAATTAACAACAATCCTATCTCACAATAGGTATATACATGCATACATATTACTATGACTTCATAAATCACTATGCCTACTGTATCATTTCAACATTACTTAATCATATGGATACATAAACCAGAACTCGTATCATCATACTTGAACAATAACAATAGGATGAGGGTTTCATTTACTTACCTGGTTATGTAGACTTCTCTTTTATACCAGTAGATTGCTAAGACACTCTGAATTCAGCTAATGATCACCTACCTCCTTCTGTCTATGAGCTCAAATCACACAACAATAGCTGGTATGCGGATATGGAGCTGGTGCTTTGTAAAAAAAATTTATCATAGGGTAAATGTGAAAATGGCGGTTGAATTACCTTTTAACCTCGCAGTTAGTGTACATTTAGGGCAACTCTGACAAGTTAGATTACACTCCTTGATTATTCGTGTGAAAACGTAAGATCTCGCCAGGTGTTTCATTGGGTTCCGGGGTCGGCGGGAACTACCTACCATGTCTGCGTGCATTAAATGATAATGGTGGCAACGGGAGTGGGGGATATCCATATGACAAGATATCATGAAGCCAGGATGATATTCGCAAATATCGGGTCAAGTTTCAATATCATCCTCCTCCCCTTATTGAAATCATTATCGCAACAAGATTCAGGTGACAAAACACCCTTTGTTTATGTTTAGTACATCAGGAGGATATTCTGACGTATTAGGTGATATTTCAAAATATGATGATGACAAGACAAACTTACATGTCTCTCTTTTGGAATATCAGGATGACGTCATCCTGATTTTCGTTCTTAGTATCGGAGAGGTATCATGACATCATCGTCATATTAGACGAACATGATCATGTTCAGAAAATATCCTGTCGAGATGTGAATGTGATGATGATGTCATCATCATGTTTGTTTCTTCGTTTATCTGGTTTGGATGATGTCATCAGGATATTGGCTTAAGGTGATATTTTGCGTCATGAGGATATTAAGAAATATCGGGTTACCTTCGAAAACATGACGCTCGCGATATAAAAGACCGCTTGACGGGGAGGATTTACTACCACTTAAAGTTGACGTCTAGATATTCAAGCCGCAGGATATTGTTGGGGGATGTTTCAAATATGATGATGATCTTCAAGAAGATGATAGGTTATAAAAACATGATTCCTCCTCTTACGAGTATCAGGTTTGACTAAAACTTTGACCGTTCATAACTCTCACGTCTTGAGGAATATCAGGATGACGTAAAAGACAAACCTGCATGAATTTTAATACTCTTTCAAACTATGAGGTCATAGAAATGAAATATGAATTTTGACAAACTGACCTCATAATGGTGTCTTACCTCATCCTGACTCAGCATGATGATGCACCTGACTTACTTTTACCAAACTGCCAGAGAGTAGACAAGCCAAGCCGAAAAGTTGGGTCCCTGTTTTGCCAAGTCAAAATGGGGCGTGTTGTGTAACCACACAACACTCATCTAGTTCCATGGCTGCAGAAGACTGAGCTTCTTCATCAGGATCCTCCAAGGCATAACGAGGCATTCTTGGAGCCAGGTCAGGGGCATGAATCCATAGGAATCGAATGGCCATGAACACATCCTTGATCCTTTCCACTTTTTTCTTGGTAAATAGGAAACAGTGAGACCGCAGTGCTTCATCAATTTTCTAGCTGCTCAGAGATTTGATACTAGCTTGTAAAGCCCTGTAAATTGCTTGTTGGGGGAGAGGTATGCATAGCCGCAAGATTAAAAAGTCCACCGATAAGAGCATCACCCTGTTCCATTCTGTAGGCAGAGACTACCGCTTCCCACCTTTCAACAGTATAAATATTTTTGAAAAACAAACTAGCCACTAAAGCATGCACGAACTCACCATCCATAATCATGTCCATAATGTTGGATAAGAGCTATGAAATCACATCTGAATAATTGAGCACATGCCCCTCGTATCCTCTTATCCAAGCGTGGCCAACTTTGTTTCTAACTGCAAACTGGATGAGGATGCAGTCCCAATCAAGTAGAGTCATTAAATCTGCCACCTTAACCCTCCCTCTGATCTTTGGTTCCCAATCGAGAGCTAGGAAAAACAATCTCTGGTCAAGACGAATATCAACCATGAATTCTACCCTTGAGAGGTGAAAAAAACAAAGGCAGGAGAAGCACAGGAGAGGAGTGACGTAAAAGGAAGATGTAGAGCTATACAAGCTATCAGCTGGTTGAATAGAATAATTTTCCTTTATTCAGCCCAAAAACACCAAAATTAGTAGGGATTAGAAGCACGATGTCATTATGTCGGAAGAATGAAGATGAAGGACCTCTATGACATCATGCAATCAAAAAGTGCAAATGCCAAAATATGATGTACATTGTCAGGTGAAGCCCACTATACAAATTTAGCAACGTGTCCTTTGCTAGGACAGCCCGTTAGAGAGGAGAAAGTCGTTGTGCCACCTAAGAAATCCCACTTAACCAGGGCAATTAAGTCTAGTCACCTCCTTTTAATGAGGCATGACATGAGGGTAGATTCACTGTCCCACCTATCCACAATAAAACTTGGAGTGGCTTAAACAGTCTCGATTTGCCTTATCTCATGAAAGCTTGTGATCCACATCCACGGACTTTGTCAGGAGTTAAAACAAAGATAATTAAACCGCATTCAAGATGGCGCACCTCATGTTAGGGGGCGATACTAGTACAAACCAAATTCAAACGAGCCTGGTTCTTGTCTTAAATTCCAACTCTCATGCCAGGAGATTTAACAAGGTGTGTGTCTTTTGAGAAGAAGAACCAAAAGGGAAACTCTTTTTTTTTATTTTTTTAAAAGAAGCTATCCTGACATTGCCCGCCTAGCTAAAAATCAGCCCAAGCTACCACCCATCACATCTTCCATTTCACTTGACAAAATATTTGACAAGGAGTTTGAGTTGAATTGGTCCCCAGGTGGGAAGGACACATATGCGCTATCAAGTTCAACAACTATATTTGCTAGCAGGTCTGCCACCTTGTTGCCTTCCCTAAATGTGTGAGAAATGAGAAAATTATCTAAACTATTAAGTAGAATGCTGACTTCCTGGAGAATATAGTTGAGTTTCCAATTATCTAATCCTCTTCCTTTGATGGCCTTGATCACTATCAGGGAATCACCCTCAATCCACACATTTTTAATTTCTTTTTCGACCACTAGTTGTAACCCATGTACTAATGCCCATGTTTCCACCTCATTATTGGTTCATATGCGTAATTTGGTTGATTTGGCTGCTATCAATGAGCCATATTCATTTCTAATAACACATCCTGTTCCTGATGGACCTGAGTTGCCTCGGCATGCACCATCAAAATTTAGTTTGAAGAAAGGAGGGGAGGGTGGAATCCACTTTACTTGATCTCTTTTTGAGGTGGTCTTGGAGACCCTTAGAAGACTATCTAGATTTAACTTACTGATTATCGGCCAAAATGAGATAATTGCCGCATCCCACTTAGACCATACTAAATTGCAAGTGTTAGTACATCTGAGACATATCAACAATAGATCAAAAATCACCACCTCTAATTTGTCACAGATCTGATACATAGAGCTTGCTTCCTTCCTAAAAATACATAGATTTCTTTCCCACCATAAATGCCATATGATCATCGAGGGACCTATATCCCATAGATAGGCTAAGTATGAGTTGGCAAAAGGTTGAGGCCAATTCCTGAACATTAGAGTCAACAATTTAGACATCAAGCTGGACCAATTTATCTTTCTAAAGAACTAGAGCCAACATTCTCTGCTAAAGGGGCATAGGAGAAGAAGATGATCTGTAGATTCGTCCTCTCTTCCACATAGTACACAGGGAAAATTGGGACCAAGGCCCAATCTTTTGATTCGATCTCGTGTTAGGATTTTGTTATGAAGCGTACACCAAGAAAATGCTCCTACTTTAGGGAGTAAGGCATTTCCCCAACACAGCTTTGAGGGCCACTCTGAGGTGGCTTGTTGCATGCAGAATCTATATCCATCTCTAACTGAATAGAGGCGTGATTTTGAAGCCATCCAGACCACTTCATCTTCCATGTTTGATACAATGGCCAACTTCTCTCTTAGTAGTTCACTAAGCAGCACTTTTTGATCCCTTAAAAAGTTGCAGTCTCTAAAGCTCTTCCAGGCTATTGAAACTAAGGTGCCTACTCTTGAAACATACCAGTAATCTTTAACTTTAAACCCCCAGCTAGATTGAAGAAAGATTCTAGCTTTTGTGAGCTTGTTCCTTTCTACCAAGGCCGAACCCCCTCTCCAAGAATCATGCCAAAATGCCTTTTCACCATTGTGGATTATCCATGTCAACTTGGGCTGGAGGATGTCTCTACTTCTTGTTAAAAAATTCCTAATTGTTGAGCCTTTTGGAGGGTTCTGTACTGTGAAAATTCTTTCATTGTCCCAAGAGTTAAGGTATTTTGCCTTCATAAGTTTTACCCATAAAGAATTAGGCTTCGCATACATGTTCCACGCTATCTTGGCTCCCAGCGCTTGGTTTTGAATTTCAATGTTGAGGATTCTAGTCCCTCCTACCTCTTTTGGCTTACACACTTTGTCCCAAGCCAACAGATGGATTTTCTTCTCTTGGAGAGAACCTTGCCACATAAATTTCCTGCATGCTCCATCTATTTTAGCAATGATGCCTTTTGGGATATGAAAAACTGACATCATGTAGACTGGCACAGCTAAAAGAATAGCCTTTATCATGACAATTTGGCCTGCCAAAGACAAGTTGCCACCTTTCTAGTTAGATAGTTTTGCATTCATATTTCTTAGCACTTTGCTCCATAAATCATTTCTATATGTACCATTGAACAGAGGGAGACCAAGATAGCTTCTTGGTAGGTCTGGACATCTAGATTAAGGATACCATAGATCTCATTCTGAAGACTAAGCAGCACATTTTGGAAAAAAAAATGGATTTATTAAAATTGACAAGTTGTCCCGAAGCACTACAATATGATTTAATTGTACTCATCATGGTTCTGGCTTCTTGGGCGGAGGCATTGCCAAAAAGAATTGTGTCATCTTCAAAAATTGCATGAGTGAAGGATTCTTGTAACCCTTTGAGCTTGATGCCTTTCCATTATGAACGTCTCTTCGCTGCCTTTATTTCCCATGTGAGTGCCTCTGTCATAAGAATGAAGAGATACAGGGATAGAGGATCCCCTTGCCTTAGCCCTTGCAAGGGTATGAAAGATCCAGACTCCCTACCATTTATAAGAACTGAAACTTGAAAGCCTAAGATACAAGAGTGAATCCATTTGACCACTTCTTTGGAAAAACCTATTTGCAGTAAAATAAGTCACAGAAAATTCCATTCAACTCTATCGTAGGCCTTAGACATATCTAGTTTGACAACCATAGTTGCCTTTTTATCTTGGGCAACAGAGTGTAGGATTTCATGTGTTAAAATGGCACCCTCCAGAGTCTCTTTTCCTGGGACAAAGCCCCCCTGTTCATCTGAAATCAGCTCCGGCAAGACAGTAGATAGCCGCTGTGTCAAGGCCTTCGAAATTATTTTGTAGATGAAGGTACAAAGCAAAATTGGTCTAAAGTCTTCAAATGTTTGAGGGGAGGTGGATTTTAGAATGAGCATAATACAAGTAGACTTAATTTCCTTTAGCACATTCTTGTTTTTCCTAGATTCTTCTACTGCCAAGAAGACATCTCTACTTACCGTGTCCTAGCATTTCTGAAAGAAGACTCTCATCCATCCATTCCGCCCAGAAGCTTTCTTCGCCGCCAGAGAAAAAATAGCTACCTTAACTTCATCTAGGGAAAATTCTCTCATTAACTCCCTATTATGCTTTTCTTTAACTAGTTTGGGGATGAATTCACAAACATTCTGATCCATGCCCACCTCAGGATTCAAGCTGGATAGGAGATTTCTAAAAAAGACTTGGGCTGCAGAGAGAATTTCTATTGACTCAGTGGAAATCTGGCCATTCCCTACTTGAATTGATTTGATATAATTTGTGCCCTCCCGCACCTTAGCTGCAAGATGGAAAAAGGAAGTATATCTATCACCTTCTTTTAGCCACTATTCCTTCGATCTTTGCCTCCAGAAAATTTCTTCTCTTTTCAGAATCTCTTACAGCTCAGCTTTGAGTTGCTTCTTGCTGAAATGAGGAAAGGTCCATGCCATTTTTAATTATGAGGTCTGCCAGAGCTGTCATCTCTTTCTGTAATCTTGATTTTTCTACAAAAATATTATGGAACTAATCCTTGTTTCATTCCATAACCTTATGCCTTAGTAATTTTAATTTGTTGACTAGCTGAAACATGCAGCAACCTTTCACAAAGGGGATGTGCATCCACCAGTTCTTAATTTTTTCTATGAACGTCTCATCTCTAAACCACATTGATTGGAATCTGAACTTCTTCTTGCTAGGAAAGTGGTTACCTCCAATTTTTAGTCTGACCGGGAAATGATCGGAACCCATCAGAGACCTTATCTCTATCTCAAATCTAGCTGGTAGATTAAAACATTTTGAAGACAAGAAGAATCTATCCAAGTGTTCTGCTATGCCTAAAAGGCCTTTCCTTCTGTTCATCCAAGTAAATTTACCATTTTTGGGGATACAATCTAGCAGAAGATTTTTGTTGATAAACTCCTTAAAATCCTTCTGAGATCTAGCCAGATGAGAAATGCCCCCTAATTTTTCAGATTCATCTACTATGGAATTGAAATCACCCCCTAATATAAATAAATTCCATTTCAACAGCCCTAGCCACACTGACAAACTTTCCCATACTTGTCTTCTCTGAAGTAAATCAATTGGAGCATAGAAATTGATGATCCAAAGATCTGATCCATAAACGAGCGAAGGGAACTTACCTATGAGAAAGTTGTCATTTTTTTCCATCACCTCCAAAAGCTAAATATGCTTTCTCCATCCTATACCAAGTCCACTAGAGGCACCTTGAGCAGCCACCATCTCGAAGGACCAACCTTTCCAGCTTTTGAGAATATGAACAGATAAATCTTCAGACAGTTTTATTTCCTATAACATTATGATATCTAGTTTCTCCTCATCAATTTGAGAATTGATGAGTTTTCTTTTGTTAGGGGCGTTGAGGCCCTTAATGTTTTGTTGATGAGTGTTTTATGACTGCAACAAACATTAGAATAAAACACTAAGTATCCTATCCTCTCTTAAATAAAGCTTCTCAGATGCTGAACTATGTGATCGAATGAGACTGCACCAAGGTTACTTTTGTGTCAGGTCTTGACATGCACAGGGATAGACTCAATGGAATGATGTGATTTGCTGGTAATCATGAGGGGGAATTACATGGGATTACTCCTTCATGGACATGGAATTCACTCCTGGGACTCAGATTGGTGGGTGAATGAAACTCCTTCATGAATGGCCAACCTGGAACCTACTGCTTCCTCTAACAGAGAGACTGGGATTTCACTGTTTCTTCCACGGAAAGGCCTGGATTTCACTATCTCTTCCAAGGAAAACAAGGCATGGGCTCTTAGTCCCACTTCCAAATAGGGAATGATTTTTCAGTGAGGTTCCTTACAGACTATTCCTAATTAAGATCTAAAGGAAAATGTAAAAGATGAGGTAAGGGTTTAGGAATCTAATCAATGGAAATGACCATCATTGAAGATGGAAACTGGAACCAGTCCTCTACTTCGTCATGAGACAACAACTAGGTAGGGATGGTGCAATCTTCTGGGGTAGAGGTAGAGATTTTCACATTGTCCTGTCATGGAACATGGAACTAATCATACAGAAATAGTCAAAGTTAAGCATGGATTACATTCAGACTAACCATACAAAGTGATTTGCAAGCCACAGATCACAAATGGTATGAACAAATCAACTTCAATCATTCAACAAGAACATTTCCATCATTCTAACTAATGAAAATCTTTAAAAGAAAATAAAAATGAAACAACTTAGATCCTGGAGCTTATGATTTACTTCAAAGAAGTCAAAAAACCATGCCACAATCCAAAGAATATCAAGAACACCAATCTTCAATGTCCCTGTACTGATATGGGAATGTCTTACAACAATCTTGTTGATTTTTCAAAGTTCCTTGCTCTAGAAATGGAGTGCAATAGAAATGAACAACTAACTAACTACTTGCTCTAAGAGCATGAAAAATGAGAGAAGAAAAGAAGACCCTTTCAAATAAGGCCCCTCAGCCTATTTATAGGCAAACATACCCCAAAAGAGGAGGTGAGGAGATCTAATCTCCTAAAAATCTGTGCAAACCCTAAAGAGATACGAATAAACATGTCATAGGCTCCATGGGATGCTACCACCTATCCTAGATGCCACCTGCTCTGGATGAAAAGTTACCACCTGTCCTGGACACCAGGCTAACTAAGCTGCTTGCTAGGTAGGTGAGACCACTCAACTGTCTATTCCTTGGTCGCCAATTCCATGGTGTCCTGGAATCCACTTGTCTTGGTCACAAATTCCACTTGGAACAGGATTTTGCAACCAGGAATGATTTTCTTATTGGGCACATAATCCAGGGGGTCAAGGAACTTTTGCTGTGGAATTCCCTCCAGGCTAGAAATTAAGTCAATCCTGATAGAATTCTTGGAGTGATCCTTGGAATTTCGTCTTGGTGTTGTGTAGTTTGGAATTGAAATTCCATCCCTGCTATATTTTCCTTTGCACCAACACGGATCCTTGCTCTTGGCGTGGATTCCCGTTCTTCTTGATGGATGGTGAACTTGAAGTGCATCCTCTTGGTTGTCCAAGGATTGATCCTCTTGTCTGGAACTGGAATCCTTGATATTGGACTTGGAGTGTATTTTCTCTTTTCTTCTTGTGGAATTCACATGTAGTCTCCTCATCTAGCGTTGGAAGTAGTCCTCCTCTCTGGTATTGGAACTCCATGATGCTTGAGATAGTCCTTGATCATCCTTGAGCTCCGTCTTCATGGAAGCCCATCCTCATCCTGGATTCCTATGAAACAAGGGAAACCACGAGTAGTCACAATGAACAAGGTCCTTAAATGCAATGCAATCAAAAGATAAAATAGGAACTAAACTTGCATAATTGATCAAATTAACTTATGAATTCTTGAGTAAACAACGGATTTTCTTCACTTCCTAGCATTCTTCACATTTTTCCTTCATTCCAAGGCCACCAGGCAAGAATAGGAAGAAATTCCAGGTCAGGGATTCCATGAGGTCAGGGATTTTCCAATGTCAGGGATTTTCTAATACCGGGGATTTTCCAATGTCGGGGATTTCCTGATGTCTTGGATTTTTTTTCAGTAAGGGATTCCTTCCAAATTCTCTTGTCCAGATTTTGCTAAGTTTTAGAGATTTTTTCCTTGATGAATTCCATGAAGGTTATTGTTTTGTTTTGGATAGGAATCATCCATGGAGGGAAATGGAATCCATCTACATATTCTCCTACAAGTTTCAGAGTGAAGTTGTTCAGTTGCATCCTTAGGCTGGGCCAAGAGAGTCCTCCTATTGGCCAGTTGTCCAGGAGCGCAATTTCCATAAGGTCAAGGAATTTGTGACCTGGAACAATTTTCTCCTAGAGCACACATTCCCTGAGGAATAGGATTTTTTGCCTTGGACAAAAACTTTCAAGGGTGCACATTCCCTGAGGAACAGGATTTTGTGCCTTGGACAAAAAAACTTCCAATGTTGCACAATTCCACAGGGGGTGGATTTTGTACTTTAGTCCTTGCATGTCTAGATTTCAGGATTTTGGTTAAGGACTTATCCTTTCCTTTAGTTTAACTTTGGCAAAGGGTGAATTTTAGTTTGTTTCATCTGAGGTTTGATCATTGACACAAGATTCAGGGCTCAGAGTTTTTTGTTTCTTCCATCTTCAAGGAATCTCCCCTCTCCACGGTGAAATTTACAAGAGGTGAACTCTAGCTGCCTTAGGTAGGTTCAATGGCAACACGGGATCCGGAATACGGAGTTTTTTTTTCTTCCATCCTTCTCAACGAAAATCCCATTTTCATGGCGAAATACAGAGTTTTCATTTCTTCCATCCCTCTCAAGGAATCTCCCATTTTCATGGTGAAATACGGAGTTTTTGTTTCTTCTATCCTCCTCAAGGAATCTCCCATTTTCATAGTGAACATGGAGTTTTCATTTCTTCCATCCTCCTCGAGGAATCTCCCATTTTCATGGTGAAATATGGAGTTTTCGTTTCTTCCATCCTCCTCAAGGAATCTCTCATCTTTATATGGAACACGGAGTTTCACTTCTTCCATCTTTCGTTTATTCCATCCCTTCAAGGAATCTCCCGTTTTCATGGTCAAATACAGAGTTTTTGTTTCTTCCATCCCTCTCAAGGAATCTCCCATTTTCATGGTGAAATACAGAGTTTTTCATTTCTTCCATCCCCTCAAGGAATCTCCCATTTTCATGGTGAATTTTTCAAATAGTCAGGGAGGAATTTTTTAGGTCACACATTTCAGTACCAACAGGATTCCCTCTATCTAGGTCGCACTTTCCAGGCTGAACTGGATTCCTGACCAGGAGCGCAAAGTCCACCTGGTTAGGGAAGAATTTTCCAGGTCGCAAAACCCAGACAATCAAGGAGGAATTTCCTAGGGCACAAATTCAAGACAATCAAGGAGGAATTTCCTAGGGCGTAAATTTCAAACAGTCAAGGAGGAATTTCCAGGTCGTAAAATCCAGACAGTCAAGGAGGAATTTTCCAGGTCGCAAAATCCTATAGGAACAAGACTTTCCACCTTGTCACATTTTCTTGATGGTCAGGAAATTTCCTCTAGTAGGAATTCCTCCAAGGCAAAAAGTCGCAGCTTCAGGGTGGGTCTTGGAATGGAATGATCCTTGAATTCCTTGTTTTGCAAATTTCACTAAGTGAAGGAATTTTCCTATCCAGAACTCTTGCAAGGTAGAAGTTCGCCCTTTTGGAGTGGGTCAAGGAATGTTCAATTCAGGAATGTTCCTATCAAGGAAAATCTAGTTCAGGAATTCCTTCCTGTCAAGGAATATCCAGTTTAGGAATTCCTTCCTGTCAACGAATATCCAGTTAAGGAATTCCTTCCTGAGGATCTTGGGTTTTCCTGCCTTGAACTGTGGAATTTCTATTCACTCTGGATGAAGCTTCTTGACATTTGAACGAGGATTTATACCTTGGAACGAGGAACTGAATCTGTTATCATGGAACCCTTATAGTCATCTTTGGAATTTTCCATTACTTCGAGTCAGGGATCGATGAGTTTCAATAAGGAATTACAAGCCCTCGGTGCACTTCAGACTCTGGATTAAGAGCTCTAGAATAGAAATCATGGTGGGTTTTGGAGTAGGGCCCTAGACAAGGACTTAGGACAAAGACTACATGAATGGGATTGCGAATAAGGACCTCCAGACTCTGAAGTTTGAAACATGGATTGGAACTATGGAACAAGAATCCAGATAGACCTTGGAACGGGATTCTACACAGGAATTTTTTGGAATATGAATCCTGGATAAGGATTTTCTTATTTGTCAAGGAGTCTTATGGTAAGGGTGTAGGACTTGGACCTTTCCTATGGAATGATGGACCTATGCCATGGATTGGTCAGTTTTGATCGAGGAATGATAGTCAGGGTTTCATTTATCCTCAGGGAAATTCACTATTTCAAGAATTCCTAATGTTCCTTGTGAGCTGACTACTCAGACATTCTTTCTTAGCTTAATGGATTCAAGCAATAAACTGCAAGATCAAAGCAAAAATGACGGCGAAAGCAAGAAAAGAGGGGGTCCCCATTTGCAATGGGGTGATGTGTGAAAATGTCACAACATCTAGCGCCACCTTTGAACAAATGTTCCTGAACATTTCAATGATAAAGACTCGTTCTAAGTCAAGAACCTTTGGATAATCCCCTCTAACCTATCAGTCAACCCAGAAATGCACTCGAAAGGGAATAGAATAAAGGATTGAATCAAAACACTTCTTCTTTTGATCATTGTGGTGTGTGTAATGCTTAAAAAATACCTTGATTCTGCGAAGTATTCACATGATAAACAAGAATCACAGAATTGGAACCTTTTGCGTCCACCCACACGTTAGTTCAAACAAAAATGAGTACAAGATTGTGGAATAAGAATCAGAAAGCTTAGCACAATCATCCATAGCCAAGAGATCTAAGTGTGTGCATTTGTATTCATTTGCATCCGTTGGCAACTGAGATCATCAAAGTTCCTTTACATTAAGCTATGTGATTAGTACGCACCTCCTAAACTACCTAGACATTGCCCCACTACCAGCGAGCGTCTATAGCTCTGACGGGTTTGTCTCGTAATTCCACTCAAGCAGAGCCCCACTGCTAGGGAACGTCCATAGCCACGGTAGGGACTACTCGATCGTCCATCCAACTGAGTTATAGTGTGTGATTGAGTGTTTTCCCTTTCTTTTCTTTCTTTTAATTTTCAACTGACTAGAATTTGGTAGAGTACAATGCAGTATTGCTACCCTTGCAACACATGCTTTTGACGGCATAGGTTACGTTGATAACTCAGCTAGCTGGGTGTGGAATTCTGATGGCGGCAAAGGTGGACCATGGATTTTTCACTTAATGTAAGATCATTGAGACTCCCTCAATTACTTCTAGATTTTTTTAATGTGTAAAGTGTAAGATCTTTGAATGTTTCAAGTTATGCTAAATAGTCGATCCTTCCTCCAGGAGCCAGCATTCATGCTTATTCAAAATTAACTATGGAGTCCACACCAAACTTCCAATTCATGACTCATGTTTCTCAAAGGAAGACTAAGAGATATCAATAACAATATAGATCAAAAAACATTATGACTGCAAGATATCAGTGTCAAGACGCAATTATTGGTTCCTTTCCGAGTCAAGTACAATTCCTGTCCTGATGATAAAGTTAGAGAAAATCATCCTAGGATTGCAAAGAGTTTTAGGAATATTTATCCAAGGAATGAACACTTCAAGATAAGTCAAATTGTGTTTTAGGAAGTTCATCACCCCTTCACAAATCAGGATCCTTGGAAAGAAACCTAAAGCCAAGCAACCACTACACTAAGGAAAGAAAACTAAGGAAAGCAAACCTAAGCTAAAGCAAACTGAAAAGAAATCTATCTAACCACAAGACTTTAAAGGCCTAAATATATACATGATCTAGCATGATTTCTCAAAATCAATAAGAGTAATAATGCGCAAGTGATTGTTTAGAATTTAGCACGTTCATCCTTGAATTTGGAGAAAAGATCTTGCACACTACACTCCTCATATTCAAGCAAAATTTCACGCAGGATTATTAGTTGCGGTAATTCAAAAGGACCATGATTAATCCACACACAAGTTGTTTTTCCTAAATTTCCATAATCAAAGTCATAATCTTCACAACTAAAGGTAGGGAGAGAAACAACCTGGGATACTTCATCTTCCAGCAAAAATTGTTCAATCTCCATCAGCATGTCAGGAGGTCGCAGTTGATGCTGGCTCATTCCTCTTGCAGCAACCCGTTCATCTTGGAATAACTTTGGCAAAAGCTATTCAAGAACTTCCTTTCTTGGATCTTCCAGCACCCCTTCGAACTGTTCTTCTTCCTTGGACTCAATAGCTAGTACTTTTTCATTCAGCATATCCATAAGGTTGTCTTCTTCTCCAAGGACGCTTGAAATTCCTTGTGATTCATTTTTAATGACTTCCTCTTGTATCACAAATGGGTGTTCATCAAGGATTTCCTTCTCTTGCAATGGACTGAAGTCACCTTCATTTTTGATGGAGGAATGAACATCTTGATCATCACATGTATTTATCTGAATATCTTTTAATTCCTTTTCTGATTCTCCTTCAGCATGCTTGTTCTTTCTTGGAAGAAGATATGCAAACTTGTTCTCCTCAATAGTTTTTTGATTATCAGAGCCATTTGTACTGTCTGCACTATTGGATGGAATGGGAAAGTCTTCTCCTTTGGATGGATAAATGATTTCTTGAAGACACTTGCTCCATAAGATGTCCAATCTCAATCGTGTCTTGGATTCCTCTTCCAACCTCAATTGTTCCTTGACTTGATGAATAGCTTCTGCACAAGATGAACAGGTAAGTTCTGAATGAACTACGTTATGAATCCTGCACCATCCACCTAGAATCAAGAAGTCTTCTACATGCAAATCCTTCTTAATGGTCAATCTCTTCTTGATCATTTATTTGAAACTTCTAAAGAACTCCCTTTCATCAAACAGGGTGTCGGGCACCACCCTCATAAGAACAACTGGCTCATGTACTTGTGAAAAGGAAATTTTCTCCTGCAAAGCCAACTCCATCCTGGACAAAAATGTTAGACAATACATTTCATCGTGTCCATGGGTGTCGTGGATTCTACATCCCCTCCATGACGCAAAGTCCTTCAAACTCTTAGGGTGAAGTTGTGGATTCAGGGTCCACCAAAGCTGGAGAATGTTAACTTGAGGACAATCCGCATTGAATTGCCTTGAAGGTTCTAAGAAACCCATGTCTTTTTATTTCTAAATTTTTTACCTTTTTTGTGTTTTCCACATATGATGAGATCTAGTAAATATCAAATTCTTCCTTGAAAGCTCACTTTGGTTCTGTATTCACAGTTCAGAGTTCATTCAACATTCCTTCTCTCTTCTGTTGGACATTTGATGGAGAAATGACTCCAAGTGGATAAGGCAATCCTTCTTCCAGCCTAGAATGACTGGAGTAATTTGTAGTTCATACCTGGAATGAATGGAGCAATTCCTTGAATGACACTCCTAGCACCAATTTATGCTGATGCGTTGGAAGAGAGGGGCGTGCTAATGAAATCAATGGCTTTGAATGGAACAATGCCTTTGTTCTGCCCTCCTTTCAGCACCAATTTATGTTCATGCATTGGAAGAGAGGGACGTGCTGATGAAATCAATGTCTTTGAATGGAACAATGCCTTTGAATGGAGCAATGCTTTTGTTCTGCTCTCCTTCTAGCACAAATTTAAGTTGATGCATGTTTTAAGACTACAACAAACATTAAAGTAAAACACTAAGTATCCTATCCTCTCTTGAATAAAGCTTCTCAGATGCTAAACTATGTGATTGAATGAGACTGCTCCAAGGTTCCTTTTGTGTCAAGACTTGACGTGCACAGGGATAGACTCAGTGGAATGATGTGATTTTCTGGTAATCATGAGGGGGACTTATGTGGGATTACTCCTTCATGGACATGGAATTCACTCCTGGGACTCGGATTGGTGGGTGAATGAAACTCCTTCGTGAATGGACAACCTGGAACCTACTGCTTCCTCCAATAGAAAGACTAGGATTTCACTGTATCTTCCATGGAAAGTCCTGGATTTCACTCTCTTCCAAGGAAAACAAGGCGTGGGCTCTTAGTTCCACTTCCAGATAGGGAATGATTTTTCAGTGAGGTTCCTTATGGACTATTCCTAACAAAGATATAAAGGAAAATGTAAAAGATGAGGTAAGGGTTCAGGAATCTAAACAATAGAAATGACCGCTCTTGAAGATGGAAACTGGAACCATTCCTCTGCTTCATCATGAGACAACAGCTAGGTAGGGAAGGTGCAATCTTCTGGGGTAGAGGCAGAGATTTTCACACTATCCTGTCATGGAACATGGAACTAATCATACAGAAATAGTCAAAGTTAAGCATGGATTACATTTAGACTAACCATACAAAGTGATTTGCAAGCCACATATCACAAATGGTATGAACAAATCAACTTCAATCATTCAACAAGAACATTTCCATCATTCTAACTAATGAAAAGCTTTGAAAGAAAATAGAAATGAAACAACTTAGATCCTAGAGCTTATGATTTTCTTCAAAGAAGTCAGAAAACCATGCCACAATCCAAAGAATATCAAGAACACCAATCTTCAATGTGCATGTATTGATTTGGGAATGTCTTACAACAATCTTGCTGATTATTTAAAGTTCCTTGCTCCAGAAATGGAGTGCAACAAAAATGAACAGCTAACTAACTACTTTCTCTAAGAGCATGAAAAATGAGAGAAGAAAAGAAGACCCTTTCAAATGAGGCCCCTCAACCTATTTATAGGTAAACATAACCCAAAGGAGGAGGTGAGGAGATCTGAACTCTTAAAAATCTGTGCAAACCCTAAAGAGATAGGGATAAACATGTCATAGGCTCCATGGGATGCTACCACCTATCCTGGATGCCACCTGCTCTGGATGAAAAGTTTCCACCTGTCCTAAATGCCAGGCTGACTAAGTTGCTTGGTAGGTAGGTGAGACCAGTTGACTGTCTGTTCCTTGGTCACCAATTCCATGGTGTCTTGGAATCCACTTGTCCTAGTTGTAAATTCCACTTGGAACAGGATTTTGCAACCAGAAATGATTTTCTTCTTGGGCACATAATCCAGGGGGTCAAGGAACTTTTGCTGTGGAATTCCCTCCATGCTAGAAATTAAGTCAATCCTGATGGAATTCTTGGAGTGATCCTTGGAATTTCATCTTGGTGCTGTGTGATTTGGAATTGAAATTCCATCCTTTTTGTATTTTCCTTCACACGAGCACAGATCCTTGCTCTTGGCATGGATTCCCATTCTTCTCGATGGATGGTGAACTTGAAGTGCATCCTCTTAGTTGTCCAAGGATTGATCCTCTTATCTGGAACTGGAATCCTTGATATTGGACTTGGAGTGTATTTTCTCTTTTCTTCTTGTGGAATTCACATGTAGTCTCCTTGTCTGGCATTGGAAGTAGTCCTCCTCTCCGGTATTGGAACTCCATGATGCTTGAGATAGTCCTTGATCATCCTTGAGCTCTGTCTTCATGGAAGCCCATCCTCGTCCTGGATTCCTGCAAAACAAGGGAAACCACAAGTGGTCACAATGAACAAGGTCCTTAAATGCAATGCAATCAAAAGACAAAACAAGAACTAAACTTGCATAATTGATCAAATTAACTTATGAATTCTTGAATAAACAATGAATTTTCTTCACTTCCTAGCATTCTTCACATTTTTCCTTCATTCCAGGGCCACCAGGCAAGGATAGGATGAAATTCCAGGTTGGGGATTTTCCAATGTCAGGGATTTTCTAATGTCGGGGATTTTCCAATGTTGGGGATTTCCTGATGTCTTGGACTTTTTTTCAGTAAGGGATTCCTCCCAAATTCTCTTGTCCAAATTTTGCTAAGTTTTGGAGATTTTTTCCTTGATGAATTCCATGAAGGTTATTGTTTTGTTTTGGATAGGAATCATCCGCAGAGGGAAATGGAATCCATCTACATATCTTCCTACAAGTTCCAGAGTGCAATTGTTTAGTTGCATCCTTAGGCTGGGTCAGGAGAGTCCTCCTGTTGGCTAGTTGTCTAGGTGCGCAATTTCCACAAGGTCAAGAAATTTATGACCTAGAACAATTTTCTCCTAGAGCGCACATTCCCTGAGGAACAGGATTTAACACCTTGGACAAAAAGTTCCAAGGGTGCACATTCCCTGAGGAACAGGATTTTGCACCTTGGACAAAAAAACTTCCAAGGGCGTACAATTCCATAGGAGGTGGATTTTGCGCTTTAGTTCTTGCATGTCCAGATTTCAGGATTTTGGTTAAGGACTTATCCTTTCCTTTAGTTTAACTTTGGCAAAGGGTGAATTTTAGTTTGTTTCATCGGAGGTTTGATCATTGACACAAGATTTAGGGCTCAGAGTTTTCATTTCTTCCATCCCCAAGGAATCTCCCCTCTTCATGGTGAAATTTGTAGGAGGTGAACTCTAGCTACCTTAGGAAGGTTCAATGGCGACACGGGATCTAGAATACAGAGTTTTTGTTTCTTCCATCCTTCTCAAGGAATCTCCCATTTTCATGGCAAAATACAGAGTTTTCGTTTCTTCCATCCCTCTCAAGGAATCTCCCATTTTCATGTTGAAATACAAAGTTTTCATTTCTTCTATCCTCCTCGAGGAATCTCCCATTTTCATAGTGAACATGGAGTTTTTGTTTCTTCCATCCTCCTTGAGGAATCTCCCATTTTCATAGCGAAATATGGAGTTTTCATTTCTTCCATCCTCCTCAAGGAATCTCTCATCTTCATAGTGAACGGAGTTTCACTTCTTCCATGTTTCATTTCTTCCATCCCTTCAAGGAATCTCCCATTTTCATGGCGAAATATGGAGTTTTCGTTTCTTCCATCCCTCTCAAGGAATCTCCCATTTTCATGGCGAAATACAGAGTTTTCGTTTCTTCCATCCCCTCAAGGAATCTCCCATTTTCATGGTGATTTTTTTAGATAGTCAGGGAGGAATTTTTTAGGTCACACATTTCAGTACCAATAGGATTCTCTTTATCTAGGTCGCACGTTCCAGGCTGAACTAGATTCCTGACCAGGAGTGCAAAGTCCACCTGGTCAGGGAAGAATTTTCTAGGTCGCAAAATCCAGACAGTCAAGGAGGAATTTCCTAGGGTGCAAATTCTAGATAGTCAAAGAGGAATTTCCTAGGGTGCAAATTCTAGACAGTCAAGGAGGAATTTCCAGGTCACAAAATCCAGACAGTCAAGGAGGAATTTTCCAGGTCGCAAAATCCTATAGGAACAAGATTTTCCACCTTGTAGCATTTTGCTAATGGTCACGGAATTTCCTCTGTCAAGAATTCCTCGATGGCAAAAAGTCACAGCTTCAGGGTGGGTCTTGGAATGGAATGATCCTTGAATTCCTTATTTTGCAAATTTCACTAAGTGAAGGAATTTTCCTATTTGGGACTCTTGCAAGATAGAAGGTTGCCCTTTCGGAGTGGGTCAAGGAATGTTTAGTTCAGGAATGTTCCTGTCAAGGAAAATCTAGTTCAGGAATTCCTTCCTGTCAAGGAACATCTAGTTCAAGAATTCCTTCCTAAGGATCTTGGGTTTCCCTGCCTTGAACTGTGGAATTTCTTTTCACTCTGGATGAAGCTTCTTGACATTTGAACGAGGATTTATACCTTGGAAAGAGGAACTGCCTCTTTTATCATGGAACCCCTGTAGTCATCTTTGGAATTTTCCATTACTTCGAGTCAGGGATCGATGAGTTTCGACAAGGAATGACAAGCCCTCGGTGCACTTTGAACTCTAGATTAAGAGCTCTGGAATAGAAATCATGGTGGGTTTTAGAGTAGGGCCCTAGACAAGGACTTAGGACAAAGACCACCAGAATGGGATTACGAACAAGGACCTCCAGACTCTGAAGTTTGAAACATGGATTGGAACTATGGAACAAAAATCCAAATAGACCTTGGAACAGGATTCTGGACAGGATTTTTTGGAATAGGATTCCTGGATAAGGATCTTCTTATTCGTCAAGGAGTCTTATGCTGAGGGTGCAGGACTTGGACCTTTCCTATGCAATAATGGACCTATGCCATGGATTGGTCAGTTTTGATCAAGGAATGATAGTTAGGGTTTCACTTATCCTAAGGGAAATTCAATATTTCAAGCATTCCTAATGTTCCCTGTGAGCTGACTGCTCAGACATTCTTTCTTAACTTCATGGATTCGAGCAAGAAACTGCAAGATCAAAGCAAAAATGATGGCAAAAGCGAGAAAAGAGGGCGTCCCCATTTGCAATGGGGTGATGTGTGAAAATGTCACAACATCTAGCGCCACCTTTGAACAAATGTTCCTAAACATTTCAAAGATAAAGACTCATTCTAAACCAGGAACCTTTGGATAATCCCCTCTAACCTATCAGTCAACCTAGAAGTGCACTCAAAAGGGAAAAGAACAAAGGATTGAATCAAAACACTTCTTCTTTTGATCATTGTGGTGTGAGCAATGCTTAACAAATACCTTGATTCTGTGAAGTATTCAACTAAGTTATAGTATGTGATTGAGTGTTTTCCTTTTCTTTTCTTTCTTTTGATTTTCAATTGACTAGAATTTGGCAGAGTACAATGCAGTACTCTTACCCTTGTAACACATGCTTTTGATGGCATAGGTTACGTTGATAACTCAACTAGCTGGGTGTGGAATTCTGACAGCAAAGGTGGACCATGGATTTTTCACTTAATGTAAGATCATTGAGACTCCCTCAATTACTTCTAGATTTTTTTAATGTGTAAGTGTAAGATCTTTGAATGTTTCAAGTTATGCTAAATAGTTGATCCTTCCTCCAGGAGCTAGCATTCATGCTTATTCAAAATTAACTATGGAGTCCACACCAAACTTCCAATTCATGACTCATGTTTCTCGAAGGAAGACTAAGAGATATCAATAACAATATAGATCAAAAAACATTATGACTGCAAGATATCAGTGTCAAGATGCAATTATTGGTTCCTTTATGAGTCAAGTACAATTCTTGTCCTGATGATGAAGTTAGAGAAAATCATCCTAGGATTACAAAGAATTTTAGGAATATTTATTCAAGGAATGAACACTTCAAGATAAGCCAAATTGTGTTTTAGGAAGTTCATCACCCCTTCACAAATCAGGATCCTTGGAAAGAAACCTAAAGCTAATCAACCACTACACTAAGGAGAGAAAACCTAAGCTAAAGCAAACTGAAAAGAAACCTATCTAACCACAAGCAAAGAGTGAACAAGACATAAAAGGCCTAAATATATACACGATCTAGCATGATATCTCAAAATGAATAACTGTAATAATGCACAAGTGATTGTCCAGAATTTAGCACGTTCATCCTTGAATTCAGAGAAAAGATCTTGCACACTACACTCCTCATATTCAAGCAAAATTTCACGTAGGATAATTAGTTGCAGCAATTCAAAAGGACCATGATTAATCCACACACAAGTTGTTTTTCCTAAATTTCCATAATCAAATTCATAATCTTCATAACTAAAGGCAGGGAGAGAAACAACCTAGGATACTTTGTCTTCCAGCAGAAATTGTTCAATCTCCATCAGCGTATCAGGAGGTCATAGTTGATGATGGATCATTCCTCTTGCAGCAACCCGTTCATCTTGGAATAACTTTGGCAAAAGTTGTTCAGGCACTTCCTTTCTTGAATCTTCCAATGCCCCTTCAAACTGTTTTTCTTCCTTGGACTCAATAGCTGGTACTTTTTCATTTAGCATATCCATAAGGTTGTCTTCTTCTCCAAGGACGCTTGAAATTCCTTGTGATTCATTTTTAATGACTTCTTCTTGTAGCATGGATGGGTGTTCATCAAGCATTTCCTTCTCTTGCAATGGACTGAAGTCGCCTTCATTTTTTATGGAGGAATGAACATCTTGATCATCACATGTATTTATCTGAACATCTTTTATTTCCTTTTCTGCTTCTCCTTCAGCAGGCTCGTTCTTTCTTGGAAGAAGATATGCAAACTTGTTCTCCTCAATAGTATTTTGATTATCAAAGCCATTTGTACTGTCTGCACTATTGGATGGAATGGGAAAGTCTTCTCCTTTCGATGGATAATTGATTTCTTGAAGACGCTTGCTCCATAAGATGTCCAATCTCAATCATGTCTTGGATTCCTCTTCCAACCTCAATTTCTCCTTGACTTGATGAATAGCTTCTGCACAAGATGAACAGGTGAGTTCTGAATGAACTACGTTATGAATCCTGCACCATCCACTTGGAATCAAGAAGTCTTCTGCAAGCAAATCCTTCTCAATGCCCAATCTCTTCTTGATCATTTCTTTGAAACTTCTAAAGAACTCCCTTTCATCAAACAAGGTGTCGGGCACCACCCTCATAAGAACAACTGGCTCATGTACTTGTGAAAAGGAAATTTTCTCCTACAAAGCCAACTCCATCCTAGACAAAATTGTTAGACAATACATTTCATCGTGTCCATGGGTGTCGTGGATTCTACATCCCCTCCGTGACGTAAAATCCTTCAAACTCTTAGGGTGAAGTTGTGGATTCAGGGTCCACCAAAGCTGGAGAATGTTAACTTGAGGATGATCCACATTGAATTGCCTTGAAGGTTCTGAGAAACCCATGTCTTTTTATTTTCTAAATTTTTTACTTTTTTTGTGTTTTCCACATATGATGAGATCTAGAAAATCTCAAATTCTTCCTTGAAAGCTCACTTTGGTTCCGCATTCATAGTCCGGAGTTCATTCAACATTCCTTCTCTCTTCTATTGGACATTTGATGGAGAAATGACTCCAAGTGGATAAGGAAATCCTTCTTCTAGCCTAGAATGAATGGTGTAATTTATAGTTCATACCTGGAATGAATGGAGCAATTCCTTGAACGGCCCTCCTTCTAGTGCCAATTTATGATGATGCATTGGAAGAGAGAGGTGTGCTAATGAAATCAGTGTCTTTGAATGGAACAATGCCTTTGTTCTACCCTCCTAGTGCCAATTTATGTTCATGCGTTGGAAGAGAGGGGCGTGCTGATGAAATCAATGTCTTTGAATGGAACAATGCCTTTGAATGGAGCAATGCCTTTGTTCTGCCCTCCTTCGAGCACCAATTTATGTTGATGTGTGTTTTATGACTGCAACAAACATTAGAATAAAACACTAAGTATCCTATCCTCTCTTGAATAAATCTTCTCAGATGCTGAACTATGTGATCGAATGAGACTGCTCCAAGTTTCCTTTTGTGTCAGGTCTTGACGTGCACAGGGATAGACTCAGTGGAATGATGTGATTTGCTAGTAATCATGAGGGGGACTTACATGGGATTACTCCTTCATGGACATGGAATTCACTCCCAGGACTCAGATTGGTGGGTGAATGAAACTCCTTTGTGAATGGACAACCTGGAACCTACTGCTTCCTCCAACAGAGAGACTGGGATTTCACTGTTTCTTCAATGGAAAGGCCTGGATTTCACTATCTCTTCCAAGGAAAACAAGGTGTGGGCTCTTAGTTCCACTTACGGATAGGGAATGATTTTTCATTGAGGTTCCTTACGGACTATTCCTAATGAAGATCTAAAGGAAAATGCAAAAGATGAGGTAAGGGTTCAGGAATCTAATCAATGGAAATGACCGTTGTTGAAGATGGAAACTGGAACCAGTCCTTTGCATCGTCATGAGACAATAGCTAGGTAGGGATGGTGCAATCTTCTAGGGTAGAGGTAGAGATTTTCACACTGTCCTATCATGGAACATGGAACTGATCATATAGAAACAGTCAAAGTTAAGTATGGATTACATTTAGACTAACCATACAAAGTGATTTGCAAGCCACAGATCACAAATGGTATGAACAAATCAACTTCAATCATTCAACAAAAACATTTCCATCATTCTAACTAATGAAAAGATTTGAAAGAAAATAGAAATGAAACAACTTAGATCTTGGAGCTTATGATTTTCTTCAAAGAAGTCAGAAAACCATGCCACAATCCAAAGAATATCAAGAACACCAATCTTCAATGTCCATGTATTGATTTGGGAATGTCTTAAAACAATCTTGTTGATTCTTCAAAGTTCCTTGCTCTAGAAATGGAGTGCAATAGAAATGAACAGCTAACTAACTACTTGCTCTAAGAGCATGAGAAATGAGAGAAGAAAAGAAGACCCTTTAAAATGAGGCCCCTCAGCCTATTTATAGGCAAACATAACCCAAAGGAGGAGGTGAGGAGATCTGATCTCCTAAAAATCTATGTAAACCCTAAAGAGCTAGGGATAAACATGTCATAGGCTCCATGGGATGCTGCCACCTGTCCTGGATGCCAGGCTGACTAAGTTGCTTGGTAGGTAGGTGAGACCAATCAACTGTCTGTTCCTTGGTCACCAATTCCATGGTGTCCTGGAATCCACTTGTCCTGGTCACAAATTCCACTTGAAACAGGATTTTGTGACCAGGAATGATTTTCTTCCTAGGCACATAATCTAGGGGGTCAAGGAACTTTTGTTGTGGAATTCCCTCCAGGCTAGAAATTAAGTCAATCTTGATGGAATTCTTGGAGTGATCCTTGGAATTTTGTCTTGGTGCTGTGTACTTTGGAATTGAAATTCCATCCCTTCTGTATTTTCCTTTGCACTGGCACAGATCCTTGCTCTTGGCATGGATTCTTGTTCTTCTCGATGGATGGTGAACTTGAAGTGCATCCTCTTGGTTGTCCAAGGATTGATCCTCTTGTCTGGAACTGGAATCCTTGATATTGGACTTGGAGTGTATTTTCCCTTTTCTTCTTGTGGAATTCACATGTAGTCTCCTCGTCTGGCATTGGAAGTAGTCCTCTCCGGTATTGGAATTCCATGATGCTTGAGATAGTCCTTGATCATCTTTGAACTCCTTCTTCATGGAAGCCCATCCTCATCCTGGATTCCTGCGAAACAAGGGAAACCACGAGTGGTCACGATGAACAAGGCCCTTAAATGCAATGTAATCAAAAGATAAAACAGGAACTAAACTTGCATAATTGATCAAATTAACTTATGAATTCTAGAATAAACAATGGATTTTCTTCACTTCCTGGCATTCTTCACATTTTTCCTTCATTCTAGGGCCACTAGGCAAGGATAAGATGAAATTCCAAGTCGGGGATTTTCTAATGTCGGTGATTTTCTAATGTCAGGGATTTTCCAATGTCAGGGATTTCCTGATGTCCTGGATATTTTTTTAGTAAGGGATTCCTTCCAAATTCTCTTGTCCAGATTTTGCTAAGTTTTGGAGATTTTTTCCTTGATGAATTCCATGAAGGTTATTGTTTTGTTTTGGACAAGAATCAACCACGGAGGGAAATGGAATAAATCTACATATCTTCCTGCAAGTTCTAGAGTGCAGTTGTTTAGTTGCATCCTCAGGCTAGGTCAGGAGAGTCCTCATGTTGGCCAGTTGTCCAGGAGCACAATTTCCACAAGGTCAAGGAATTTGCGACCTGGAACAATTTTCTCCTAGAGCGTACATTCCCTAAGGAATAGGATTTTGCACCTTGGACAAAAACTTCCAAGGGCACACATTCCCTGAGGAATAGGATTTTGTGCCTTGGACAAAAAAACTTCCAAGGGCGTACAATTCCACAGGAGGTGGATTTTGTGCTTTAGTCCTTGCATGTCCAGATTTTAGGATTTTGGTTAAGGACTTATCTTTTCCTTTAGTTTAACTTTGGAAAAGGGTGAATTTTAGTTTGTTTCATCAAAGGTTTGATCATTGACACAAGATTTGGGGCTCAGGGTTTTTGTTTCTTCCATCCCCAAGGAATCTCCCCTCTTCGTGGTGAAATTTGTAGGAGGTGAACTCTAGCTACCTTAGGAAGGTTCAATGGCGACACAGGATCTAGAATATGGAGTTTTCATTTCTTTCATCCTTCTCAAGGAATCTCCCATTTTCATGGTGAAATATGGAGTTTTCGTTTCTTCCATCCCTCTCAAGGAATCTCCCATTTTCATGGTGAAATATGGATTTTTTGTTTCTTCTATCCTCCTCGAGGAATCTCCCATTTTCATAGTGAACATGGAGTTTTCGTTTCTTCCATCCTCCTCGAGGAATCTCCCATTTTCATGGTGAAATACGGAGTTTTTGTTTCTTCCATCCTCCTCAAGGAATTTCTCATCTTCATATTGAACACAGAGTTTTGCTTCTTCCATCTTTCGTTTCTTCCATCCCTTCAAGGAATCTCCCATTTTCATGGCAAAATATGGAGTTTTCATTTCTTCCATCCCTCTCAAGGACTCTCCCATTTTCATGGCGAAATACAAAGTTTTTGTTTCTTCCGTCCCCTCAAGGAATCTCCCATTTTCATGGTGAATTTTTCAAATAGTCAAGGAGGAATTTCCTAGGTCACACATTTCAGTACCAACAAGATTCCCTCTATCCAGGTCGCACTTTCCAGGCTAAACTGGATTCCTGACCAGGAGTGCAAAGTCCACCTGGTCAAGGAAGAATTTTCTAGGTCGCAAATCCCAGACAGTCAAGGAGGAATTTCCTAGGGCACAAATTCTAGACAGTCAAGGAGGAATTTCCTAGGGCGTAAATTCCAGACAGTCAAGGAGGAATTTCCAGGTCGTAAAATCCATATAGTCAAGGAGGAATTTTCTAGGTCGCAAAATCCTATAGGAACAAGATTTTCCACCTTGTCGCATTTTCCTGATGGTCAGGAAATTTCCTCTAGCAGGAATTCCTCCAAGGCAAAAAGTCGCAGCTTCAGGGTGGGTCTTGGAATGGAATGATCCTTGAATTCCTTATTTTGCAAATTTCACTAAGTGAAGGAATTTTCTTGTCCGAAACTCTTGCAATGTAGAAGGTCGCCCTTTTGGAGTGGGTCAAGGAATGTTCAGTTCAGGAATGTTCCTGTCAAGGAAAATCTAGTTCAGGAATTCCTTCCTGTCAAGGAATATCCAGTTCAGGAATTCCTTCCTATCAAGGAATATCCAATTTAGGAATTCCTTCCTGAGGATCTTGGGTTTTCTTGCCTTGAACTGCGGAATTTCTATTCACTCTGGATGAAGCTTCTTAACATTTGAACAAGGATTCATACCTTGGAATGAGGAACTGCCTCTTTTATCATGGAACCCCTGTAGTCATCTTTGGAATTTTCCATTACTTCGTTAGGTATCAATGAATTTCAACAAGGAATGACAAGCCCTTGGTGCACTCCAGACTCTGGATTAAGAGCTCTGGAACAGAAATCATGGTGGGTTTTGGAGTAGGGCCCTAGATAGGGACTTAGGACAAAGACCATTGAAATGGGATTGCAAACAAGGACCTCTAGACTCTGAAGTTTGAAACATGGATTGGAATAGTGGAACAAGAATCTGGATAGACCTTGGAACGGGATTCTGGATAGGAATTTTTTGGAATAGGATTCCTGGATAAGGATCTTCTTATTCATCAAGGAGTCTTATGTTGAGGGTGCAGGACTTGGACCTTTCCTATGGAATGATGGACCTATGCCATGGATTGGTCAGTTTTGATCGAGGAATGATAGTCAGGGTTTCACTTATCCTCAGGGAAATTCACAATTTCAAGCATTCCTAATGTTCCATGTGAGCTGAGTGCTTAGACATTCTTTCTTAGCTTCATAGATTCAAGCAAGAAACTACAAGATCAAAGCAAAAATGATAGCGAAAGTGAGAAAAGAGGGGTTCCCCATTTGCATTGGGGTGATGTGTGAAAACGTCACAACATCTAGCGCCACCTTTGAACAAATGTTCCTAAACATTTCAAAGATAAAGACTCATTCTAAACCAAGAACCTTTGGATAATCCCCTCTAACCTATCAGTCAACCCAGAAATTCAATCTCTCAACTTATACTTAAATATATTTTTCAATATACCTTACCTCGGGAACTTTCAATTCTGGGCGCAAATTTTCTCTAGGATCATAGGCACATTTCTCCATCTTGTACAACCTCCAAATGGTGCCTACAACTCAGGGCACCACCCATCATTCAAACAACCTCAAAATTGCACCTTGACATGAAACAAACATAGAAGCAAACATAGGATGGTGCCTTCTTTGAAATGGATTGTTTAGAAGCCATAAGCATTGAATATTTGACAAGGAGAGATGTTCAAGTCTAGGCGCTAACTCAATCAAGTTCATATAGGCACCTTTTTTGTATGTGTAACAACCATTTTAGCGCTTAAAGAGGCGAATTGTTGTAATAGATGTGAAATTGCACCTTAATGAGGAATGTGAAGTTGAAGGAAAGGAAGTATCAAGTTACAAGTGTCAGGCGCATTTTTCAACCTATTTTCACCTCAACTAGCACCTAGAAGAAAGAAGGTATCTTAAAAGCTCAAATAGGAGATGAAGCCCTCAAGATGTGCATTGATTAAGATCATTGAAAGTTAGATTACCTTAAGGAATTTGAGAGCCTTGGAGAAGTTGCATCTGAGGATGAGGTGGTCTCACAAGGGTATAATCAAGTGTTAAAGAGCCTTAAAGATGTTAAGAATGAGTAAATTCAAGTCTAGGTGCCCTTCATGCATTAGACTACCTCATTTTGGTGCCTTAGCATGAAAGAGATGTTTAAACTAACTCCAAGTTGCACCTTAGGAAGAAAGAGTATGAAATCCCTGATGTATGTTTGAGATCCTGAAAATGACTAAGTCTGGTAGCTTGAAATCCTAAAACACTGAAAAATTGACTAAGTCTGAAATCTGATGGATCCTACAAATTCTATAATCTACATGTTAAATCCAGTGGATTTGAGACCTATCTCAAACATCCTGAAAGGTATATTGAAAAATATATTTAAGTATTTATGCTTTAAATATTTTTCAATATACCTTATGCTCTGAGACTTCCACTTCTAGGCGTGAATTTACTCCAGGAAGTTGGGTACATTTTCTCACCTCTGCAAACATCATTTTTGCACCTAAGATTGAGACCTCAAAGTGCGCCTAGAGAAGAAAACAAACCTTTGATCATCCCAAGTTATGGCGCCTTGAATGGAATTAATACAAATGACCTTAAGCATTGAAGATTTATCAAGGAAAACACAAGGTGAGTTTAGGCCCCTCATGCATACAATCACCAATTTTGGTGCCTTACATAGGAGGTCTTGAGCATCATAAACTTAGGCGTGATTTTCAACTTTTAGAACCTTAATCCAATGCGCCTACAAGGTAAAATGTTATGAACTCTAGTTTTAGCGCCCAAGAGTATACTTTCCTAAACATTCAAACATTGAGCAACAAGCAAAGTGAGTTAAGGCACTATTTTCAATTCATCAAGCCTCAAAAGGGCGTCCAACTTGGAGAAGGCATTCATTCAAGTGTATCTAGGCACCCATTGACACCTATTTCATCATGAAAGTGCACCTCAGGGTGAGAAGGCATGAAATAAGGATTTTTACTTGTCCAAATGAACATCCATGAGCATTCACATGAGTCTAAAGAAATTGTATTCACCAAGTCAATTTAGGTGCCAATTCAAGCATTTGAGCATGAAGGTGAAGTCATTGAAAGTTGAATGAACATGTAGGATAGTCTAGGCACACCTTTTGTCTAAATCAACTTCAAAATGCGCCTAGGAGGAAATTGCTCCATTTGAACGCCTAACATGGTAGGTTGGATTTCACATGCATTTGAATAGCTCCTTAAACCTAATTGAACTTAGACACCATTTCTTACTCAGAGTATCCACTTTAGTGCCTTACATGAAGGAAGCAAGGAAATTTAGCATATGAAGAATGAGTGGACTTCTTGGAGACTTAGAGGAGTCATTTAGAAAACCAAGAGGTGAAGTCTTTAAACCTTGGGCGCCCCTTGCCTTCAAAAGGATCTTGTATTGGCACCTTGCTAGAAATCAACTTACAAAAGGCAAGTCTTGAAGGTTTTCCTTATCAACTACAATGATTGAAGTGAAGGTGAATGTCAGGAACCTAGCTTGAACCTTAGGCACCACTTTTAGTAGTTTTGATCATCAAATTCTGCCTAAGAAGTAGAATTCTTGAGGAGGTGAGTTTGAATGCCAAACTGAAAGGGGCAATTCATCAAGCGCCTAGGAAAGGAGAGTGTTAGAAATCACCAAATTTAACTTAGTGAAGATGCTTGAAGTGATAAAATGTCAAACCAACACCCCTAATGGAATCTAGGTGTACTCTCCATGTCATATAATCATCAATTGGCACCTCAAGCATGATAGGCGCAATATCATACCTCCACCATTATTGAAGGTGCCTAGGATAGAAATCAAGTTGGAATCATTAAACATGGGATGTATTGGAGTTGAACAATTTCATAGGAGTTTTAGAATGTTTGAAGATCATGGGATTAGGAAGAAAACACTATATTAAACCTTAGGCATCATTTCCTATGATTCCAATCATCATAAGCGCATTAATAAGGAGGACTCTACATGAGTTAAAGTCATTTGAAATGCCAAGAAATAGGCCAAGGAAATCTAGGCACCTTCTTAGTTCCTGTGCACCTAAATGAGCGCCTCAGTTGAAAGAGGCATAAACATCAAATTTAAACATTCATGAGTATCAAAAGACATCAATTTACACTAAAATAGCTTGGGTGCACTTTTTCATTCTTGTCATCTATATTGGCGCCTTGAGGAGAATCACTCAAATTCATATCTAAAAGTAGGCGCTATGAGAGGACAAATCATTTTAAATCATTATAATTGATTGAAGTCATAATAAATGACAATTATGAAGTTGAATGGCTTAGGCGCTCTTCATGCAAATTCCCACCATCATGAGCACTTAGATCTAAAAAGGAATTGAATGCTTAAAACATGTTTCTATCTTATGAAATAAAATGCTTATGAAGTAATCAATGTTGTTTCTTGGATTGGTTTTGCAGGAATATGGAGTGTGTAGTCATTCAAGGAGCAAGTGCCTAGAGTCACCTTCATCCAAGGAGTGAAGTCAAGAAATTGTCATTGCAAAAAGAAGCATCATGCTAGCCACCTTTGGAGATCACTTCAAGATCATCATCAAGTTGCATCATTGAGAGGAGTCTTGATGAAGCCAAGGAATCATCTGAAGGAAAAGCACCTGAGTCACCTTCAAATTGTAGAGGAAACATCAATGACATCATGTTAAGATCATCATCAAGTTACATCATTGAGAGAAGGAGTCTTGATGAAGCCAAGGAATCATCTAAAGGACAAGCACCTGAGTCACCTTCAAATTGTAGAGGAAACATCAATGACATCATGTTAAGATCATCATCATTACAAGTACACTACTTCATCTTCAATGGCATCATGTTCGAAGACATTCATCCATCCAAGCTTCAACTTCAAGTTCTTTCAACTTCAAGTCCAAGAGAGATCTCCTACTCCGATTCATGAATGAAGCATCATCATCCACAAGCTAAGAAAGAAACATCATCATCATCTACGCTTCATGAAGAAGCATCAAAGAAGATCAACATCAACCTACCTGTAAGAAGGAACATCACAGTGTTAAACAAATCAGCTACAAGCATCATACTCATCCAGTTTACAAAGCATGAATAAGGAAAGATCAACAAGATACATCTCAAGTGTTCATCATCAAAAGTAATCATATCGAAGACATCACAAGATGATATAATTTGGGAACATGCTGAAGTGGCACCTATGTGGCGAGTACACATCATCATCCAAACATAATCAACAACATCATATGACTACATTCAATGTATCATTTAATAAATAAGAAGCCAAAGGGACGCCTATGTGGAAGATGCTCCAAAGATTCTATCTTATCCTCATCTTCTTAGAAAGTGTGCCTTCATTGCCTCTCATATGTACTAAAAATAGAAAGTTGTTGTAACTACCTATTGAGGTGGTATGATCTAAGCCCTTGGCTACATGAAATGATCCTAGCCATTCATTGTAAATCTAGACTCTATATAAAGGCCTTGTTGCCTCATTTGTAGTAGGTAGTTCAGTTTGTAGACAAGTAGGAGTACAATAGAAGAGACTCTCAAAATTCTCTAAGAGTGCTTGAAGTTGTTGTAAATATTTCTCAAGATTAATGCAAAGACATTGGAGCATTGTTTGGTGTTTAAGTGTTGTCTTGTGGAATGACATGGTTTCTTTTATCTCGATGGAGTGGAAAGATGTTTCAAATAAATTAGAAGTAGATTAGAAGCTCTTTGATGTTATGTATGTTTGTATTGAATATTTGATCAACTCCTAGCTCATGCTTTTAACATTCATTGCCGATGAAGTGTTGTGTAAAGCTAGTCTGAGCCTCATCATTTGCTTAAGTTTGATTGTGGATGCTTGTTTGAGCTGCGCCATTCAAAGGGTGCTTATATGAGCCTTCATGATTTGAAACCTTTTGCTATCCTTAGGAGATTGCACCAACTTCATGTAGTTGTAGGCATCCTTGGCGAAGTGGAGTTAGGTTTATCAAGGAGTTTGTCTATTCTTACATCGTCATTACTTCATTGACCTTAGATTAGCCCTTTCTGAACCCTTATCTTTTGCTTTTCTTTATTATTGATACATCATCTACACTAAAGGAGGAATAAGGTAAGTGAATGATAAAGAAGTCTAATGTAAGTCCCTTTGTGATTATCAGCAAGATCACATGTAATCACTGAGTTAACCCATCATAAGTCATAAAAAAAGCAACCTTGGAGTTACTTCGCTAGATCACATAGTTCAGCCTTTGAAGAGCTTTATTCAAGAGAGAGTGGGATACTCTAGTGTTTTACTCTATTGTTGACCTGTCTAAAAATAATCATCAATAGGTACCCTTGGCCAAGGGGCTTTTCATACTCGTCCGATTGAGGCCTAAAGGCATATTTTCAATCTTGTCTGAATCTTCCCGAAGAACTTTGTCAGCTATCTCCTCAATAATGTTATTTGCCACCTTCATCACTACCTGATCAAGAAGGTCTCTCAAGGTCTCATTATCCTGTAACAGGTCATTTGGAAAGTCGATGACTCTAGCATCTTTCTCCACATTGTCCTATTGAACTTTTGTGGATATTTGGATCATATCCCACAGGGGGGTTTCCTCTTCCCAATTCAACCAATCTTCCTCCTCCCTTAGAGGTGAGTGACAATGTGCAGCATAACCAACTACCTCTTTCTCGCCCGCCTCTAGAGATTTTCCTTCCTAGCTTATTGTCTCTGCGGGCTCATCATCCTTTGGCAACAAGTGATCAACGTTTTCACTATCACCGTCAGAAATCTCGTCAGTTGTAGCCTGGTCTTCACCCATTTGCCCTGCTAATACTACCTAAATTTCTCCAACAGAGCAGCTAACCAACTCAAGTTCCATCACTTTGTGATTTTGGCTACCAAGTCCTTCATCATCTTTGAAGACTTGGCCAGTCTCTACATTTGAAACTTCTGCCGTCAAAGCTGAGCTTGTTATAACCCTTTGATATCCCAAGGTTCCTTGCTTATCCATTATATCCTCTATCGATAGAAACTCCTTCACCCTGTTAAAATCATCTGTGTCTACCCCATCTTGTAGAGTAATTTCTTGGAACCATAGCCCTTGAGTGGATTTCATTTTGAGTCTTTTAGGTAGTAAATCTTTAGCATCTATGAGAATTAGCAACCTGACTATCGAGAAGGCAAGATTCTCTATTGGGATATCTACTTCTTGGCACACCCCAATGGAGTTACCTAGACATTTTAAAATTTCCACATCCCTATATTCTAATGGGAGATACGGAAGTTGTACCTAGAGAGGTATCAAGGGGATTTGTTCTTTCCCAACATGAAAGTTAGGTCTCCATTGTTGGCAGCAAATCATTGTTTGATTAAACTTCCATATTTTCTTTGAGAGGATTCTATTCCTTTCTTCCTTGTTTGAAAAGACAAAACAAAAGAATCTGTTTCCCAGTTCACAAAAATCCTCTACTTTTTCCCATGACTCTTCGTACCATTCTCTTAAGTCTTGTACTAAAAAGTGAGGAGACAGAACTTTACCTATTAGGGCAGTTTCAGATAATGAGGCTATTATATCTCTAAGTTTTGTATCCACCTGGTCTAGAGAAACCTCCTCAAAGTCGTTGAGTCTTTAGACTCTCTTGATAATGGGGATCCAGGCCTTTTTTTTCTTTGGTTCATGCCCTTCCTTTATTCGTTGCTCATGGAATCTCTAAAAATTAGTCCTTTTTCCTTTTAGCAAGTTTCTTTGATGCGATTCTCTTGAGTAAGTAGTTGGCATTCCCATATCCCTCCTACTTCTAGGGGTGTCATTTCCTCTCTTTTCTTGAAATTCACTGAAGGTGACTTGTTGAGATTTCAAGGGTACTCTGGAAGCTGTATTATTACCTAATGTTGTTTTTAAGAGCCCATGCTTTTTGAATAATTTTAATGGTACATTATATTCATTTTGCAGGTTTCAAGTATTACTGTGTAGCCTAAAGATGCAAATTTTTGTTAAGACCATCACTCTGGAGGTTGACAGTTCTGACACTACTGACAATGTAAAAACCAAGATCCAGGACAAGGAAGGAATTCCTCCAGATCAGCAGAGGCTTATATTTGATAGCAAATAGCTCGAGGATGGGCGTACCCTGGCAGATTACAACATCCAAAAGGAATCCACCCTCCACCTTGTACTCCGACTCAGGGGAGGCATGCAAATCTTTGTGAAAACCTTGACTGGGAAGACCATAACCCTCGAAGTGGAAAGCTCCGATACCATTGACAATGTCAAAGCCAAGATTCAAGACAAGGAAGGAATTCCTCCAGATCAACAGAGGCTCATCTTTGCTAGAAAGCAGCTGGAAGATGGTAGAACATTGGCTGATTATAACATTCAAAAGGAGTCTACCCTCCATCTCGTGCTCCATTTGAGGGGCGGTATGCAAATATTTGTGAACTGGAAGTTGAAAGCTCTGACACCATTGACAATGTGAAAGCTAAGATCCAGGACAAGGAGGGCATCCCTCTTGACCAGCAGAGGCTCATCTTTGTGGGAAAATAGCTTGAAGATGGACAAACATTGGATGATTATAACATTCAAAAGGAATCCACCCTCCACCTTGTACTCCGTCTAAGAGGAGGTATGCAAATTTTTGTCAAAACCCTAACTGGGAAGACCATTACTCTTGAAGTGGAGAGTTCAGACACCATTGACAATGTGAAGGCCAAGATCTAGGATAAGGAGGGAATTCCCCCAGACCATCAAAGGCTGATCTTTGCTGGAAAATAGCTTGAAGCTGGTCAGATATTAGCTGATTATAACATTCAAAAGGAATCCACTCTACATCTTGTACTTTAACTAAGAGGTGGTATGCAAATTTTTGTTAAGACCTTGACTGGGAAGACTATCACTTTGGAGGTGGAAAGTTCTGAGACTATTGATAATGTAAAGGCCAAGATACAGGATAAAGAAGGAATTCCTCCTGATCAATAGAGGTTGATTTTTGCTGGTAAGCAGCTTGAAGATGGGCGTACTCTTGCTGATTATAACATTCAGGAGCCAACCCTCCACCTTGTGCTTCATCTTCATGGTGGGCTTTAGGTTTAGGCTATTTTATTGCATCTGGCATTTAGTAAATAAGTTTTTAATATAGAACTATATGTGTGCCTTCGTAGCATGGATTTATATTCAATGGCATATGGTTCCTTCTATTTAAGCCAAGTTAGATGAAGCTAGCATTTGTGCTCTTGATGGCAATAAAATTTAGAATTCTGATGTCTTCTTATTGTCATCTGTATATGTATTTCCTATTGTGGGTTATGATAGTATACTAGGCATTAACATAATATGATAATTGATGTAAATTTCTCTCTAAGAATAGATATTTATGGTTAACATAATTGGTATGCAAATGATATAGGAGTTTTCTTTTGTTTAGAATTGTATGTGATGGGGTGGGTACAACAGACATTAAGATGAATTGTTTTGGCATTATGGCAATGCACTGTCTTTACAACTTAATGTATATTGTGTATACCTAATAATAGATTGATAACTCGGATCCATACGTATGGTTGGAGTTTGTCTGTTTAGATCTATATGTTTTGTGATGTGAATATTTTGTAACAAACTAATGGGAACACAACTTTGAAATGGTAATTGGTTGTGTATTTTTGTTTTGATCAGAACTGTATGATTGTGATGTTATTAGTTGCAATAGGGATAAATATGTATCTTATTTCGATTAATACACACTTGGTGTGGTTAGGTTTTTATATTGAGACATGATGTATTTGTATGCATTTGGGCTCAAAAATTGCATATTAATCTTCATCAAAAAAATTGTGCATCCAAAAATATTTCAAGTCTGCTAATGTTTAAGCTTTAATATTATTAAGAAACTGAGTAAGCTAATTGTTGTTCTTTCCAATTCTTTACTGGCTTCCAGAATTTAGCTAGCTGATTTTATAAATTTTCATTTTAGAAAATAGAAAGAAAATTTCCTTGGCAAAAATTAAAGAAAGTTTCTTATGTTCAATGACTTGTAACATGCATTGGCATTTGTGGCATGCATTGCCAATTGTATCTTGCATGCATTGCAAATCCCCAACCCTTGATCCAACATTTAAACCCCTTCATCCTTAAGTCAAATCTAGTCCCAACACCCTTAATCCTGACTTCCCCAAATCACCTTTCAATTCCAAATCACACCCTTAATCCTAACGTCCTCAAATCACATTTCAATTCCAAATCACCCTCCCACTCCTTAGGACATTGGTGCAGGAGCACCTACAAAATAATGTTTTCTTTTGTAATAAGGTCTATTTGACCAATGTATTTTCATTTCAGTTTGTATCTAGGTTCATTTTGTAAGTCCCAAGTGACTTAGGGGACATTTATCAAAATGTAATCCAATAATGCTAAAAATAGCAATAATGCCAAAAATAGGCAGTAGTGTTTCCCAGCCGCTTGGAGTTAGTTTGGTACTACTCAGGGCGAGTTGATAAATGCCCAGAGGAATGACCAAATGATCATCGAATGTGATTACATTGTGTTCAAGAGAAATAAAGCATTTCTGTTCTGTCCAATTGTTTTTCATTTTTACAACTGTAAATCGCATAACTGTAGATTTCGATTCATTTTGCATTTTCCATTGTTGCCGTATGTCATCGTGAAGCATTCCACTAGTGAGATTTCCATTGAAATCAATGGAATGGCTTCGTTGTATGAATATTTGTTTTGCTTTTTGTTTTGTTTTTCCTATTTGGCGGTGCAAAGGATCCTGATAGGGCGTTTCACGTAGTAAGGACGGCCTAGCATCTCTATGTGCTAGGGTTAGGAAGGAAGTAAACTATGCGACGACATTTTTGGTGAATCGGCCAAGGTTACAAGAAACCACTGATGAAACGCATCTCTCTAAGGGTAAATGCCATCAGGGCATTAGCGGAAAGGTGAGAAACTTGGCCGATGGAGTTGAATCGGTGGCTCATCAACTGTTAGTTCATTGACTACAAAAAATTTAGGGCATCAGTCTGGTATCCACTGTGTGCTCCCCATCATATTGGTATCAGAGCCTGGAAAAAGATTTGGGTTGCAAATCAAATTGAGGATTTGCAAGAGTGTTGATGTTTGGGTGTGGTCTATGAATGTTTATGTCAGACAAAGAAAGCGAGACAGAGGCAGAGAGGATGCCTCCCAAAAGTATGTCACAGGACGCCATTAAGAAGCTGATCGAGGAGATGCTTGCATCTAAGTTGGGAGAGTTCAAGCAGTCTGAAGGCAAAGAGAGGGATGATGAAAGTGACAGTGATGAAGGTGATGCAAAAATTGCCGAAACCAGTAAAAGGACAGAGGAGATACCAACAGACTAGAGGGCATTTTTAAATGCATTAAAGTTAGTCAATAGGGACACCATAGTTGGGTTGCCTATGTATAGTGGAAGTATGGAAGCTGAAGAGGTGATTGATTGGATTGAGGCATTGAACAATCATTTTGAATATAAAGAAATCCCTGATGATAAAACGGTTAAGTTGGCAAAGGCAAGATTGCAGGGATCTACTCTTACATGGTGGAATTATGAAAAAGGAGAGAGAGTCAAGGAAGGGAAGAATATGATAACCTCCTGGGAAAGGATGAAGACCAAACTCAAGGCACAGTTCTTACCCCTAGACTATGATGTGTAGATGTATAAGAAATTGCAGAACCTTAGGCAAAGAGACCTTGATGTGAATGCATACACCCAAGAGTTTCATAAACTTAGTCTTAGATCAAAGAGACAGGAAGAAGAGTCAGAGAAGGTGGCCAGGTACTTGAATGGCCTAAGGATGAACATCCAAGATGAGATCAGCATCTTAGCACCAGACACAGTGAACAAGTGTTTCCAAATGGCCTTAAGGGTTGAAGAGAAGATAAAGAGAAAGAGTGAGCAGAACAATAGAGGCAGAGGTCGAAGGAATTTTAGAGGCAGAGGCAGTTTTGGAGGAAGGAGTCCTAACCAAAGGCTTAGTGGTGAGTCTATCTAAGAAGAGCAGGTTGGAGACTCAAGTAGCAGAGGAGGCTACTGAGGAAGAAGGCCTAATGGAAGAGGTGGGACAAATGGATCAAGTAGAGGATCCAAATTCTCCAATATGAGATGTTATAACTGCAATCAGATAGGGCACCCGGCATACAAGTGTCCAGAGAAGGCCTCAACTTCTCATGGTGGTGAGAAGAGAACCACTTTGATTCAAGAAGATGCAAGGAGTGTGACATCTCCTAAAGTGAATCTAGAATCAGAAACAAGAGAGAATCTGATGATCAAGAGGACGCTGCTCAAGGAACTAGTGCAGGGGGAACCATCACAAAGAAGGGATTTGTTTAGAATCAACTGCAAGATCCAAGGTAAGGTTTGTAAAGTCATTATTGACTCTAGTTCCACTAATAACATTATATCTTTGGAAGCAATGAATAAGTTGAAGTTAGAAAAGATACCCCATAGCAGTCCATATAAAGTCAGTTGGTTGAACAAGGGCCAGCATGTACTCATCAATGAACATGCATGGGTGGAATTCAGTATTAAGGGGTATGGAGATAAGATCTTGTGTGACATCCTTCCAATGGATGCTTACCATCTTTTGCTAGGCAAACCCTGGCAATTTGACAAAAGGCTCATCATGATGGAGAAAAGAATGCTTACTCATTCCAAAAGGATGGTGCGACTTATAGGATACAATCATTGGTAGAAGAGGATCCACAGCATGTAGGGTCTAGTGTAATGCTGATAGGAGAAAAAGAATTCATGGATACACTAAAGGAAGGTGATGGAGTAGGTTTTTCTTTGATTGTGAAGCTTAAGGAGGAAAAGAAGAAAAGTGTGAGAGAAGTAGGGCCTAAAGAGGTCAGAGATTTGCTTGACAGTTACAAAGGAGTGATTGCAAAGGATATACCTGATTCCCTACCACCAATCAGAGACATTAGCCATCAGATAGATCTCATACCAGGAGCAGTACTTCCTAATAAGGCAGCATATAAAATGACCCCTCAGTAGAATGAAGAGATAGCAAAACAGATTCAAGAACTCCTAAACAAAGGGTTGATAAGGAAGAGTCTTAGTCCATGTGCAGTACCTACTATTTTAGCCCCAAATAAAGATGGGAAATGGAGACTATGTACTGATTCTAGGGCAATAAATAGGATAACCATCAGGTATAGGTTTCCTATTCCTAGAATAGAAGATCTAATGGATTGTTTGGGAGAGGCTACCTATTTCTCCAAAATAGACTTGAAGAGTGGGTACCATCAGATAAGGATAAGAGAAGGGGATGAGTGGAAGACAAGTTTCAAAACCAATGAAGGATTGTATGAGTGGCTTGTGATGCCATTTGGTCTTTCCAATGCCCCTAGCACCTTTATGAGGCTGATGAATGAGGTGTTGCAGGAATTCATAGGAAAATTTGTGGTAGTCTACCTTGATGATATTTTGGTGTTTAGTAAGAGCAAGGAAGAGCACTTGAAACATTTGGAGATACTCTTGAAGAGGCTGCAGGATCAAAAGTTACTGATAAACTTGGAAAAGTGTGACTTCATGAAACAAGAATTGGTGTACCTAGGTTTTGTCATCTCTAAGGGTGATTTGAAAATGGGTCCTTCTAAGGTAGAAGCTATTTTGAACTGGCCTACACCCAGGACAATAGGAGAGGTCAAAAGTTTCCATGGTTTGGCCACATTTTATAGGAAATTCATTAAGAACTACAGTGACATTTGTGCACCTATGTTGGAGACCATCAAGGGTGGAGGTAAGATGAAGTTTGTGTGGACAAGAGAAGCAGATAGGAGTTTTGAAAATCTGAAATAGAAAGTTGCTAAATTCCCTATTTTAGTGTTACCTAATTTCAATAAGGTTTTCACGATTGAATGTGATGCAAGTGGGTTGGCCATAGGAGCAGTATTGAGCCAAGAAGGCAAACCAGTAGCCTTCTTTAGTGAAAAGTTAAATGAAGCCAAGAGGAAATAATCCTCTTATGATTTAGAGTTGTATGCTATGGTACAAGCCCTAAAAAAATGGAGGCACTACTTGCTTCCTAAGGAATTTATTGTATACACTGACAATCATGCTCTTAGTTTTTTGAATGGACAGGAAAAGCTCAGTCATAGACACATGAAATGGGTGGAAATTCTTCAAGCATACACCTTCATCATCAAACATAAGAAGGGAATAACCAATAAGGTTGCTAATGCTCTAAGCAGAAGGGTGTTGATAGTGCAAGAAGTGTAGTTACAAAGTATGGGTGTTGAGTCACTCAAAGGATTGTATGAAGAGGACCATGATTTTAAGGAGATTTATAGGGTATGCAGTGAGTTTGTCAATGCTTTCCATAGTGACTTTTTAGATTATACATTGCAGGATGGACTTTTGTTTAAGGGAAGTCAACTATGTATCCCTAAGTGTTCAATGAGGGATAATATTGTGAAGGAAAAACATAGTGGTGGTTTAGGAGGACATTTTGGGCTCAATAAGACCTTAGATCTTGTTAGAAGGTTTTACTTTTGGCCAAGGATGCAATCTGATATCAGAAGGTTTGTTGAGAGTTGTATGATTTTCCAGTGAGCAAAGGGAGTCTCAACCAATGTAGGACTGTACCAACCTTTGCCCATACCAAACAGACCTTGGGAAAGTTTGAGTATGGATTTTGTGATGGGATTGCCCAAGACAAGGACAAGTTATGACAGTGTGTTTGTTGTGGTAGATCGATTCAACAAAATGGCACACTTTATTCCTTGTAAGACAACCAATGATGCTAGTTACATTGCAGGTTTGTTCTTTAAAGAGATTGTCAAGATTCATGGATTACCTTTGAGTATTGTATCTGACAGAGACAACAAATTTGTGGGACATTTCTGGAGAACCTTGTGGAAAAGATTGGGTACAAATTTGTCGTTTAGTTCAACCTATCATCCTCAGACTGATGGTCAAACTAAGGTTGTCAATAGGTCATTAGGCAATCTACTAAGATGTTTGACAAGAGAAAATGGCAATAGTTGGGATGTGGTACTCCCACAAGTAGAGTATGCCTATAATGATTCTCCAAATAGAAGTACAGGTCTAAGTCCTTTTGAAGTTGTTTATGGTAGTCATCCTAGAGGAATTTTTGAATTGCGAGACATTCAAGGGATGGACAAAAGGAGTTGACATGTTGATACATTTGCAGAGGCTATGCAAGAGATCCATCAACAATTCAGAGATAATCTACACTAGAACAATTAGAAGATCAAGGCTAGAGTGGATCAAAGATGAAGGGATGTGCCGTACCAAATAGGATATATGGTCATGATTCATCTCAACAAGAACTGACTACCCAAGGGAAGCCACAACAAGTTGATGATGAGAAAAATTGGACCTTGTTAGATTCTGGAAAAATATGGTTCTAATGCTTACAAAATTGAACTCCCTGATGATATTGCTATTTCACCTATCTTCAATGTTGCTAATCTAACATTATATAGGAGTCCTGATATAGGAGAAGGTATAGCAGATTCTGTCTAAGACAATGCAGAGTGGGCGCAACATTTACCACCTAAGGAACCACTGAAGATGGAGTGTATTTTGGATAGCAGGACAGCCAAGAAGACCATAAATCAAACATATTTTGAGCATTTAGTCAAATGGCAAGGACTTCCAGACTCAGAGGCCACATGGATGCTGGAAGCAGACATCAAAAAGTAGGGTGGTGATTTGAAGCAATTAGTCTCTAAGAGGACTGGAGACAACTTTCACCTGGGGAGTATGGTGTAGGAGCACCTACAAAATCATGTTTTCTTTTGTAATAAGGTCTATTTGACCAATGCATTTTCATTTCAGTTTGTATCTAGGTTCATTTTGTAAGTCCCAAGTGACTTAGGGGACATTTATCAAAATATAATCAAATAATGCTAAAAATAGCAATAATGCCAAAAATAGGCAGTAGTGTTTCCCAGCCGCTTGGAGTTAGTTTGGTACTACTTAGGGTGAGTTGATAAATGCCCAGAGGAATGACCAAATGATCATCAAATGTAATCAGATTGAAGAAGTGATCGAATGTGATTGCATTGTGTTTAGGAGAAATAAAGCATTTCTATTATGTCCATTTGTTTTCCATTTTTACAACTGTAAATCGTGTAACTGTAGATTTTGATTCATTTTGCATTTTCCATTGTTGCCGTATGTCATCGTGAAGCATTCCACTGGTGAGATTTCTGTCAAAATCAATGGAATGGCTTTGTTGTATGAATATTTGTTTTGTTTTTTGTTTTGTTTTTCCTATTCGGTGGTGCAGAGGATCCTGATAGGGCGTTTCGCATAGTAAGGATGGCCTAGCATATCCATGTGCTAGTGTTAGGAAGGAAGTAAACTATGCGACAACATTTTTGGCGAATTGGCCAAGGTTACAAGTGACCACCGATGGAACGTGTCTCTCCAAGAGTAAATGCCATCGGGGTATTGGTGGAAAGGTGAAAAACTTGGATGATGGAGTTGAATCGGTGGCTCATTAGCTGTTAGTTCATTGACTACAAAAAATTAAGGGCATCCATCTGGTATCTGCTGTGTGCTCCCCATCAGACATCCTAAACCAAAAGTCCACCCTTGGATCCTTTGAATATTTTGAATTCCTCAACCACATAACCAAATCAATCTATCCTTGGGGCCTTAATAATCCTTGGGGCCCAAAAATCAATGTCCTTAGAACCCTAATCATCCTTACACTCTAGAAAATCAAATAATCATTAATTCAGCCTTAGGCCCTAATCATACTTAGGCCCCAAAATCAAATCAATCAACAATCTTAAGAATCTAAAGCTTGACTATCCAATAGTCCAAGTTCCCTAACATTGTCTAACTTGATCAATTATCCTATCCACAAATCCAACTATCCCATAGTTATCCTTTGAACATTAAGAATACTCTTAGGTTCCAACAACAATCATCCTATTGGTGCCTGCATCATTTATCAGGTTCCAGGTTATTAGCTTGCAGGCACCTTCCCAGGATTTCATGAAATTTCTAAGTCTTGGACCCTATCAGTGTTTTGTAGCATCATCAGGATATTTTGAAGGAGGGGATCATCATCATCATTATCGTATTTTCATACATCCCCCTAATGTTTCTTGCGAGGGTCATTTCTCATCATGACCGGATATCCCGTGGGGTCATCATGTTTTTGTATCCTGACCTTTGTCAGAGGGTGATATTCTTATTATCGGGTGATATTCATATATCACCCTGATCTTATAGTGGAGCTACAGTGCAGCATGATATTTGTGCATGAGGGTGATATTTCAAATTATTCGGTTATCTTCCAAATATCACCCTGATGCCGACATGACGATGACATCATCCAAATCCAGCGGGATCATTTTTCAAGTTTCAGTCTGACCCGATACTATAATATGACCATGACATCATCAAGATATGTCAGGATGATATTTTATATGAAGGCAAGGTTGGTCATCAGGAGGATATCCGATGGCCAGGACATTTTTGAATGTCAGGTGATCATCAGCAAGACATGTGACATCGACAAGGCAGGAGGATTTTCCTCCGATGCGTCAGGTTTCACCGATGAGGTTTGTCATCGGGGTGGCATTTCATATTAGGCGGACATATATGAGGTTCACCAATATAAGTGGTCTGGCCAATGGGTGATGATGAAGGTTTATGCTAGGTGCTGTCAGGAGCAAAATCACCGACAATATGTATGTTTGTGGTCATGCATATAAAGTGTTATAAGGATCATTGTAGGGTGAATGTGGGATAATATATCCCTGTGCAGTCTGGTTTGAAAGTCAATGGGATATAGCCATGTGTCATGATATCATTGGTGGCCGACATGACAACGTGATCCACGCCACGGATCTCAGCGGGAAGGTATGAGATCAATGGTTATTATTTAAATATTCAAATGGAGGGACTTCTTGGTGCATGAATGTGTATATTGGTGGGAGAAGATTTGTGTAACATGCAACTATTGTATCCCAAGGCTGTGAGTTGGTGTGCCATTAATGATGAGATTGCATAGAGGTATGGGTCGAAAGGACACGCCAGCTACTCGATTTAGACAGAAAATCATGACAAGGCGATGCAGGTCAAGATCTCACTTGCCCCTTCCCTCCTGTCTGTGCGACTGCATTGAATGTTTCTAGTGCCCCCTGGTGATGCATTGTGCCTAGTGATGTCTTGGGAATTGCCATGTGATTAATGAGGGAGTACATCATCCTACTTTATAAGCAGATGATGCTACTCAATTCAAGGTTGTTGAAAACTGGACATATCTAGCATTGTAATAAGATACAAATGGTTTTGGTTGCTCTGTACAGGAGGTCTTGTGAGTTTATGTATCTCTTGTTGTATGTCTCATGCATGAATCTACTGATTTCATGATTGGTTTTATATGAGTAATGTTGTATTTGCATGTGTTTTGTTATTCTGTCTCCAGTATTGCATATGTCCCTCTTCTGAATCTAAATATCTAAGGGATGTCTGGGATTCTAGAATATAGATTTACTGTATTGAATGCTTAATCTTTCAACTTTAGCTCAAGGGGTAGATTAAAATGTTTTCAGATTAAGTGTTGGGAAAGATATACTGCAATAGGGATACCATAAGTAGAGATAACTTAACACTTTATTTTGGGAGGTATCTGTAAGGCAGATACCATAGCATCCCCTTGAAATCTAGTTTTAGTGTGTTCATGCTGATCATTCACAGGTGTATGTCTATTGACTCTGAGCCCTGGATAGGCACCAATCCAGCTCTGCATTTGAGATTACATACCAGGTCCTAGTTTTGCATCCAAACACATAAATCAAACTCATACTTCCAAATCAAACCATTAGGACTGTAGAAGTAGTTTAGGACCAAGATCCTCTAATTCACAACTGAACATAAGCCCAAATCTAGCCCCTTTGCACTTATCCCACAGTTTTGGTCTTCATATAGGAGGATTTATCTACTTTGTATCAACATCCCAGGCCAACCCACAAGCATATTCTCATGGGTGTTGAATAGGGAATCCCCCCTAGGTTTTGCAGAGCCTAAAGAAGAAGAGGAGATAAAAATAGAGTCTATCTCCTACACTGTTGGCCCCTAGCCCAGAGATCCTGATGATCACTAATGGCTACCTTGTAGGGAAATCTAGGAATGAGTATCCAGTCAAGGAAAAAATCAACAGAAATTGGCGACTCTGTTGGGGACTATTTTTTAAAAGAACCCTGATTAAAAAAGAAAATAATTCCTAAGTATAGGTGGCGACTCTGAACCAATCTCCCAACTGGTAAAGAAAAAAATTGTATGCAAGGGAGAAGATCCCAGTGTAATACTCTGTTTGAAGAGTTACCCATAAAAATGATGTATAAGAAAAAAGGGACTGTTCGAGCCAGTTAAGATGGTTCTCCTAGCCCCAAAAAAAAAATTTATTTAGGACAATCCAAGATATTCAGAGAGGATAGAACCTTATTTTTCAAACACAGAAGCTGAGATCCAAAATGTATATGAAAAACAGCAAGGTGGTGCTTTGAGAATAAGATCAGAAGTGTTTCAAGAGTGCCCTTTCTTAGATCCTAGTGACAGATTTGAAGAAGTTGAATCTCCAAGAGAATGATGAGGAGATTGAAGACTCCATGATAGAAAGAATAAACCAGCTAGTTGTACTGGATGAAAGCAGAAGGAAGGCCCACCAAATCAATCTCAAGAAACAACAAAATGTGAAGTATCTATTTGATAGGAGAGCTACAGAAAGGAAGTTCCAGATAAATGACTGGGTGCTCATCTGGAATGCAAGAAGTCAAGATAAGGGCAAACATGGTAAGTTTGAACCCTTATGGATGGGCCCATATCAGGTTTGCAATACTCATGGAGAAGACTCTTATTTTCTCTAGGCCCTAAGTGGTGAGATGCTAGAATTGCCTATGCATGGTCAATTCCTCAAGTTTTATTTTGCATAAGTGATCTACCTCTGTGCATATTTGTAAAAGTATGTGTATATTGTAAATATCTTGTACAGTTGATGCTTTTTTGTGTTTTGTCTGGTCTTCCTGGAGGTCTGGTTCTCACTGCAGCCTTGTGCCTGCACGTCCCCAATCGGAGCCATTGTTGGTGCCTGCATCATTTATCAGGTTCCAGGTTATTAGCTTGCAGGCACCTTCCCAGGATTTCATGAAATTTCTAAGTCTTGGACCCTATCAGTGTTTTGCAGCATCATCAAGATATTTTGAAGGAGGGGATCATCATCATCATTATCGTATTTTCATACATCCCCTGATATTTCTTGCAAGGGTCATTTCTCATCATGACCGGATATCCCATGGGGTCATCATGTTTTTGTATCCTGACCTTTGTCGGAGGGTGATATTCTTATTATCGGGTGATATTCATATATCACCCTAATCTTATAGTGGAGCTATAGTGCAACATGATATTTGTGCATGAGGGTGATATTTCAAATTATCCGGTTATCTTCCAAATATCACCCTAATGCCGACATGACGATGATGTCATCTAGATTCGGCGGGATCATTTTTCAAGTTTTAGTCTAACCCGATACTGTAATATGACCATGACGCCATCAGGATATGTCAGGATGATATTTTATATGAAGGCAAGGTTGGTCATCAGGAGGATATCCGATGGCCAGGACATTTTTGAATGTCAGGTGATCATCGGCAAGACATGCGACATCGACAAGGCAGGAGGATTTTCCTCCGATGCGTCGGGTTTCACCGATGAGGTTTGTCATCGGGGTGGCATTTCATATCAGGCGGACATATATGAGGTTCACTGATATAAGTGGTCTGGCCGATGGGTGATGATGAAGGTTTATGCTAGGTGCTGTCAGGAGCAAAATCACCGACAATATGTATGTTTATGGTCATGCATATAAAGTGTTATAAGGATCACTGCAAGGTGAATGTGGGATAATATATCCCTATGCAGTCTGGTTTGAAATTCAGCGGGATACAGCCGCGTGTCATGATATCATTGGTGGTCGACATGACAGCGTGATCCATGCCGCGGATCTCGGCAGGAAGGTATGAGATCAACAATTATTATTTAAATATTCAAATGGAGGGACTTCTTGGTGCATGAATGTGTATATTGGTGGGAGAAGATTTGCATAACACGCAACTGCTATATCCTGAGGCTGTGAGTTGGTGTACCATTAATGGCGAGATTGCATAGAGGTATGGGTCGAAAGGACACGCCAGCTACTCGATTTAGACAGAAAATCATGACAAGGTGATGCAGTTCAAGATCTCACCTGCCCCTTCCCTCCTGTCTGTGCGACTGCATTGAATGTTTATGACACCCCCTGGCGATGCACTATGCCTGGTGATGTCTTGGGAACTGCCATGTGATTAATGAGGGAGTACATCATCCTGCTTTATAAGCAGATGATGCTACTCAATTCAAGGTTGTTGAAAACTAGACATATCTGGCATTGTAATAAGATACAACTAGTTCTGGTTGCTCTGTGCAGGAGGTCTTGTGAGTTTATGTATCTCTTGTTGTATGTCTCATGCATGAATCTACTAATTTCATGATTGGTTTTATGAGTAATGTTGTATTTGCATGTGTTTTGTTATTCTATCTCCAGTATTGCATATGTCCTTCTTCTGAATCTAAATATCTAAGGGATGTCTGGGATTCTAGAATATAGATTTGCTGTATTGAATGCTTAATCTTTCAACTTCTGCTCAAGGGGTAGATTAAAATGTTTTTAGATTAACTATTGGGAAAGATATACTGCAATAGGGATACCATAAGTAGAGATAACTTAACACTCTATTTTGGGAGGTATTTGTAAGGCAGATACCACAGCATCCCCTTGAAATCTAGTTTTAGTGTGTTCATGCTGATCATTCATAGGTGTATGTCTATTGACTCTGAGCCCTGGATAGGCACCAATCCAGCTTTGCATTTGAGATTACATACCAGGTCCTAGTTTTGCATCCAAACACATAAATCAAACTCATACTTCCAAATCAAACCATTAGGACTGTAGAAGTAGTTTAGGACCAAGATCCTCTGATTCACAACTGAACATAAGCCCAAAGCTAGCCCCTTTGCACTTATCCCACAGTTTTGGTCTTCATATAGGAGGATTTATCTGCTTTGTATCAACATCCCAGGCCAACCCACAAGCATATTCTCATGGGTGTTGAATAGGGAATCCCCCCTAGGTTTTGCAGAGCCCGAAGAAGAAGAGGAGATAAAAATAGAGTCTATCTCCTACACTGTTGGCCCCTAGCCCAGAGATCCTGTTGATCACTGATGGCTACCTTGTAGGGAAATCTGGGAATGAGTATCCAGTCAGGGAAAAAACCAACACATCCAAAGATCTAACCCAATATAGTTTTCTAAAGGGCTTCCTTTTTGGAGATTTTGATCCAAATCCAAGGTCCCCCATCTAAAGAAACAATTCTTAGCCAAGGCCAAAGATCCAAATCAAAACAAAATCAACCTTTCCAAACCATATCCTTAATACTTGCTTGCATGCCCCCTATGTTTGCATGCCATCACACCCTCATGACAATGACAACGATAATGAGGCCCCTACTCAAGTACACTTTTGATAATAACAAAATTCTAAATTCTCAACAAGGACATAGCATTATAAATAGGTTCATTGAAATGAACAAAAATGATGTCCTTTGCCATACAATTGAAGCAGGGGCCAAGTTGCCCCTCAACTACAACCTCTTGAACCTTGACAACATAGTGCAGTTTAAAACCCCTAATTGTGTAATTGTGGCTGTAACTATGAAGGAAATCCAATCTTTGACCATGACATTCTTGAACAAATCTATTATTGTAAGAGTCACAAAATAGATTCAAGAAATGCTCAGGATCACCTACAATCAAAACAACCATCCACATCAAGAGAGAAGCAATAACAATGCTATATTTCCAAAGAATGATAATGATGCATATACGATACAAGATATATAATGAGAGCCCTTGCTTATATAGCAAGGTTGAGACCTAGGACAACATGTGATCATGACAAGTTTCTTAAACCTATGACATGAGACACAAATATTAAATGCCCAGAGTAAATTTAATTAGATAAGTGTGAATATGACATAATGTGGAACCAGTTAAGTAATATACCTCGTTCACACCAGCACCCCCCTTAAGTGCAACTTAAGAAGAAGTAGACAAATGCAAAGATGCAAAAATGGGTCCTAGCTAGAAGGCCATGTTAAGTACCCATGTACAAAAGATCTCTCACAAATAGAATAAAGGAAAAAACTTAAGAAAAAACCCCTCTCCAAAAGAGAGAAAACATGCAAGCAAACATGTACAAGTGATGGAGTGATGGAAGGACTCAACACCAAGACCCCCCAAAGACTACATCCATCACAAATATACAATCAATAGCTCCCCCCATAAGAGGGAAAGAATGAGACTAGATATCCCCCCAATAAAGAAGTAGCTCCTTTGCCAATGGTGAAAGCTTGAAGACAAAAAAGTATCCATTGCTTGCAAACAACATTTCTCCCCTTGGGAAGAAACAAATTCATTGGTGTATCTAGAAGAAACTCCAACTTAAAAATAAGAGATGAGGGAATAAGTCTCATGAAAGATGATGCCTCCAAAAATTGCTCAAGTGTCCACATGTCACAATCAATAGATGCCACAAAATTAGGGACTCCATGCCTAATAAAAGAGTGACAATCCAAGACAATAGGACAACTTATCTTCAACAATTTTCAAAGTACAAAGGTGATGTAGGTGAAGAATATTCCTTGTGAATATTCTAAATTGTCTACCAACTGGCCTGCGCTAATGCCTATGATCGATATGATGTACAGACTGTCAGATCTGTACAGATTGTCAGATCTGTATAGACTGTCAGATCTGTATAGACTGTCAGATTTGTACAATATGAATTTGTACTATCATATAGATTCCAAATGAAATGTATGGATTTTTCCATGATAAGAATCTGAAAACCCTTGAAAATTGATAAATTTTTTCTATCTCCAAAATATAGTGTTATATGTCAAAACTCATTTCTTAGGCCTTATGAACATGATGGTGAGGTCTGCTTTGCACTAGGATGCATTGTATGCAAATTCTTGGTAAAAATCTCTAAAATGAGGGAAGAGAATTGTAGATCTGGTGTTCTGATACCATGTAAGAGTCACAAAATAGACTCAAGAGATACCCAGGATCACTTGAAATTAAAACAATCTTCCACAACAAGAGAGAAACAATAACAACACAATGTTGTCAAAGAATGATAATGATGTTTACAAGATACAAGATATACAATGTATGACCCATACATCTAATGTATACAATGAGAGCCCCTGCTTATATAGGCAAGGTTGAGACCTAGGGCATGTGATCATGACAATTATCTTAATCCTATGACATGAAACACAAATATTAAATGCCCTAAGTAAACTTAAACAGACAAGTGTGAATAGGACCTAATGTGGAACCAATTAGGTAATATACCATGTTCACACTAACAATGATCATACCCATCATATCGACCTCAACACCAAGGATTGACCTAAGTCGTCCCTTGTAATAAAAGGGAACAACACAAAAGAAGACCCAAAAAAGTCTTCCCACCACATCAATACCCTTAACACACCCTCAACATCCCAACCAACATCCACCATTGATACCCAAAATAAATTCAAAGCCTACACCAATCACTCAAAACATGGCTATATCCTAACCCACACTTATGCCAACATGTCCATCCCCAACTATGGCCACACTTCAAACCCCAACCGCATCCCTTCTAATGAGTCAAATCATCACTCACAATGTCAATAATACCAACACAACTACATCTCTCATCCCCTACTTCATGGCATTCCTTTTGATCTTGAATGGCAAGCCATGAAAGATGCCATTAATATTTTACAAGATGGGACACAACTTAAGTCCTATACATTTGAGGAGTTGTCCTTACTCCATCGATTGTTCCATCTCACAAGTCCCATTCTCCCATTTCTTAATAGTCCCAAAATTTTCCAAGTACAAAGGTAAGGGTGACCCTAGGAGGCCAAGCATTAGAATGGTTTCTCCACCAACCTAAATGATCCATTACCACTTTTTTGACCTTGTAGAGAAATTTGCAAAATATGTCTCTTATAATGTTGAACATGAATTGACAATGACAGACCTTTGTAATTCTAAATAATGGTCGGGGGAGGGTTTCTCATCCTTCCTCCAGCTAAACAATTGGTACACATTTTTATCACCAACCTCAACCTAGAATTGGCATTTCATTTGCAAGTACATCGTGTGACAACATTTGATGAGATCATTGAAAAGGGCATTCACATTGAAAAAACCCTTATTGTTAAAGGATTAATCAAACTCTATTCCAAAGACCAAAGTCAACTTGAAAAACCAAAATTATTTAGCAAAAACAAGAATATAGTTGGCGATGGGGTCACCAACTCTAAACATGTCCAAAACTTGCAACAACCTTCCTCAATGACAATCCCCTCTAGAAAACTCAAACAAGAGAAGAAGAAGAGACAATTCACCCCACTCAAAAAACTTATCCAAGTTCTCTTCCAAAAGATTATTAAAGCTAACATGACCACATATCCCCTCACCCAACCCTTTGAGGAAAACCAAACTAAACCATCATGGTTCCATGAGAATGAGTATTATGATTATCATCTTATTAAGGGTCATGTCACAGGAAAATGCATGAAATTGAAACATTATATCCAAGACCTCATTGATCATAGTGAAGTTGAAGTTGAAGGACCCTCTGATTCATCACCTAACAAAGACATGGGTATATACCAAAACACTTCTCCCAAACATGATCAATACTAATCAACACAAGAAAAATTAGGGCTAAAATTCTTGAATCCACAACATTAACTACCATAAAACTCCCTACAACTAGGATTATGTCATTGGAAACATTAAGCAATCCCATGAATGCATCCACACCATAAAAATCAAATCCTTTGACTGTGCCATTACCACTCGATAGGACAAAGTCACCATCCAAGGTCCACCTCTGGCTAATTTCCCCAAAAGAAATATGATCTACTTTACCACCTTGAGTGGACGCCCACCCAAATGTCCATTCTTGATCTCCACATATCATCCCCCACTCATTGTGATATCTTGAACTGCATTCTCTAGGACTCACATGTCTCTAATGACATTGATCTGTCCCACTTTCAAGCCCTCATTGGCCACCTTTCCATCAACCATCACCTAACCTTTAGCCCTAGAGACATGTCTCCATGAATCCCAGACATACCCAGCCCCTTCATATTGAAACCATCATATCCAAATGTAAAATTAAGAGTGCTCATAGATAATTGGTCAAGTCTAAACCTTTGCACATTTAAATTGGTACAATAGCTTGGATATTCAACAAAAGCCCTACATCCACAAATTATTAATATCAAGGCATATGACAATGCAGAAAGAGAATCAGTCGGTACTATCAACCTCCCTATAGACGTATGGCACATATTGTATCAAACCTTATGCCATGTCATCGACCTCAATCTCCCATACAACATCCTCCTTGGTTTCCCATGGATCCACACCATGTAGGTTGTCCCTTCCACTTACCACCAATACCTCAAATTTTCCTACAATGATTTGGAAGTAACTATCCCTGCTGACCCTCACCCATTCCAATATTATAAAATGCTAGAGGTCTAATTTAACAAATCTCACCATTGCCTAATCTCCAAGGTTGTGCCTAATCTTGCTTCCACCAAATCCACATCCTATGTTAACCTCAATGATCTCCCCTCCACTTCCACCAACCCAACCCCTAAAAAAGTATCCATCAAATCATCCCTTAAGATCATCAATAAAGGGTGTGGCAAGTACCAAATCCATGATGCCTTCCACATCGCCAAGCTCCCCCTTTCCCTTGATCCTATGGTCGTTCCTATACCACATCAAACAATCCTTTGAAAATGGTACAATACAAGCCTACTATTTTCATCCAAAATGGTTCATTGGTAGAAGAAACTATTGAAGGATCCAACAATACATGGATCTCCAATGATGAAGACTATGCATCCTATTTAAAGAGAACAAGTATCTCATACCACTATGTATGTGCCGCAACATGAAATACAAAGGCAAAGGCCTTGGCTTCCATGAGCAAGGCACCCTTGATCCTCTACAAGCAACACCAAATAGTGGAACTTATGGGATAGGGTATGTGCCTTGGGAAGAACAACCTGATACAACCATAATTCATACAAATGTGGTTGATGACACTTCTATGGTTCCTAAGAAAGCTTCATCCAATGAAGACATTGAAAGAACATCCATCTATAGCCTTTATGATGATCTTCCTACCACAGACTTATTCAATGATACCTTCATCCTCACTATTAACTTTGAACCCCCTCATCATGTGGCCCTAGATTGGGACCAACAAGCTCATACATCATATAAAGAAAAGGATCACAATGATTGAAGCAAGGAATCAAAATCAAGCACCAAATCCAAATCAATTGTAATAAAAATCCAACAAAAAATCAAAGTCAATCTAAAAGGTAACATCAATCCAAAAATCATAAGGAAAGAAAAAAAGCTATATGAATTCCACAAAAATGAAGAAATTAAGCACAATATGGCACAAAATCAAAAGGCGCACATTGCATACAACAAATTTCCACCACCTTCACAATATTCAAGATCTAGTAAGGTTGTTGGTCCTAATATCCAATCCTTGCTCCCCCAATTCATTCCCACTATCAAATCTAAAACCACCCTATCCCACTCCCAATAACTAAGTCATAAATCCAAATCCCACAACCCTGAATCCACAAGACTACACCTACCTTCTCGATCCAAGCCAACATCTATGAACCCACAATCCCAAGTCTGACATATCCTTGTAGCCACTCTCCATCATAGAGGTCATGATGGCACTTTGTCAAGGTGTTGACACTTAGATAAGGTTGAATCAGCTCCCCATGAGGCTCACAACAATATTTGTGGGTTGTACATCAGTCCCAAGATCCCAGACCATCAATTGCCCAAAATAGGACACTCTTAGCACAATATGATATGGGCATGCTCAACAGATACAACATGTTTTCATACTTAAGTAACAAAAACTTTAAAAAAATATATCAAAAATCCAAAAATTCAAAAAATAACAAAAGTAGAGAAATAATTTTGTCCAATAATGAAAACCATTTTTATGGCACCTTGGGAAAATACCATGATGAAAACTTGGAAAATAGGTGTCATGCATAGCATTAATCCTCCCTCATCTATGAGCACTCATCCCCCTTCATTTATTCCCCATCCTCCTCATTTCCCAATCTCCTCACCCCTCCCACCTTGGGTTGTTTTCTCAAGACTAGTCACCTCCTTTCTTCACATCCCCTCCATCCCCTTTCATTATTCCCACTACCCACTTTCATGAGCATCATTCTCCCCTCCCTTCATTGGGATTTATCAACCAATGTCCGGGCAAGTGTAAAAAGATGGGGAGCCAAAAAGGGGTCTTAAGTGGCCACTTTTTTTCTGAAATCAGGAAATGCTGGCCTTGGATGACAAATTGAGCATAGTTACACTCAAAATTTGGAGATGCAACCAAAACAATGTTCATAGTGCTCCAAGTCTACTTTCTAAACTACTATTTTTTTTTTTGAAAATGGTATGGATTAAGGGGTTAAAAAGAGGGAGCCACAGAAATTGGTGTTGTTTCTATCAAAAAAACATAACACAGCATGTTTTGTGGCTCCCTCAAAAGGTCAACATTTTTTTGGTATTTTTAAAATCGCTTCAATAAGAAATTAGCTAACAACATATAGTTTATGCCCAATTTTTTCTGATAATTTTTTGATGAATATTTAATTTTTTACTAATTTTCAAAGTGGACACATCCTAAAAAATAGAATTTTGGCCGTGCTACCCCTATAAATTTTGAAAACTAATTGAAAAACATTTTTTTTAATATGTGTAGAATGGAGTCTAGTTTCTAAATATGTAATTTTTTTAAAATTTCAATGAATGGTTAATCTACAATGAAAAAAAGACCAAACAGTGGTTTTTGCCCAAAAACGGACACACAAACAAAAGAAATTAAAGATGAAAGGCTTAACATTGTCAAAATGTGAAAAAAATTACATCGTTAAATAGCTAAGAGAAAGCCTAACATTACCCAGGTGTTCGATTTGTTCAACCTTGAAACACGTGCAAATCTGAGGGTTAGCATGAACAAAATTATGTGAAATCCTGTAGAATATGTAAAAACATGTCTCTGGACATTGGGAAGGCACTCCAAGCCTTTGGGTTGGAAATCCAAAGCAAATCCAAAGCCTAAGGCTTGGGATTCCCAAAGCAAAACATAACGTGAGTGCATTATAATGTGCTCGCGTTATGTTTTGTTTTGCATTTTTTTCTTTTTTGCAAAAGTTTGCTCAATGTTTGTCATGTTTGACATAACGCGAGCACGTTATAACATGCTCACATTATGACCCCCTTGGATTTTTTTATGTTCAAGGTTATTAATCATGTATGTATGTATGTATGTATGTATGTATGCCTATATGTATGTATGTGTACTTATATGTATGTATGTATCTATCTATGTGTGCCTATAGGTATGTATGTATGTATGTATGTATTGTGTCGAGGGTAGAGGGTAGAGATGGAGATGAGGCAGATAGGGGAGGAGAGGGGTGGATAAGGGTTGAGGGTTTAAGGTCAAGAGGTATTAGGGTTTAGGGTTGAGGGATTAAGGTTTAAGGTTGAGGGTTGAGGGTTGAGGGTTTAGGGATAGGATTTAGAGTTTAGGGATAAGGGATTAGAGTTTAGGACCTTGAGGAATTAGGGTTTAGGGTTGAGGCTTTAGGGATAGTGTTTAGGGTTGAGGGTCGAGGGATTAGATTTAAGGTAGAGTGTTGAGGGTAGAGGGATTAGGGATAGGGTTTAGGGTTGAAATTTTAGGGTTGAGGGATTAGGGTTTAAGGTATAGTGTTGAGGGTTGAGGGTTTAGGGATAGGGTTTAGGATTTAAGGTTTAAGTGTTGAGGGTTGAGGATTTAGAGATAGGGTTTATGGTTTAGGGATAAGGGATTAGGGTTTAGGGTTTAGGGATTAGGGTACCATAAATTATAATTAGGGATTAGGGTTTAGGGTTTAGGGATTAGGTATTAGGGTTTAGGGTTAAGGGATTAGGGTTTAGGGTTTAGGGATGTACAATTAAGAGGTACCATAAATAAACTAGAATTTAGGCAGGGTTGGGAAAATTTTGTGAATCATCATGGGCTAGAGATTGGAGATTTTGTTGTGTTCAAGTACATATCCAAGTCATAATTTAAGGTTAAGATATTTCAAAGAATAGGGTGTGTGAAAAACATCAATGCTCTTCAGCTTATGAATACCAACATTGATACAAATAAAAGATGCCCTTCTTCTAACAGAGGATTTAGTTCAAGTCAACCGATGGGTAGTAAGTTGTTGAATGAGTTCGTTTAATGGGCGTGCCTCCTTCTTCAAAGTTATGCTTGGAGACTTTACACAAAAATTGGTAACTCTATACATTATTTTCCTTTCTTTTATTTCATGTACATTGTTAAGAACTTGTAAAATCTAATTATGTAATGTGTTTATGGTAGTGCATTCCTCCTGCATTTGTTTCATAGTTTATAGACAACATAGACGAACATATGGTGTTGTAAGGCCCAGGTGGGCAGAAGTGGGATGTGCAATTAGGGGGTACCATAAATAAATTGGAATTTAGGAAGGGTTGGGAAAATTTTGTGAATCATCATGGGCTGGAGATTGGAGAGTTTGTTGTGTTCAAGTACATATCCAAGTCATATTATAAGGTTAAGATATTTCAAGGAACAAAGTGTGTGAAAAACATCAATGCTTTTCAGCTTATGAATACCAACATTGATACAGATAAAAGATGCCTTTCTTCTAACAGAGGATGCAGTTCAAGTCAACTCATCATGGGCTGGAGATTGGAGATTTTGTTACATGTTCAAGTATATATCCAAGTCATATTTTAAGGTTAAGATATTTCAAAGAACAGGGTGTGTGAAAAACATCAATGCTCTTTAGCTTATGAATACCAACATTGATTGAAATAAAAGATGCCCTTCTTCTAACAGAGGATGCAATTCAAGTCAACCAATGGGCAACAAGTTTTTGATTGAATTGGTTTAATGGGCGTGCCTCCTTCTTTAAAGTTATTCTTGGAGACTTTACACAAAAACTAGTAAATCTATACATTATTTTTCATTCTTTTATTTCTTCTACACTGTTAAGAACTTGTAAAATCTAATTGTGTAATGTGTTTATGGCAACGCACTCCTACATTTGTTTCACATTTTATAGACAACACAAACAAACATATGGTATTGCAAGGCCCGGGTGGGCAGGAGTGGGATGTGCAATTAGGGGGTACCATAAATAAACTGGAATTTAGGCAAGGTTGGGAAAATTTTGTGAATCATCATGGGCTAGAGATTAGAGATTTTGTTGTGTTCAAGTACATATCCAAGACATATTTTAAGGTTAATATATTTCAAAGAATAGGGTGTGTAAAAAACATCAATGCTCTTCAGCTTATGAATACCAACATTGATACAGATAAAAGATGCCCTTCTTCTAATAGAGGATGCAGTTCAAGTCAACTCATCATGGGCTAGAGATTGGAGATTTTGTTACATGTTCAAGTACATATCCAAGTCATATTTTAAGGTTAAGATATTTCAAAGAACATGGTGTGTGAAAAACATCAATGCTCTTCAGCTTATGAATACCAACATTGATACAGATAAAAGATACCCTTCTTCTAACAGAGGATGCAGTTCAAGTCAACTCATCATGGGCTAGAGATTGGAGATTTTGTTACATGTTCAAGTACATATCCAAGTCATATTTTAAGGTTAAGATATTTCAAAGAATAGGGTGTGTGAAAAACATCAATGCTCTTTAGCTTATGAATACCAACATTGATACAGATAAAAGATACCCTTCTTCTAACAGAGGATGCAGTTCAAGTCAACTCATCATGGGCTGGAGATTGGAGATTTTGTTACATGTTCAAGTACATATCCAAGTCATATTTTAAGGTTAAGATATTTCAAAGAACAGGGTGTGTGAAAAACATCAATTCTCTTTAGCTTATAAATACCAACAATGATACAAATAAAAGATGCCCTTCTTCTAACAGAGGATGTAGTTCAAGTCAACCAATGGGCAACAAGTTGCTGATTGAATTGGTTTAATGGGCATGCCTCCTTCTTCAAATTTATGCTTGGAGACTTTACACAAAAACTGGTAAATCTATACATTATTTTTCATTCTTTTATTTCCTTTACACTGTTAAGAACTTGTAAAATCTAATTGTGTAATGTGTTTATGGCAGTGCATTCCTTCTACATTTGTTTCACAGTTTATAGACAACACAGATGAACATATGGTGTTGCAAGGCCCCAAGTGGGCAGGCCCCAAGTGGGCAGGAGTGGGATGTACAATTAGGGGGTACTATAAATAAACTAGAATTTAGGTAGGGTTGGGAAAGTTTTTTTTATCATCATGGGCTGGAGATTGGAGATTTCACTATGTTCAAGTACATATCCAAGTCATATTTTAAGGTTAAGATATTTCAAAGAACAGGGTGTGTGAAAAATATCAATTCTCTTCAGCTTATGAATACCAACATTGATACAGATAAAAAATGCCCTTCTTCTAATAGAGGATGTAGTTCAAGTCAACCAATCGGCAACATGTTGCTAATTGAATTAGTTTCTGATGAAGAAAACAATGATGTTGTTGAAGAAATTGAAGAAAATCAAAATTGTAAGTCTAATTAAATTTATTTCAACTTTCAAAGTAGGCATTTGAATTGTAGCTTTACCTGGAGGATTGGTATAACAAAAACTTAATTATGTTACAGGCCTTTCTTTGAAGAACCCTGGACATTATGGACCCTATCATCTAGAAAAGCACATGATAGTGAACTCTGCCCCACCTTTCAAATCAAATATTTACCTTTTTATTCAATGAAAATCAAGTCACAGAATGTAAACGACCATGCATACTAGTAAGATCAAATTCTCTGCCTTCAATTCTTATTACTCTTACTTTATTAAGAGAAGAGTGTCAAAAAGAATGGGCAAATAATTGTAAGCTAACATAAGGCAAAGCAATTTTGTTATTACATTTTTCTGAGGGATCTCTAATAGTCTAATATAATGCAGTCTTCTATAATATGAACATCTGCATTTGTGTGAATGCTAAGCTTTAATAGTAGAGTATTAAATCAATGCAATCAGCTATTTATTGGGTTAAAATAACTTAGTTTTTGTAATGGTTTGGGAATGCAGGAGTTGCCAAAAATAGGTGAATGTCCTCTACAATTACCAAGAGAAAAAAACTTAGTAGTTCTTGTGGATAGAGCCAGTAAACAATGGGAGATTATTTGCCTATTTCATAACAATATACCTGCCCTAAGTGCAGGGTGGGTATATTTTGTACGCCATAATAATATCAAGGAGACATTTACATCTTTGAGCAGGTGTATAGCAAGAAACATAGATTTTTGTTTAGAGTTCATATAGATTGAAAGATAAAATAAGGATCCTTTTGAAAGAACTTCTAGGAGGGAAAAGACAGGCCAAAGATAAAAGGAGAAAATTATATACAAGAAAAGATCTTCATGAGGATTGTAATATTTTGTTTAAAACAAACAAAAATTAGTTAATTAAAAATAGAAAATCAAGAAAGAAACAGTACTAAAATGTATAGTTACTGATATCTAAAATGTATAGTTACTAATTTTTAAAAACTAATTGATTTTTATGGCCAAAGTTGTTTATTTTATCTAGTTGAAGGTTTTAATTACACCTAGGTTATACATTGGGAGCAGATGTGTGCACATTTTTATAGCCCTAATTTAAATTCAAGCAAATAGGTGGAGAGAGTATGCTGATCTTTTAAAAAAATCTTAATTAAAAAACATTCACTTAATTTTGACCAAGGGTTTTGATTTCAACCATTCATTGCCCACTATGGATGTACCCCAATGCAAAGCTTCTCTCATAATGATCATCCTTCTGATTTCAACTGTTAATTACTCACTATGGATGTACCATACATAAAGCTTTTTTCATAGTGTGTACACCTATTGGCACAATGAACCCCAAATGGGCCAGAAAAACATGCCATATAACATTACTAAGACATTACAGAAAACTTAAATTAGGATTTACTATAGACATGTATAATTAAAAAGGGAATGAAGAAAAATACTTTAAAACTAATTTCTAAAATTACCAAAAAAGTTTAGAGCCATTTTTCTGACATATTCTTGAGAACTTAGATATATTTAAGAGAAGAGTGTCAAAAATTATGGGTTTAACAACCTAACATAAGGCAAAGTAGTTTTGTTGGGTTTAGGGATAGGGTTTAGGGTTTAGGGTTAAGGGATTAGGGTTTAGGATTGAGGTATTATGGTTTAAGGTATAGTGTTGAGGGTTGAGGGTTTAGGGATAGGGTTTAGGGTTGAGGGATTAGGGTTTAGGGTTGACGGATTAGGGTTTAATGTCTAAAGTTGAGGGTTTAGGAATAGGGATAGCATTTAGGGTTTAGGGATGAGGGATTAGGGTTGAGGGTATATAATAAATAAACTAGAATTTAGGTAGGGTTGGGAAAATTTTGTGAATCATCATGGGTTGGAGATTGGAGATTTTGTTGTGTTCAAGTACATATCCAAGTCATATTTTAAGGTTAAGATATTTCAAACAACAAGGTGTGTGAAAAATATCAATGCGAGCTCTAGCTTATGAATACCAACATTGATACAAATAAAAGATGCCCTTCTTCTAATAGAGTATGCAGTTCAAGTCATCCAATGGGCAACAAGTTGCTGAATGAATTGGTTTCTGATGGGGAAAACAACAATGATGTTGAAGCAATGGAAGAAAATCAAAATTAGGGTTGGGGGTTGAGAGATTAGGGTTGAGGGTTGAGGGTTGAGGCATTAGGGTTTAGGGTTTAGGGTTGAGGGATTAGGGTTTAAGGTTTAAGGGTTTAAGTGTATCTAGGGGTTGAGAGTTTAGGGTTTAAGGGTTTAAGGTTTGAGGGATTAAGGGTTTAAGGATTGAGGGATTAGGGTTTAAGGCATAGTGTCAAGGGTAGAGGGTTTAGGGATAGGGTTTAGAGTTGAAGGTTTAAGGGTTGAGGGTTGAGGATTTAGGGCTGAGGGTTAAGGGATTAGGGTTTAAGTTATAGTGTCTAGGGTAGAGGATTTAGGGATAGGGTTTAGGGTTTAAGGTTTAAGGGTTGAGGGTTGAGGCTTTAGGGATAGGGTTTAGCATTTAGGGTTTAGGGTTAAGGGATTAGGGTTTAAGGTATAGTGTCGAGGGTAGAGGGTTTAGGGATAGGGTTTAGAGTTTAAGCTTTAAGGGTTGAGGGTTTAGGGATAGGGTTTAGGATTTAAGGTTTAAGGGTTGAGGGTTGAGGCTTTAGGGATAGGGTTTAGGGTTTAGGGTTAAGTGATAGGGTTTAGGGTTTAGGGTTGAGGGGTTAGGGTTTACGGTTTAAGGTATAGTGTTGAGGGTTGAGGGATTAGGGTTCAACCCTCAACACTATACCTTAAACCCTAATCCCTCAACCCTAAACCCTAATCCCTCAACCCTTAAACCTTAAACCTTAAACCCTATCCCTAAACCCTCTAGCCTTGACACTATACCTTAAACCCTAATCCCTTAACCCTCATCCCTAAAGCCTCAACCCTTATCCCTTAAACCTTCAACCTGAAACCCTATCCCTAAACCCTCTACCCTTGACACTATGCCTTAAACCCTAATCCTTCAACCTTTAAACCCTAATCCTTCAACCCTTAAACCCTCAACCCTTAAACCCTTAATCCCTCAACCCTTAAACCCTTAAACCATAAACTCTCAACCCCTAGATACCCTTAAACCTTAAACCCTTAAACCCTATATCCTATACACTTAACCTTGGAAACTCAACCTTGAACATTATCCCTCAACCTTCAAACCTCTACCCTATACCATATACCATCAATCCTATAGTTATGCCCTAAACCCTAAACCCTCATTCATATGCCTTATACCCTCAACCTTAAACCCTATACCCTATATCTTAGACACTTAACCTTGAACATTATCCCTCAACTGTAAACTCGCAACCCTCTACCCTATACCCTCAACCATATACGTAAGCCCTAATCCATCAATCCTCAACCATATACTTTAAACCTTGAAACCTACACCCACAAACCCTCATCCCTATACCCTATAACCTCACCCTTATACCCTCAATCCTTATCATAAACCCTAAGTTCCCAATATACTAAACCCTAATCCTCATACCTTACACACTTAATCTTATACACTCAACAAGCTGAATATTATCCCTCAACTGTAACCCTCTACCCTCTACCTATTACTTAAGCCCTAATCCCTCAACCCTCAACCCTATACCTTAAACCCTAAACCCAAAAACCTCAACCCTAAAAACTATACGGGCTCAGGTCCTTATATACCCTAAACCCAAAACCCTTACATACATACATACATACATACATACATACAACCATACATACATACATACAACCATTAATACATACATACAAGCATACATACATACAAGCATGCATACATACAATCATACATATAGGCATACATACATACAATTTGGCATACATCAATACATACATAAATACAAATATATATACAAACATACATACATCAAACATACTTAAAAAACTTGAACATAAAACATTCAATAAACAACCTCAAACTTGACAAAAATTGGGCAAACTTTTGCAAAAAAGAAAAAAATGCAAAGAAAGTAATAATGCGCTCATGTTATAGCGCGAGTGCATTATGGTTTTTTTTGGCTCAGCAACACCAAGCCATAACGTGAGTGCGCTATAACACAAGCAGTTTATAACACGCTCGCGTTATGTCTTTTTAAAACGTTTTAAGAATTTTGGCCACTTTTTGGCCCCCCATCTTTTTGCACCCGCCTGTCCCTCCACCATGACACTTCTCTCATCTACTCATCTCCTTCCACTCCCCTCATTCACTATCTCCCACTCACACATGTGCCCTAATTTTTCTCTATACTGGGGGCATCCCCTCACCGACTCATACTTGGGAAAGGTATCTAGACATATAGCTTTCACGTGGTACCAACCTAGATCTACCTCCACACAATTCACTATCCCAACCCATTCACACCCACAAGCCCTCCAACTATCCTTACCACATTTTCCAACTCTCCTATGACATTGCCCCTTCCACACCCTTAGGTCATGGCTTCCCTCTTTACTAAGGCAAAATGCATTATGTTACCCCACTTATCTATTCCTTGTTGGGAACTATCCTATCCTTTCCCTTACCCAAACCCTCACCTAATAATCTGCCCTTCATTCTCTACCCCCCTTGGCTTCAGCATTACACCCTTGGACAATCTATTTTTTTGTGTTTTCTTTTCTTTTTGTTAAATTTTGATTGCATGTGCATGTGTGTGTTTGTGTGCACTTAACTATATTGTCCCACAATGCACAATGACAAGATCTTCATAATCTATCATATTATGGTGTGTTTTGGCTATGTGTTCACTAGGGCATGATGCTATTTGCATTTTGTCTAATTGAGTTTGTCCTTCATGCACTTGGATCCATTATATCATGATGCATAATTCCAGTGCTACAACAAATCGAGGTTACTCTCTTGCATAGATATTTTCTTCGCTACATGTACCTATCATCACACACACATCCATCACATCATATCTTACTATTTATAACATCATTTCTTCCATCACATTTCTAGCATTATCACATTTCTATCAATATCTATTCTATCACATATCTATCCTATCTCATTCATCATCTATTCTATTCTATCATATTCTATCACATTTCTATCCATTCCATCATAATATCCATTTATATTCTATCACATTCATTTATATCCATTATACCATGTCCTATTACCAAAATAGAAAGCATAAATGAAACATAATCACAATAGCCATAATGAAACATATGTGCGCCCATAACAATCACAATCTAATATAACAACACATCACATCAACATTGTGACATCCATCTGTATGTCACATCCATATGTGTATATATATATATATGAAAAATGGTGTGTACAAAATATCAATAAATTATACATGGTTGTTTCATAAGTACATCATCTAAAATAGCACATGGCCTCATCATACATCCATCTCCACACTATGTGTAGTCATGCACAACTACCAATATCTCAATCCCTCTTGCATTTACCCCTAGGCAAGGGCACTACAACCCACAACACCCTCACCTATCTCTTTATATGCCCTCAGGTAGCGACACAATAGCCTATAGTAGCCACACTGATCCATTTTATGCCCTTAACCAGGGGTGCTATATCCCGTAGTACCCTTTCCTATCTCTTTGTATGCCCTCAGGTAGGGGTGCTATGACATGTAGCACCTTTATCGATCCATTCTATACCCTCAGGAAAGGGTGCTATGTCCCATAATACCCTTGCCTATGTCTTTCTATGCCCTCGGGCTAGGGAACTATGGGCTATAGCACCCTCACCTATTTCTTTTCATGCCCTTAGGAAAGGGCACTTAGGATTGTAGTGTGTCTACTGATCCATTCTATTCCCTTAGGCAAGGGTGCTATAGCATCTAGTGCCCTCACCTATCTCTTGTTACACCCTCAAGTAGGGGTGCTATGATTCGTAGCACCCTCACCTGTCTCTTTCTATACCCTCAAGTAGTGGTGCTACAATCTATAGTACCCTCACCTATCTCTTTTTATGCCTTTAGGTAGGGATGCTACACACCTTGGTGTTTATGTAATCAACTTGTAGGTGGTCTCCTTCTTAAGGGCATAACTTTTGCATACAAACTTTGTTTTTCATGTTCTTATATGCATTGGAAAGTTAATTCAATGAAATTTCCTACCATCAACATAAAAAACCCATTCATAAAAATCAAAACTTTTAGGGACCTCAATATCTTACCCTAAATCAAGGTCTAAAGCACACCATCATCACACTCCCTCTAGATCTTGAATCTTAAACACATCATCATGAAATCAAAATCACTCTAAATTCCCTAAATTCCTAGACCTTGTGAATCTAATCAAATCTAAAATTTAGACCCTAATCCAAACCCTAATCAATATCATCCTTCCAACCCTACTCCAAACCCTAACCAATATCATCCTTCCAATCCTACTCCAAACCCTGATCAATATCATCCTTCAAATCCTAATCTACATCCTAATATGCTTCATTCTACCAACACTAATCTATTCCATTATACCAACCCTAATCCAAACCCTAATCAGTATCATCCTTCCAATCCTACTCAAAACTCTAATTCATTCCATTCTTCCAATCCTAATCCATACCCTAATCAATATCATCCTTCCAATCCTCATCCCAAACCCTAATCCACCCCATCTTTCCAATCCTAATCATCTCCATTCTCTTCTCCATCCTATCATCTTACATCCCAACCTTCATGAATCTACCCATCCCCCCTTCCTTCAACCTATCCAACTCCCTCCAATCCATCTTTTATCCATGGATCTCCTTTTTGAGAGACCACCTAGGTCCCCGTAAACCTTCCTACTCTCCGAAGGGGGCATCACTAAACTATTCTACCACTAGTCCCACCTCAACTAACCCATTTTCTAACCTCCATTCTTCTAAGTGATTGGGGAATTCTACCACTAGTCCCATCTCACTAAGTGTCTATGCTTATCTTCTTTGAAATGACATAACTTTGTGACACCGTCTCAAAGAGGGGAAAAATATAGACACCCTAAAGTCACCTCATCAATTTCCTACAATTATTCCCAAATTAACCATTTTCATCCATTTAATCCCATGTGACTAATTTAATGTCACAATTAATTAATATGACTAATTTAATCACTTTTCCCCCATCATAATTAACTTGTGTTCACATCTCTAAGGTTAATTAATTAAATACACACAATTAATTAACCTTAGTCTAACTATTCCTCTAACTAATTAATTAGATAATACATGATTATCTAAATAATTAGGCTAATTAATCACACTCTCTAATTTCCTCTAATTAAAAATTCCATCCTATTTCACTAAAAGCCAAAAGACATTGTCTTTTAATCTCCATCATCAATTTCAAATTCAAAAATCAATCTGGGCCCTCTATTTTCACACATGCCACTTTCCTCCACTCCTTGCTCACACATGTGTGAGCATATTACATGAGTCAATCTTGAACCTTGATTTCATCCTTCCATCTCCACCATCCAATTGCATTATTCTCCTTCTTCCACATGTTTGCATCCCCTTTCATCCTACACTTTAAGGTAATCCTGACCCTCCATCTTGCATGAGGCCTCTCATCACACCACTTAACACAAGGCTAATGAGTATCCTCTTGAAATCAATTGCAACTGTTGATTTCATCTTTCAATCATAATTGTTGATTTCATCTTTCAATCATAACTGTTGATTTCATCTTCTAATCACAAACATCTATTATCCCATGGGAAAGTATATTTAAGGAGGCTTACTGAAAGGATTTCATCATGCATTCTCATAGTATCCACATGTTATCAAATTGAGCAATATCGCAGCACTTGACCATCCACATTATATCTTAGCACATCAACTTAATCTTTGGAGCACATCCACAACAACAATGGAGGTATAATGTGTTTGATATTTTTATGTCTTTGCATTATAGCTTAGCTTCCATTATTGCTCAAACTGAAAGTAGGTGTTAGAATTGGATTGTGAGCTTGTTTGCATTGCTTTGTGTCTTGCTTGCATTGTTTTAATCCAATTTTAACCTCTCCAATTATAAAATCTAAATTTTCACTTTAGTAAAATAATTTTCTCAATCATGTATGCTTTGATGGGTGTCCATATTACATGTAATCCATTATATGCTTTTACAGTGATTTTGGTGAAATAGTTCATATGTTATTATGGCTGAGCCTCCACATTTTGAAGATGTATGAAACATTTTACAGGTTTTGTCCAAGATTCTAATATTAGATATGTCTATCATGGTTTTTATAGCTATAACACTTGACTAATAATTTTTTTTGTATTCTTTATGCTTTGATGATGGTTTACACTATGTTCTAGAGCTCAAATTTTGACATAGACTAAGAAAATGATAATAAAGCTCATGTAATCAACCTTTATACCTTATATTTTTGTAAGTTGTTTAAAGTTTCCAGTTTGTCATAGGCCACGAGAATGTTGGTAAAAGAGGTTATTTAGTCTAGCTTTATGGATGCTAGTTTCATTTGATTGAGTGTTTGTGTGGCATTTTAAACCAGCCATTTTATGATTATCTTATCATCATATTTTATGAGATCACATTCATGTTCATACACCCTATCTATGCTTCTAGATTTTGCATGCATATCTACCATATTATTTGCAACTACAACATATGCCAAAAATCTATTCTCAAGGATGCTTCAATGGGTATCCATATGTGTAGGCCACAAGGATGATTGCATAGGTTGTAGAACTTGTTTTTACACAAGCTAATTATTCTTCCTTGAAAGTTTGAAAAGATTTTTCAAAAAATCCATTTGTGAAAATCATGCTAGCTACGTTGGTTTAAGACATTAAAGAGCCTTTTCTAGAGATTCATTAGTGGACTTTATTTTAATTTTCAAATTCCTTGCAATAATTGGAAGTTTTCTTTTTTCATTTATATGTACTCAATAATTCTTTTATTGGGTGTAATTAAAATAATATTCAATTATATGAGCTCATAAATTTATGCAAATATATTCCTAATTTCCAACTAGCATTATTCAGGATGGTTATTTAAGCTTCTTAGATATGGTTAATTGTTTATAATCATAGTAATATGTTTGAGGATGGTTACTTACCACCTCTTACATGTACTCATTGCATACTTAAAAAAAAAATTATCATTTTTTACTACCTCTTACTTGTCTTAATTTATATTTTTATAACTAATTTGAATGGCAATAGTTTCTCACCACCTTCTTCATGTAGTTATTTATAAACTAGGTTTTAAGATTTTTTTTTTGAATATTTATGTTTAGTGGACTTGTAATTAAATATTTCTTTACAGGCTATGGCATCACTTTCACCAACTACAGAGGTCATTGAAATTTATAGTACAAATAATGATGTGAACATGGAAAGTGTGCTTCCAACAATGGATGGTTGGTTTGCTCACTAAACTTGACTTATGTTTAAATTCTAATAGTACCAAACTTGATCAAATTGATGTTGAACACCTTGCATCAAATATTGCGGTCAATTTCTCTAAGATTTTGCATCAAATGAAGGAAACAAATATGGCTACTCTAAATGTAGAAGAATTAGATATTCAATCATTCCAAGATACTTTGAATGAATTCTATTATACATGCTCTTAGATTTTGCAACAAATGAAGAGAACAAATATAGTTTCTTTAAACGTAGAAGAACTAAATATTCAATCATTTCAAGATACTTTGAATGAATTCCATTATACATGTGAGAAAGTAGATGGATTCTCCAACTTCATGATATAATTGTTCAACAATCAGAGATTTGAAATAGGTTGTGGTCCTTTTAAACATGCACTTGAAAACTATGTAGATAATATGTAATGCAGTGTTAATGTTTGGGCATAACTATGGTAACAATGTTTAGAGTTGTATATGATGTAAAAAAATAAAACCATTAATAATTATCTCTAGTGTATGGTTTATATAATGTGCATTTGGCTACATTAATTTATGAGTATTTTCTTTATAAAATGACATACAAATACCTACTATTGCTTTCTTTATTAACATATAGAACATTTTCTTCAAATTAGTATGTCCATTTCCATTATTTATGTTTGAGTAATAAACAATGAGATGAAATATATATCTAGGCTCCTATTTAAACTCACATCAAATTATTCAAACCCTAAACTTTTCTTTGATTATTTACATTGTGGCCCTCACTCCTCATTAAATATTACTCTTTCCACTTGTACACACACACATCTCTCACACTCAGTCCTTCCTCAAATGACAAGAATATTGACTACATGAGAAATAAGTAGCCTTCTCGAAGGTAAAATTGATCTTTGTCCTTCTCTCCAAATATTATCCTTGGAGCCTATCAACATCGTGCAATCTACTAGCTTGAAATACTACTTACAACTCTTTGATGGAATGCACTCACATCATTCTCTCCTTGAAAAATATAAAAAACTTGATAAAATGAGCACTCCCACAAAGGGGTCTAGATTGTCCAAATAATAGAGTATACTTGCAAGGTTTCTAAAAAAATTATGTATGCAAATGCACTTTCCTACTTTCATCTATTCTAGCACCCTCCTTTCTACTTATGTACATTCGTTTGTGGCTCTTTTCTAATTCTATGAAAGTTTAGGGCTATTGTTGTTATATCCATGGAAGTGGTTGGCATGGATACAAGCATAATTGGGTCTCCTCTTTACCTTGCACATGCTCTCATTGACCAGTTGTCAGCTAGCTCCCAACTTGAGAAGGGATGATTCTTATCCCAATCATGTTCTTTAGAAAATGATACAAATGTTTCTATTCCAAAGTTTGTTCATTCAAACTCAATCATCCTAATCAAGGAATTGACAACTTACCATTAACAATGGTCCATACAGGGTCAGGCATTAGCAAAATCAATGCTCCATGAATTTCAAAATGCTAAAGGTGAAGGGAAAGTTTTTCTTAGTTCTTGCTTATGACCTTGTTCATTAATTGATGTATTCTATATATTTGATGGCTAGGACTCTTGAGGATGGTTGTTTATCACCTCTTAGTTGTTTCTTATGAACTTAATATTTTTTATACTAACATGTTTCAATATTTTGAATATACTTATTCTATTTTACTAAAAAAACAATTATTTAGTGCATATTTTATGACACTTTTAATATTGTATTAAACTTATATTTGTATAAGGTAGTCCAAGATAGGTCAATCTTATATATTCATTGCATTTTGTAAGAGTTATATAAATAATGTTTTCTACTATATTTTAGTTCTAATTATTCATCTCTATGTAATTATTTATGGAAGATTTGAGTTTGAATTTTTGATAAATAATTCTAAATACTTTTGTAATACATTGACCCCTACAAATTAAACTACTATACATGTATATTTGCAATGATTTTAGTTTTATTTTCCACCTTTACCAATTAAGTATTCTTAATTTCTAGAAAGTATGTGAAGTAAGTGTAATTTACTTTTGAGTTAGTAGATGATGTTAAAATATATTAGTATTTATACTCTATGGAATGGTATGATAATTGCTACTTATTCATGATTATCATATTTAAAATAAACGCATAATAAATGAAATAAAACCATTTGAATGAACATGGTTTTTTAATGTATTTAAGATTTTATTTCATAGATATGTTGTTGGTAGAATTTATGATCATTTGATCCTATGTGCATGCTTTAAATGTGCTTGGATTAGAAGATATTAAATATAAACAATTGATGCAGGAGCATCCGAAAGCATTCAAATCAGTTGGGACAGTTAACAATAAGTTGCAAAGTACCGAGAGAGTGACCTTGGCGATTACTGCATTTGACTACCTTTGTATATCAGAGGCTAAGGAGTTGGACTTAGCATATAGACATCATCATCTACAATATATCCAAAATTTAGATCATTTGGGTTTGATTCCAAAGAGATATCAATATCAAAAGATTACCTCCTTTTACCTATTTTCAAAGAGCAGAGCCGACAATGTTCAGTGAAGTCTAATCGGCTTGCGGGGCAATTCTGTGACTTATGGAGCTTAAAGAAACATTATTCAATGAAGTATAGGACCTAGCTAACCTTCATGGGGATCTACATGAAGTTTTATGTACCAACGAATCAATTCCTTATGTTTAGGTCCAACCTATCCGTGTACACACATTTCATACTAGCCGTTGCAATTAGGCCAACTTGATAATGATTTGAAGGCTTGTAGAGGATATAAATGAGGGATAATGATTTTCTACAAAGCACTAGTGATGAAATGATCAAGTATGTAAATTTATGAAGCAAGATCATAAGTGTTTTAATCTCAAGAAGCAGAAGTGAAGTAGAGAGCATAGCAGAGAGTAGAGGAAGTTGCAGAGTAGAGGATTGATAAGCAGATAAAGGAAATCATGCAACAGTGTTGTTATATGAATGTTTTGTAACCCTGGACTATGTCCTAGCACCTGTAAAGCATGAGTGGCATATTTAATGTGTTTTGAGATCATAATATCAGAGGAATGTGCTTTGAAGGCTGGGTTTTTCCCTTTTAGGGTTTTCCCAGGATATATCTTGTGTCATGTTCTTATGAATGTCTCTTTCTTTCTGTAGTTATTTATTTACTTCAATTGCATCTCTAATTGATCAAGCTATTAGTTTTTTAAGGTTACAAGGTTGGACAGTCCCTCATCGGACCCTTCTACCCTGACTGCATCAAGTGCTCAGAGTAGAGAGAAGAGGAAGTTGCAGAGCAGAGGATTGATAAGAAAACAAAGGAAATCATGCAAGAGTGTTGTTATATGAATGTTTTGTAACCTTGGGCTATGGCCTAGCATCTGTAAAGCCTGAGTGGCATATGTAATGTGTTTTGAGATCATAATATAAGCGGAATGAGCTTTGAAGGCTGGGTTTTTCCCTTTTAGGGTTTTCTCAAGATATATCTTGTGTCATGAGTGTATGAATGTCTCTTTCTTTCTATTGTTAACTATTTACTTCTATTGCATCTCTGATTGATCATGTTGTTAGTTGATTAAGGCTGCAAGGCTGGATAGTCCCTCATCAGACCCTCCTACCTTGAAGACAATGTTGAAAGAAGTGTGAAACCCTAGAAGTAACAAGTGTCATCGTTGAAGAAGATCAAGGCAAGAAACATTTGGGTAAGCTTTTCAAAATTAAGTTGCTTATAATTTGATTTGTTTCAATGGGGAAGATTGGAAAAAGGATGAAGAAAGAGAATGAAACCCTAATATGCGAAAAGGATATTTTGGAAGAAGAATTGTACGAAATCAAGAAGTGTAATTCAGAATTGATGGAAAGGATAAAAGAACTAGAAGACAAATATGATGCTCTTGAAGAAGAACTAAAAAATGTAAAAAGGAGGAATGAAGATTTAGAAGTAGAGATGAAGTTGTTTGAGGATATTGAAAAGAGATTTGAAGAATTGGAAGAAGGATTCAAGTTGTTTGGGAAGGTGGAAAAGAGGAACAGAGATCTAGAAGAAAGTTTGGAAGAGCTGAAAGAGGAAAATAGTCTACAGAAGGAGATATCTGAATTGAAAGAGTAGATGGATCAATTGGAACAGTCACTTGTAGCATGCAAAAGAGAGAATGAAAGTCTGAGATCTAAGCCTGAGTTTTGTGATGTTTCTTGTGATACTAATGATTTGTGTGATGCCACAGAAGTTTCTTTAGAAAGTGAGATTGAAGATGACAATGTAACTAAACCTGCAGCTGTTGGTGATGGAATTCATTTCAAAATCATGCAAAGAATGGGATATGAAGGAAAAGGATTGGGAAAGCATCAACAAGGAATTACAAAACCTATTAAACCAATAATCAGATCAAGAAGTCAAGGCCTTGGATATGACAGAGGTAAGGATGTTGTTGCAAATTCAAACAAGTCAAATTAGGGAAGAAGAGGTATGTATTGTTCACATTGTAATAGACATAGACATGAAAAGGAATTGTGTTGGGATCTACATCCTTGTAAGTTTTGTGGATTAAGGAATCATTCTGAAAAGATGTGTTGGAATAAAATGAGAAGGAGAAAGCCTATGATAGATTGTATGCAGATGGATTTGTTGTTATATGGAGCCTAACTAGACTAGGAGGTTAAATTTACCCCACTTTTATTAGTGTGGTTTCCCCCCAAATTATCTAATGGGGTCAAGGGGCAGTACCCCTTGCGGGGTCCAAGGGCAGTGCCCTTGGTGCACTCCCTATCGTGATACAGGATGGGCTCAAGGGGTAGCGGCCCCGAAACTTCCAATGATTTTTTATTATTTTATAAAGGTGTCAAGAGTTATTTTTCTATTGGCCAACATTAAAAAAAACCCTATTTTTGTAACCTACATAAGGCTTGATAAAAGCAGCTAAGGGATAGGGTTTTCATTGACATTGTATTGTAGCATTTACAGTGGTATTGAGTTGCAAGGATTGCTGGTTGTAATCGGTTTGATTTACTGGATAATAATATTGGACTCTCTATTGGTGGATGTAGCCCAGGTTTGGGTGAACCATGTTAAAACTTGTCTCTTACTGTTATTATTTCTGTGTATTTCCATTCCTCTATTTAATCTTTATTTGCATTTAATTGATATCTTCTACGTGTAATTCCTAACAGGATTATGGGTGGATTGATGGAGCGAACTGGAAACATGTTACTTATATGTTTAGAAGGTTGTATAGTTGGAAATATTCATATGTTGGAAAGAGAAGAGGATATGAATCAGGATACAGAGAAAGAAGGCCTTATGCAGGCAAAACAAGGATAGTAATTCAAACTATAGAGGGAGAGATGACAGGAGTCACAATTATTATCACAATGAAGGATATAAAAGATATGAAAGAGGATTTGCTAGAAGAGGAACCTATTTTCAAGTTTGGAGGAGAAAAGAATCAAGCAGTGAATGTCAACAAGAACCTATTACCAGAGAGGATAATGATGAGGAAACACTAACTGATGTAGAGGAAGTTTATGCAGAAGAAGATGAAAATATTGACTCACTAAGTTTGACAAAGAAACTAGAAGAAGGTGAAGCATTGATCTTCAGGAGATTTGTGTTATAGAATTGAGGAAGCAGTGCAAGAGAAAGTTTGTGGATAGGTGTGAAGCATAGTAGAGAAAGGAAATTCATGTTGCAGAGAAAGAAGAAATGACAAGTTATTCTACCGAAAGAGAAGGTTTGTGTACCGAAGTAAAGGGAATATGAATAATGAAACAAAGAAAAGTGGTGGAGCAATATATGCATAGCAGAAACTTTAAGATTTTGATGTGTGTGAGAGAAACTATATCTGAAAATAGAGATTAGAAAGTGCTGCAGAGAAATTTAGGAATTATTGACTGTATTAAAGGAAGTCACATGATTGTTCCAAAGGATGCATGAATGTATTAATTGACTCTTAATTGATTGAAGAAGACATTGTGCTTGAGGCAACTTGCAAAGAAGACTTGCTTAGACTGCTGATCATTGAGGTAGTGCAAGGCTTGCAAGTAGAACGCTGAACCTAGAAGAACTTGAGGTAGTTTTGTAGGATGGACTTGAACAGACCACCAACCTTGAGGAAGTTGCAAGTACTTGTGAACAGATCTCTGAACCTATTCAAAGAGATAGCATTGATTTTGACATAATACAGGCCAAAGTGAAGAGGCTCACTTTTCAATTAACCCTAAGAGTCTGATGCAGGAGCATCCAAAAGCATTCAAATCAGTTAGGATAGTTAACAGTAAGTTGCAAAGTACCGAGAGAGTGACCTTGGAGAATACTACATTTTACCACCTTTGCATATCAAAGGCTGCTAAGCTAGACTTAGCATCTAGACATCATCATCTACAATATATCCAAAATTTAGATCATTTGGGTTCGATTCCAAAGAGATGTCACTATCAGAAGATTACCTGCTTTGACCTATTTTCACAGAGCAGAGTCAACAATGTTTAGTGAAGTCTAATCGGCTTGCAAGACTATTTCGGGACTTGTGGAGCTTAAAGAAAAATTATTCAATGAAGTATAGGACCTAGCCGACCTTCATGGGGATCTGCATGAAGTTTTATGTACCAGTGGAACAATACCTTATGTTTAGGTCCGACCTATCCGTGTACACACGTTTCATACTAGTCGTTACAATTAGGCTGACTTGATAATGATTTGAAGGCTTGTGGAGGATATAAATGAGGGATAATGATTTGTTACAAAGAACCAGTGATGAGATGAACAATTATGCGAAGACATGAGGCAAATTCATAAGTGTTTTGATCCAAAGAAGAAACAGAAGTGAAGCAAAGAGGAAGTTCTGGAGTAGAGGAAGTTCCAGAGTAGAGGATTGATAAGCAAACAAAGGAAATCATGCAAGAGTGTTTTTATATGAATGTTTTGTAACCCTAGGTTGTTGCCTAGCATCTGTAAATCCTGAGTGGCATATGTAATGTGTTTTGAGATCATAATATAAGAGGAATGAGCTTTGAAGGTCAAGTTTTTCCCTTTTAGGGTTTTCCCAGGATATATCTTGTGTCATGAGTGTATGAATGTCTCTTTCTTTTTATTGTTAACTATTTAGTTCTGTTACATGTATGATTGATCATGTTGTTAGTTGATTAAGGCTGCAAGGTTGGACAGTCCCTCATCAGACCCTCCTACCTTGACTACATCAACAATGTTCTAGGCCTATGTTGCCTCGAAAAAATTGATTATAGTTATAAACATGTCATATGATATTTCCTTTTATTTTATCATGTTAGGCATGCGTAATGGTTTATAATGGAAGCATCCTACAACTATCATTTCTTCATAACTATAAGAGTGATTAAATTAGATGGAATAAGAAAGCCCAACAACTAATAAATAAGTACTAAAACTACCATAAAACTCAAACTCACTATGAGTCAAGAATTAAGAAGTAAATAAGTTATAAAATAATAAATAATAACTAAAAATTGTCTATATTGCAAATAAAAATAACAATTTATATTATTTTGTAAAAAAAGTACTTACCCTAATCCCCATTGTAAAACCAATATAATTATTTACTTGTTACTGTAATAAATCAAACATGTAGTGCCCCTCATTTTGGCTTTCTGACAGTTTGTTAGTGTTTCCTTTATATTTAGACATTTTTGACACGTGGATGATGGATTACTTATTTATGCTCATTATGGATTATGGATTTACTGATGTAGTTGTTGATATTCATTTAGGCTCATAATGATGACATTGTTGACGTTATGAATAGTATATGATGTTTTGATATGATCAGTTAATGGTTAATTGATTATGTAGATTAGCTTTATGCTTTATGTGATTATTGGATGACATGATATTTGGTTATTTAGTTAGTAATGTATTACTGATTATGGATAGCTGTAATGTGTCTTGTGAAGGGATAGTGTAGTATTACTCATTTTGAGAACCCTACTACGCTGTGATTCCATTTCACTATGTATTTGATTATATATATATATATATATATATATATATATATATATATAGTTCATATACAACACCTTGGTTTGATGCAAGTTGCAAGTATCAAGCATCGACTCCACCTGAATTAGCAGGTCTGAGTGTGCCTTCATACCAATGGATAATGTGGATGGGAGATAACATGAGTTCCCTCTATTAGTGAATTCCCTCAGTTGTCAACATCCATGTATTCTCAGTCATGGGTGTAGTTTTTGATCAGTTGGAGATTGTCTTCGAGTTTTGGTCATCCTTTGGTATGTTGTTGTCATTATTTGTTAGATAAGTGGTGTCGAGTTGTTTATTGTAGTCTAATGGTTTATTTTATAGAAGTTAGTAATCTATATGTAAGGTAGTGTTGATATTTGAATATTTTGGTTAAATAATTTATAGAATATTAATTAATGGATTTAAGTAATAATAAGAATAATAATAATGATCATAATTATAATAAATAAATTGTGTGTCGATTACGTTAGGGAATGAATAAAATAATTATTTTGTTAAGTAGAATGATATTATTTCTTATCTTTTATTTATTTATTCGTGAGTGGGTGTTGAGAAATTCACAGATTTGAGAATCTTCTGCAGATGGTAAATAAATGTAATTGATTTTATGAGGGTGGAGTTGTCTATAATGGTAGAGAGTAGTGGGAATTTATTATTTTTGACCATTTTTGTGCTGGGACGATTATTTGAAGGGAGAAAAATTTTGGGGATGGACACAGAAAAAGATTGAGAGGAATTTCAAAAGAAGAAGATTTGGGGGAAATCTACAGGAAGAGGATTCATGAGTTTGAAATCTCATTCCGGGTATGTTAATAAACCAATTGTTTTGTTGCCTATATATGATGAAATTTCCTATATGTGTGTTGGTCTGTGCATTTTCTTGATTTATTATAAATCTAGTTGAAGTCATGTTTCTCTGTGACATTTCCCAGACAATATTAAACTTTTCAAAATTTGTTCCTATCTACAATCAATTGTAACTCAATGATATTTCATTTTTTTATCCTCTCTGAACTTCTTTCTGCAACTGAAAAAGATTTATCTGGGTGAAGATGTATTGGGGTAGTAGTCTATACCTTCTCTTTCTGCAAACAAATAAAACACTAGAAAATTTACATGGTCAAGGGTTGTTCCTTACTACTTCTATAATTAAACATAATGAGACATCCTTGCAAAAATTATCTCTTGCATACTTTACAATCCTAAGACTACATTGTTCTGAGAAAAATCTTCAAATAGTCAGTGTGCCCTATGTGAAATTCCACATTTTGCATATATGTCTACCAATGCTTGGGAAACTGCAATATCTGGCTCAAATCTATTCTCTTCTTATGCTTAGATGAATATGCATTCCTAGTTTTATTGCTCCCATGGTATTTAAACCTACCATTTGCATTTGCTTGAATGTCTCTTTCAGCAACCTATTTTGTGCATATCCTTCAATCATTGCATTCCAAGAGACCATTTTGCTATGCGGCCTTCTGTCAAACAGCCTCATGCTATGTGTGTACTTTCACATTTTACAATCATGTCTACCGTTGCACTTGCAACATCAATAGATAATTGGAAATCACTCTGTATTCAATCGAGATTGATAAGGAATTGTTATTTGTTTTCTCAGCCTTAATTAATGATTGGTCGAACCTCAGCGACCCTCATCTCACCTTGCAATAGACGTTTAGATTTGGGTTAGATTTAAAATACTCCAGTGCTCTCAACAATGTCATCACTCCTCTGCTTTACCCTTGACTTTGTTGATGCCTCTGTCCTATGTAAAACCAAATGAAATATTAGAATCTATTATTAATAGTTAGATTAAACCTGTATGCTGGTTAATCAAACCATACTTCTGTAGCTTTAACCAAATAATATTATCAATTTTACTATGAGACGTGAGTGTTGATTCAGATATTTGATCATGGATCAGTGGGTTCTCTTGATAATAACTCACTTCATTCCTTGAATCTAAGCCAACTACAGCTCGTGTGGCACTGCTATACGGCTCTAATGAACAATGATTCTTCAAAAATCTATGCCTGGATATCTAATTCCTATAGGTGTGTTTCTTCTGTATTATCTCAATTAATTTCTTCAATCAAAAGAAAATAATGAGATTCCTTAGGTCTGATTTTTCTTCTATTGGCTTCTTCAACAAAAGAGAATCCTTCTAAACCCATAGAATCAATGTTTTTGGCTGTACATAACACCGCCATACGACCCTTCCTCAACCTAAATCTTTCAAAACCTCTGCCTGAAATATAATTGCAATGAGGTTCATTTGGAATGAATCATTCTTTCTGAATATCTGCAAAGAGATTTCAATTTTGAAATAAGCATTTAATTCTCCCATAGGTTTAATTTTTTTCTTTTTTGTCAACTAGATTCATTTTCTAACCTCCTTCATTCCATCGAACTCTCTGGCAATGATTTAGGTATTTCTTATTCAAATTCACTAGTTTTGAGATTACTAAACTTAGTATATAGTTGAGTCCATAATTAGATATGTATATATTTCATATGCAGTTTAACAATAATGCTTCTTTATTGTAGCTAAATGAATATAGATTAAATAAACTAATTAGTACTATGGTAATAGAGAATTTATACTAGATTCAATGTGATTAGTCTATGTTGGTTATAACATTAAAACTTATTAATTTGATTCCATAGAATTAGAAGTTTAATCAAGCATTTTTTTCGTGGCGAATCTTTACCAATTGGCGAATAGTTGAAATAGAGGCCTACAAAAATGGCAAATATATCAGGCTACAAAGGGGACTAAATCACCCCATTTTTACAAAAAATAATTCAGTATTAATTAATTCACCAAAACATTATTATTTTAAACTAATAAGTTGTTTCGCAAGGTACATGATGTGTTATTAAATGTGATTCACCAATAGTTTATACTATAATTATACATCTTAATGGTATTCACCAATAATATTATATTCCCGCCATTAATTTTGGGATAATATTCACCTTTACTAATAAATTATATGTAGTTTTAGGGTTATTTTCACTTTTAATATGGCTTTGTTTATTACCCTTGATTATGAATTTGATCTCACGGCTCTTATTTGATCCCGGGGGCCATAAGCACATGTCTTTTAAAAGGCTTGCTTGAGGCCTAGAATTTCTTTCTCACCAAATTAAAATTAAAGCCATAATAAATCCTAAGCTAAGGTCCCATGCATGGAAAGAAAAATTTAGTCATAGTAGCAGCATGATCACTAGTAGAGGATAGGCAGCTAGCCTCACTTCCTTCTAGTTGCAGATTCATTGCCAACAATTGATCTAGAGTCTGCAGATACCTATAGTTCAATTCCAGGCGCAAATCCAAATCCAATACCAATTTGTTGATCCAGATCTCACAGAGGCCCCTACAAGACAAAATATAAGGTACAAAATTAGTCTTTTTTAATTTGATTTATTGTTTAGTTTAGTTTGATAAACATATTGTTATTGATGCACAGAATTGCAGATTTCATTACCATTTTAGACTAAAATTACATTTATGATAAAAAAAATCTAAAATAAAGAAACAAATAGAGAACAAAATTCAATAAATTAAAAAAATTGTAGTATTTTATGTTGGCCCTACTCCCTCTTATCATCATATTTAAAACAAAAAATATATGTTTTAACTTTTTTTAAAACATAAACATCTATGCTTGTTTTTCTCTTTTAAATTTTTTAAGAGAAAATGTAGAAACATGTATTATTTATTTTACATTCTTTAAAAGAATTAAAATAAAAATAAAATCCTTCATCTACAATCATGCATGGCCATGCAAATAATGTGAAACTTTTAAATCTCCCCCCTCAAATTTTACCTGCAACATGTAATAATACCAATATCAATTCAAATAAATAAACCATTTAAAAATAATGTTAACCATTTACAAAAAAAAATCAATAACAGAGATAAACAAAAGAAACAGAGAAGCCCATCAAAATGGAGGAGGTGAGAAATGGGTTTCTCATATTCACATTTAAAAAATCAGTCTAGAGCAAACATGAAACCATTTAAAAAATCATTCTCCAGCAAAACAATTAGGAAAAAAATGAAAGCTTTTAAAAAATCATTCTCCAACAAAACAATTAGGAAAAAATGAAAGAATTAGGTAGAAAGAAAAGTATTTATGCAATATTTTATTGTTTTAGCAAGTTTTAAATATAATAGAAGTTGCATATTTAGCTCCTGAAATGTAGTTAACTTGAGTTTTTAGTGGAGTATTGTGCTTTATTATTGTTTTAATATGTACTTTTAAATTGTGCTTTATTCATTTTTTATATTTTATTAGTGCATGTGATCATGATAATATTTGACTAAGGTTTAGAAATAAATAATTATTTATTCTTATTTTTTATACTTGGATTTTATTATTCTATGTAGTTTTAAATATTTATTATTTTCAAATATGAAGGGACTTACATTTTATTCCCTTAATTCTTTTAAGGGTTAGTGAAATAAAAAAAATTATTATTATTCTATTGAATTAGTTTATCATTTTAAATTGCCTTAGAGAGATGGGTTAAATATAGAGTTTATTAATAAATACTCGATTAAATTAGAATTTTAAATATTTAAATTTTTATGGTTAGATGCGATCCTTGACCTCCGCAAGGGGCACTGTCCCTTGATCCCGCCAGTGGCTACCACCCCGAGGTCCCTGCTTCAACATTACAAAAAACAAAAATATATATAGGGGGACTACACCAACCAACAATGTAAATTTTTAAAGGAAAGATTCGCCATTCTAATTAATTTTTTTAGTGATTATTTGCTAGGATTCGCCATTATAATTATTTTTTTACTAATTATTCATTAGGATTCACCAAGATTTTATAACAATTTCTACAATGTGCATAGATTCGCCAGGAAAATTAATATTTTTTTCAAAAAAAAAGATTCTCCAAGAAAATTATAGCACTTAGCTAGGATTCGCCAGGATTTTATAAGATTCTTTTAGGGGGGTTCCTTAAAGTTATCACTGATTTTAATTGTTTCACAGTAGTAATATTATTGTTAGTTTCAATAATAATATTATTATTATTCAAACTATCTCTTTGGAATAATAGTTGTAAGTATAGTAGTTGAATAGAATCACTATTATTTTCTAGTGGAGTGGTTTATAGCTAATAATAGGATTGGAATTAAATTCGTAGAGGTAATTATATGGTAGTCAATACAATTTAGGCTAGTTTAGAAAACATGTTAAATAACATCTTATAAATAGATTTAATTGGAATGGTAGATAAATTTCAAAGTTTAGTTATTGTAAAAGTTTTGTTATGTTAATATGAATATTAGTTATTAGGTTCATGTAACTTGTTACATTGTTCCCAAATTGGTTTAATGTTTAATCAAATAGAGGAATAGCATACTTAGAATAATGAATCCTTATTTATTGTTTTCTGATTTAAATTCATGTTAAATTGTAGCTCTAATTGAGTGATTGTGAATGATAGTTATTAATGTTTGAGTTTGGGTCAAGGGTTGTTTTGGTCTTTGGTTTTTGTGGGACTAAGTTGTAATCTAGAGGCTTTGTTTTATGGCTCTTGTAATTGGTAAAGGTTCTTTGAGACTTATTCGTCTCTGACACTTGTATTGTGAAGAGAGAGAAAATTGAACATTGTTTATAAGTCTTAGACTTTTTGCGATACTTCGTATTATATTGTTGGCATGTCATGAAGGATGGTGGATAGGGTGTATTGATTATACACTTGAGAAACTTTGATAATTTCTTTGTTGAATTAAGTTTGCCTTATGGTGGTGTGGAAAAATGTTTTGAGTTTTGATGAGTCTTAGTACAAGGAGGTATTTCGTGTGTTGTCTTTGTGATTTATTTTTATGATGTAACTATTTGGTTGGGATGGGTCAACTAGGTGCAGGTAGGGGAGTGGCTTCCAATGTGGGGCCAATGCCCTAATTGGTTGTCTGGGTAACCCATTGGGAATGATTAACAAGTGAAAACCTAATAATTAACCTAGGGGGAAAGGGTAGTCATTCACACTAAGCAAGATAATTGGATTCCTCTCCCACATCTATAGTGCTAGTTTAGGCTAAGGGTGGGATGAGAAGGTTTTAGTTTCCGCATGTGTTAACCTATGGAGCCGACATCTAGAGAGAGACTGTTAGGGTAACCATAGATGGGGCCCAACATCTAGAGAGAGACAGTCAGGGTAACCCATGTAAAACCATGCGATGACACTCCTACCTACTACATTCTAGCTTTCCCTTTTCTTGTGTTCTCTTGCCTCTGGATGTTTGATTTTTGAGTTCAACTTTGTCTGAGTGTGAAACCTGAGGTAGTATAGCTTTTAGTTGGTCCTTTGTTCTTGTTTCTATCATGGTACCTCATTGTTATCTCCTAGCTCGGGGGGTGGACCTCAGGGTTCCACATGGTCGGGTGGATGAGCTATAATCCATTGGTCTTTTGGCATCATGGTTCATGTTTGGGCAGATGTGACTTTCTAGTTTGCAATTCTGTATATGTATCTGAAGACATACATTGTACCTGATGGAACCAGATTGGTGTATCTATGATGTTCATTATGTAATTTTTATGTAATTAGACATGAAAGCCTTATATCTATATAACTATGTATCATGATTTCCTCTTTACTTGTAACCATTATTGTAAAAGAATGATGTACGCTTTCTGTAATGTAACTAATGTTGTTAGTGGATTCTATGATCATTCAAGATGGATTATGTATGTTATTGGTCTATGTTTATTTTCCTTAATGCAGTTGTGTTTCCCTAGAGATGTTAGTTTGTTAGAGAGTTAATCTGAAGTAATTAGTTGATATATTATCTGGTGATTATTACTTTACTTGTTTAAAATAATAATAATAATTTGCATTTTATTGCATAGTTTAACCTAACTCTCTAGGGTTGCATGATGGGGAATTACATTTGATATTAGAGCTAGGTTTAAACACTGGGTACTCAGGTTATAATTGAGCCCATTATGTGACCTAGTGCTAAAACTCTATAGACTACATTTTTGTTTCCATTCGAAGGCTTCCTTGTCTTATGTTTTGAAGTTGTCCTTTGGTGGTATGTGTGTGTAGGAAGATGCCTAGGGGTTGAGGTAGAGGTTGAGGTAGAGGTTGGGGTAGAGGATGTGGGTGAGGTGGTGGTGGTACACCTCCTCCCAATTCCCCTCATGAGAGTGCTCAGGAAGGCGGGGGTCAGAATATGGAAAATCAGGGTCAGCCTGAGGGAGCTTAGTTGCATCAATTGCTTGAGGAAGCCCTTTCCCATCTAGGCCCTAGACAAGAGGTAGAGCAGCCAGGAGGGGGACAAGAAGTAGATTAGCCTAAGGTCAGAGAGAGAGAGAGATCACCTAGAAGGAGAGAATTGATAGCTAAACAAGAGGCCACCTTAGCCAGTCACATGAGAGTTCTTCTGAGGGCACGCCCTCCCACCTTTGATGGATCTGGTAGTGGCTTGGAGGTAGAGACCTGGTTATTGGATTTGGGTAGGTGTTTCACCATGCATCTGTATGGTAGTAACACCAAGGCTAGATGTGTTATATTGCATCTCAGATGTTTTTCTTCTACCTGGAGGCATTTAGAGGAGCAGAAGTTACACTTAGACATTAGTACTGTGTCTTGGGAGTTGTTCTTAGAGAGGTTTAGAGCTTGCTTCCTATCAGATCACTGGAAGTAACATTGTGCAGATGAGTTCCATGAGCTAAGACAAATGGCCATGTCAGTAGAGCAGTATGAGCGCAGATTTTATGAGCTCAAGTAGTATGCAGGCATCGGCAATGATGAGGCTATGTTAGTGCAGCATTTTATCAGGGGTTTGAATGCCTAAATCAGTGGAGGAGTTCATGTTTTCAAGCCTAAGACTATGGAGGTAGTAGTTGAGAAGGCCCGGTTAGTAGAGGAGAATTTGACTATGGCTCTTGGAGGTCATATAGGTGTGCATATTGGTAGTGTAGCTTCTGCAGGCTTCAGGTTTGTGGTGGTCATACTTAGACAACAGGTTCTCATAGAGGTTATCATGCACCCTCAAAGGGTGGGCAGTAGTAGCAACAACATTCTCAGGCCAAACCAAAGAACTCTCAGCCTCAGCAAGGTAAACTATTTCAGAATAGGAAGGATCGGTCTTGGCAGCGGAATAAGTGTAACCACTTTGATCAGCTAGCTCAGAGTATGCAGTCTGCAATGAGCAGAGGGAGTTATTAGTGGTCTAATGCATTTCAGAGTGGCAGAGGATTTGGTAGAGGAACAGAGTGTTTCTCTTGCACCAACAGGGCCACATAGCCAAATAGTGTCCTCAGAAGAATGCTTTAGGTTTTGGTCAAAGACCAGCAACTTTAGAGCTGACTGTAGGTGATGTAGGCAGATCACACAAAGTTTTTGCAGCAGTTGATAACCACCAGGCAGAGCATCAGGACACTATTGTGGAGACTTCCAAAGTGATGATAGGTATTAGATTTTCCATTCTTTTTTATTCTGGTGCTTCAGACTCGTTCATTTCTTCTTCTCTTGTGAAGTGTTGTGGTTTAGTGGCAACAAAGCAGGATGTTAGGTGGCAGGTTGAGTTAGCTTCCGGGGGTAAGATCGCAATTGAGTCTCTAGTGCATGGTTGGGAGTTGAGGATTGGTCCTCTATCTACCACAATAGCTCTTTGCATCCTACCCCTTGGATCATATGATATAATACTAGGTATGGATTGGTTAGATATGCATTAGACAGTGATAGATTGTCAACATAAGTCAGTGAGGTGTGTGGATGATTCTGGTAGAGAGGTAGAGGTAGTTGGTATCCAGAGATCCATTTCCCTGCATATGATCTCTGTTATGCAGCTTAAGAGGTGTATGTGTCAAGGATGTTAGCTATTTGCAGTGACAGTTAATGACTTGGGGATGGAGAAGAGTTGAGAGACATCTCTTGATGATCACCCACTTCTTAGAGAGTATGCTGATGTTTTTCCTAGTGAGATTCCAGGAATGCTACCTAAGCATGACATAGATTTCAGAATTGATCTTGTTTTCAGTGCAGAGCCTATCTCACGAGCTCCATACAGGATGACCACTCAAGAGCTTCAAGAGCTTCGATTGCAATTGGAGGAGTTATTAGCCAAGGGATTCATTCAACCTAGTGTTTCTCCATGGGGGGCACCTATGATCTTTGTAAAGAAGAAGGATGGATCTCTGTAGCTATGTATAGACTATCGACAGCTTAATAAGGTGACAGTGAAGAATAGATATCCCTTGCCATGGATTGATGATCTTTTTGACCAGATTAAGGGAGCTAAGGTGTTTTCAAAAATTGATCTTAAGTTGGGATATCATCAGTTGCGGATCTTTGAGGTAGATATTCATAAAATAGCATTTCGTACCCATTATGGACATTATGAGTTTATAGTTGTACCATTCAAGCTGACGAATGCACCTTCTATATTCATAAGTCTGATGAGTGGTGTATTTCGCATTTATCTCGACATGTTTGTCCTTGTGTTTCTAAATGATATATTGATTTATTCAAGGACTATGGAGGAGCATGAGGAGCATTTGCATTAGGTGTTGTAGTGTCTAAGAGAAAATCAGCTTTATGCTAATCTGGTGAAATGTGAATTATTTAAGTCAGAGGTGTGGTATTTGGGTCATGTTATTTCTGGAGAGGGTATTGCGATGGATCCTTCGAAGATCCAAGCTATTATAGATTGGCCTACACCCACTAATGTCTCTGAGGTTCACAGTTTTATGGGTTTGGCAGGCTACTATCATAGGTTTGTTTAGGGTTTTTCGAGGATAGCTCATCCCATTACTTCTTTTTAGAAGAAAGGGAAGAAGTTTGTTTGGTCAAAATAGTGTCAAGCAACTTTTTAGACCCTTAAGGAGCAAGTGACTAGTTGATGTAGAGCACACAATGGAAGCACTCAATGGGGGTGAATACCCATGTAACCCACAGTACAGAAAGGTAAATGCTTAATCAACTTTAAATACCCTTTTCTCCATACTGAAACATACATATATTCTTCACTTTTCACTATCAGCGAGACCGAATACTATCAGCACACTTGAAAACTACTCCACCGATACATTCTGATCACCCCGATGACCCGTCGAACTCAACTATTGGTGTGACTTGGATCATCGGCGAGCACTTTGTTTATCCTCCTAATATACCGATACACCTTGACTTCGGTGTGACCCTAGCCTTCAGAGAACACTTCTATCCTCCTGCCGATACAGTGATATGGCTAACATAGGCGATACTTATATAGTCTTTGCCTATCAGAAAGAACCTTACCATCGGTCGGTCACAAACTAGTTACTCCAACGATGTAATTCTCCCCAATGGGAGACTCCACACTTCTAACTTGTCAGGAAGATGATCACTATTGGCACATTGGAAATAAGCTTCGCCGATGTGCCGATGCGCTAGATTCCTTTGACTAACCTGACACTTCAGTATGACTTCCCTTGTCGGTGGGATCTTGCACTTGTCCCCTGATATTATCACTCACGCGATATGCCAAAATATTGTATATGCTTTACATGACTTGTTACTGCCAGTGGACTAATGTATCTTCACCTCAATTTCACTGTTGCGACCAGTCACCTTTTGTATCTGACGAAATGTATATTCTCACATACATTCTCAACATACATTTGCGATATGCATTCGCAATACACCTTCAGTGAGACTAAAATCGTTCCTTACCGATGAACCTTCGGTAACGCTGCAACTAGACAACCCACTATAGAAATAACCAAAACTCAACAAAAAGGAAAATGATCTAACCCTAAGGAAGTCATTCCACTGATTTTGAAGAAATCTCAACAACTGGAATGCTTCCGATCTACATCTCGGCAATTAGACCAAAACAGAACTTTTTTCATTCCTTCTACTCAGAAAATATACATACAATAATCTTCTCAGACTCTGTGTCTGTTCTCTCCCTTTCTTTGTGTCCCTTTAACAAACACAGACCAACTATAAAGACTTACATTGGCAATTACACAAGATGGAAGGCAAACCACCCTATAACCACCTCTACCATTTAGTTACATCCACTCAGTTCGGTTACAACACGTTAATGACACGTATACAGACTCACGTTATACCGCTACTTGGCTAAGCATGATTCAATATGGCGCTAAGGCCTTACAACATGATACTTTGGACAGAATAGAAAATGCATAGAATCCTCTAGATTCTCAGGTCTCAAGGTTATCTTGCACCATACAACCAACCAACAAAGATTTCCAAGTCCCTTGGAAATGTACCTGCAAAACAAAACTATTTTCCTGCATCTCTGTTTGTCCTGGTCTTTATCTTTCACTCTGTCTCTTCAGCTTCAGGTTTCAAATCTTCACATAAATGGAACAGTGACCAACCAACCAACAATGGAAAACTACCATCAACATTTCAAGTATCTTCAAGCTCCTTCTACTTCTAGCAATGGAGTACTCTCAGACTGATCAAATCCTCAAAGACTACAACACAATGCTCAATCAAATGTCCATCCTACACGCTACTTCACAGACCCATTCCTCTCGTCCAATAGTAGATCCTAGAGATGCACTATCACTCTCTCTCGTAGTGGCCTCACTTTGCACCCTCTTCTAGCCAAATCTCTATTGGTGAATGGTCTTGACAGACCTCATCATCATCTGCCCACACACTACAGGAATCCTATTCCTTCTCACAACTAGATGGCATAAGCATCTACAACAGTCTAGAAACTACTGTCAGCCTTCAAAATACTTTCCATAATCTATGTTTTCAAAAATGGTCACCAACCAAACATTTTGCTCCAACTCTTTAGTTTTCCTTCCATTCTTCACCTGCCTTCTCAGTGACAGAAAACAAATACACAACTGCCTAGACCTTTTGGTAGCTCTGATACCAATTTGATGCAAAGCACATAGTGGAAGCACTCAATACAGGGGGTGAATACCCATGTAACCCATAGTACAGGGAGGTAAATGCTTAATTAGCTTTAAATACCCTTCTCTCCATACCGAAACACACATATATTCTTCACTTTTCACTATTGGCGAGACCGAATACTGTCGGCACACTCGAAAACTACTTCGCCGATACATTCTGATCACCCCAATGACCCATCGAACTCAACCTTCGGTATGACTTCCCTCATCGGCAGGATCTTGCACTTGTCCCCTGATATTATCACTCACGCCGATATGCCAAAATATTGTATATGCTTTACATGACTTGTTACTGCCGGTGGACTAATGTATCTTCACCCCAATTTCACCATTGCTACCAGTCACCTTTTGTATCCAACGAAATGTATATTCTCACATACATTCTCAACATACATTTGCGATATGCATTCATAATACACCTTCGGCGAGACTAAAACTGTTTGTTACTGATGAACCTTCGGTAACGCTGCAACCAAACAAGCCACTACAGAAACAACCAAAACTCAATAGAAAGGAAAATGATCTAACCCTAAGGAAGTCATTCCACTGATTTCAAAGAAATCTCAACCAGTGGAATTCTTCCGATCTACATCTCGGCAATTAGACCAAAACATAACTTTTTTTATTCCTTCTACTCAGAAAATATACATACAATAATCTTCTCAAACTCTATGTCTATTCTCTCCTTCTCTCTGTGTCCCTTTAATGAACACAGATCGACTATAAAGACTCATGTTGGCAGTTACACTAGATGGAAGGTGAACCGTCCTATAACCACCTCTGTCGTTCAGTTACATCCACTCAGTTTGGTTACAACATGTTAATGACACGTATACAGACTCACATTATACCGCTACTCGGCTAAGCATGATTCAATATGGCGCTAAGGCCTTACAACATGACACTTTGGACAAAATAGAAAATGCATAGATTCCTCTAGATTCTCAGGTCTCGAGGTGTTCCTACACCACCAGTGCACCTATTCTGGCAGTTCCTAATACTACCAGGGACTTTGTTGTGTGTATAGATGCTTCTTTGGAGGGTTTAGGAGTAGTTCTGATGCAGGATGGTCGCGTGATTGGCTTTGAGTCTCGTAAACTCAAGGATCATGAGTTGAACTATCCTACACATGATCTGGAGTTAGCCATAGTTGTGCATGCTTTGGTGAGGTTGAGGCATTTTCTTTTGGGGCATTGGTTTGAGCTGCACAGTGATCATCGCAGTTTACAGTATATTTTCACACAGCCAAACCTGAATGCAAGGCAGAGGCAATGGATGGAGTTTCTGTGCAAGTATGACTTTGAGATTAAGTATATCTAGAGCAAGGAGAATGTCATGGTGGATGCTTTTAGTCAACAAAGACATGATATTTTAGCAGTCACTCTTGTAGTTGATTTGAAAGGTCAAATTCTTGCAGTACTTCCTATCGACAGTTGGTATCAGGAAGTGAAGTCTGAGATTGAGTCAGGTAGACCTTTGGAGGGTAGAATGGTTGGTTACTCTCTGGAGTCAGATGGTCTTTTGTGACACTTGGGTCATATTATGTTCCTAGTTTTGGGGGTCTTCGTACCCTGATTATGTCAGAGGCACATCAGGCACCCTATTCTACTCATCTGGGTGTCAAGAAGATGCATGCAGATCTTTGTCAGCTATATTTTTGGAGTGGTATGAAATGAGATATTACAGATTTTGTGTCGAGGTGTCTTGAGTGTCAGAGGGTGAAGGTGGAGCACTAGCACCTTGTAGGTCTTTTACAGCCTCATTTGGTCCAAGAATGGAAATGGGACATCATTTCTTTGGACTTTATAGTTGGGTTACCGGTATCCTCCCATCGTCATGATGCTATTATGGTCACTGTGGACAGGTTGACGAAGGTAGCTCACTTCTCCCCTGTCTGTTCATCATATAATGTCTCTTCTGTGGCCAAAGTATTCATGGAGGACATAGTTATACTGCATGGGATTCCTCACAGAATCATTTCTGATAGGGATCTAGTGTTTACCTCAGCTCTTTGGACTTCTTTGTAGCATGCCTTGGGGCACAGTTGAACTTTAGTTTAGCATACCATCCGGAGACTGATGGACAGATTGAGAGGGTTAATCAGGTCCTCAAGGATATGCTTAGGATGTATGTTATGGACCAGTAGAGCTGTTGGGAGGACTATTTATATCTAGTGGAGTTTACATACAATAATGGTTATCACAGCTCTATTGGTATGTCTCCATTCCAGGCTTTGTATGGTAGTCCTTTTCGGACCCCACTGAGTTGGGATCATCTTGAGGATAGAGTTCTTCTAGGACCGGATATGCTTAGAGAGATGGAGCAGCAGGTTGAGCGGATTAGAGAGCATTTGGTAGAAGCTTAGGAAAGATAGAAGTATGCAGATGCTCATAGGGTCGATCAACAGTTTTCAATTGGAGATAGAGTGTTCTTGCGTGTGTGACCATGAAAGAGTCTGATCCTTTATGGAAAAGGCTCTAATCTCGCACCACGCTTTGTTGGGATGTTTGAGGTGTTGGAGAGGATCGGTCATGTCGCTTATTGTCTTACTTTGTCACCTAGCTTATCACACATCCATAATGTGTTTCATGTTTCTGTACTCAGACCTTATTATCCAGATATTGCTCATGTTCTTGATTGGAATGCTCTACAGGTAGAGGATGTGTAGCTGGCTTTGGAGCCCGTAGGAATTTTGCAACACAGAAGACTCACACTTAGGGGCAGAGACGTGGAACAAGTTAGGGTCTAGTGGGATCCTAATGATGATACATCTGTTACCTAGGAGGATGCATCCAGGATGCAAGAGTTATATCCCTACTTATTTGCAGGCTTCCAGGAGTAAGCCTGATTCTAGGGGGGAGGATGTAGTGCCCCTCATTTTAGCTTTCTGACAGTTTGTTAGTGTTTCCTTTATATTTAGACATTTTTGATACATGTGGATGATGGATTACTTATTTATGCTCATTATCGATTATGGATTTACTGATGTAGTTGTTGATATTCATTTATGCTCATTATGATGACATTGTTGATGTTATGAATAGTATATGATGTTTTGATATAATCAGTTAATGGTTAATTGATTATGTAGATTAGCTTTATCATGCTTTATGTGATTATTAGATGACATGATATCTAGTTATTTAGTTAGTAATGTATTACTGATTATGGATATCTGTGATGTGTCTTTTGAAGGGACAGTATAGTATTACTCATTTTGAGTACCCTACTACGCTGTGATTCCCTGTCACTATGTGTTTGATTATATATATATATATACACAACACCTTGGTTTGATACAGGTTGCAGGTACCAGGCATCGACTCCACCTGAATTAGCAGGTCTGAGCATACCTTCATACCAATGGATAATGTGGATGTGAGATAACATGAGGTTCCCTTTGTCAGCCAATTCCCTCAATTGTCAACATCCATGTATTCTCAGTCGTGGGTGTAGTTGTTGATTAATTGGAGATTATCTTCGAGTTTTGGTCATCCTTTGGTATGTTGTTGTCATTATTTGTTAGATAAGTGGTGTCGAGTTGTTTATTGTAGTCTAATGGTTTATTTTATAGAAGTTAGTAATCTATATGTAAGGTAGTGTCGATATTTGATTATTTTGGTTAAATAATTTATAGAATATTAATTAATGGATTTAAGTAATAATAAGAACAATAATAATAATGATAATTGTAATAAATAAATTGTGTGTGTCGATTGTGTTAGGGAATGAATAAAATAATTATTTTGTTAAGTAGAATGATATTATTTCTTATCTTTTATTTATTTATTCGTGAGTGGGTGTCGTGAAATTCACAGATTTGTGAATCTTCTGTAGATGGTAAATAAATGTAATTGATTGTATGAGGGTGGAGTTGTCTGTAACGGTAGAGAGTAGTGGGAATTTATTATTTTTGACTATTTTTGTGCTGGGAGGATTATTTGAAGGGGGAAAATTTTTGGGGATGGACACAGAAAAAGATTGAGAGGAATTTCGGAAGAAGAAGATTTTGGGGCAATCTACGGGAAGAGGATTCAGGAGTTCGAAATCTCATTTTGGGTATGTAAATAAACCAATTGTTCTGTTTCCTATATATGATGAAATTTCTTGTATGTGTGTTGGTCTGTGCATTTTCATGATTTGTTATAAATTTGGTTGAAGTCCTATTTCTCTGTGACATTCCCCAGACAATATTAAACTTTTCAAAATTTGTTCCTATCTACAATCAATTGTAACTCAATGATATTTCATTTTTTATCCTCTCTGAACTTCTTTCTGCAACTAAAAAAGATTTATCTGGGTGAAGATGTATTGGGGTAGTAGTCTATTCCTTCTCTTTCTGCAAACAAATAAAACACCAAAAAATTTACATGGTCAGGGGTTGTTCCTTAATTCTTCTATAATTAAACATAATTAGACATCCTTGTAAAAATTATCTCTTGCATACTTTGCAATCTTGAGACTACATTGCTCTGAGGAAAATCTTCAAATAGTCGGTGTGCCCTATGTGAAATTCCACATTTTGCATATATGTCTACTAGTGCTCAGGCAACTGCAATATCCATCTCAAATCTATTCTCTTCTTATGCTTAGATGACTATGCATTCCTAGTTCTATTGCTCCCATGGTATTTAAACCTGCCATTTGCATTTTCCTGAATGTCTCTTTCAGCAACCTATTTCATGCATATCCTTCAATCATTGCATTCCAAGAGACCATTTTGCTATGTGGCCTTCTATTAAATAGCCACGTGCTATGTGTGTGCTTTCACATTTTGCAATCATGTCTACCGCGGCACTTGCAACATCAATAGATAATTAGAAATCACTTTGTATTCAATCAAGATTGATAAGAAATCGTTGTTATTTTTTTCTCAACCTTAATTAATCATTGGTCAAACCTTAGCGACCCTCATTTCACCTTGCAATAGACGTTTAGATTTGGGTTAGATTTAAAATACTCTAGTGCTCTCAACAATTTCATTGCTCCTCTGCTTTACCCTTGACTTTGTTGATGTCTCCGTCCTGTGTAAAACCAAATGAAATATTAGTATCTATTATTAATAGTTAGATTAAACCTGTATGCTGGTTGATCGAACCATACTTCTATAGCTTTAACCAGATAATATTATTAATTTTACCATGAGCCGTGAGTGTTGATTCAGATATTTGATCATGGATCAGTGGGTTCTCTTGATAATAACTCACTTCATTCCTTGAATCTAAGCCAGCTACAGCTCATGTGGCACCGCTATATGGCTCTAATAAATAATGATTCTTTAAAAATCTATGCTTGGAGATCTAATTCCTATAGGTGTGTTTCTTCTATATTATCTCAATTAATTTCTTCAATCAAAAGAAAACAATGAGATTCCTTAGGTTCAATTTTTCTTCTATTGGCTTCTGCAACAAAAGAGAATCCTTCTAAACCCATAGAATCGATGTTTTTGGCTATACATAATGTTGCTATACAACCTTTCCTCAGTCTAAGTCTTTCAAAACCTCTGCCTGAAATATAATTGCAATGAGGTTCATTTGGAATGAATCATTCTTTCTAAATATCTGCAAAGAGATTTCAATTTTGAAATAAGCATTTAATTCTCCCATAGGTTTGATTTTTCCTTTTTTGTCAACCAGTTTCATTTTCTAAATTAGTAACCTCCTTCATTCCATCGAACTCTCTAATAGTGATTTAGGTATTTCTTATTTGAATTCACTATTTTGAGATTACTAAACTTAGTATATAGTTGAGTCCATAATTAGATATGTATATATTTTATATGCAGTATAACAATAACGTTTCTTTATTATAGCTCAATGAATATAGATTAAATAAACTAATTAGTACTATGGCACTAGAGAATTTATACTAGATTCAATGTGATTAGTCTATGTTGGTTATAACATTAAAACTTATTAATTTGATTCCATAAAATTAGAAGTTTAATTGTTTCACAGTAGTAGTATTATTGTTAGTTTCGATAATAATATTATTATTCTTCAAACTATCTCTTTGGAATAATAGTTGTAAGTATAATAGTTGAATAGAATCACTATTATTTTCTAGTGGAGTGGTTTATAGCTAATAATAGGATTGGAATTAAATTCGTAGAGGTAATTATATGGTAGTTAATACAATTTAGGCTAGTTTAGAAAACATGTTAAATAACATCTTATAAATAGATTTAATTAGAACGGTAGATGAATTTTAAAGTTTTGTTATGTTAATATGAATATTAGTTATTAGGTTCATGTAACTTGTTACATTGTTCCCAAATTGGTTTAATGTTTAATCAAATAGAGGAATAGCATACTTAGAATAATGAATCCTTATTTATTGTTTTGTGATTTAAATTCATGTTAAATGGTAGCTCTAATTGAGTGATTGTGAATGATAGTTATTAATGTTTGAGTTCGGGTCAAGTGTTGTTTTGGTCTTTGGTTTTCGTGGGACTAAGTTGTAATCCAGAGGCGTTGTTTTATGGCTCTTGTAATTGGTAAAGGTTCTTTGAGACTTGTTGTTCGTTTCTGACACTTTTATTGTGAAGAGAGAGAAAATTGAACATTGTTTATAAGTCTTGGACTTTTTGCGATACTTCGTATTATATTGTTGGCCTGTCATGAAGGATGGTGGATAGCATGTATGGATTATACACTTGAGAGACTTTGATAATTTATTTGTTGAATTAAGTTTGCCTTATGGTGGTGTGGAACAATGTATTGAGTTTTGATGATTCTTTGTACAAGGAGGTATTTCATGTGTTGTCTTTGTGATTTGTTTTTGTGATGTAACTATTTGGTTGGGATGGGTCAACTAGGTGCAGGTAGGGGAGTGGCTTCCAATGTGGGGCCAGCATCCTAAGTGGCTGTCTGGGTAACCCATTGGGAGTGATTAACAAGTGAAAACCTAATAATTAACCTAGGGGGAAAGGGTAGTCATTCACACTAAGAAAGACAATTGGATTCCTCTCCCACATCTATAGTGCTAGTTTAGGCTAAGGGTGGGATGAAAAGGTTTTATTTTTTGCATGTGTTAACCTATGGGGCTGGTGTCTAGAGAGAGACTGGCAGGATAACCATAGATGGGGACCAGCGTCTAGAGAGAGACAGTTAGGGTAACCCATATAGAACCATGCAATGACATTCCTACCTACTACATTCTATCTTTCCCTTTTCTTGTGTTCTCTTGCCTCTGGATGTTTGATTTTTGAGTTCAGCTTTGTCTGAGTGTGAAACCTAAGGTAGTATTGCTTTCAGTTGGTCCTTTGTTCTTGTTTCTATCATTGGACCTCATTGTTATCTCCTAGCTCAGGGGTGGATCTCAAGGTTCCACATGGTCGGGTGGATGAGCTATGATCCATTGGTCTTTTGGCATCATGGTTCGTGTTTGGGCAGATGTGACTTTCCAGTTTCCAATTCCATATCTGCATCTGAAGACATACATTGTACCTGATGGAACCAGATTGGTGTATCTATGATGTTCATTATGTAATTTTTATGTAATCAGACATAAAAGCCTTATATCTATATAACTATGTATCATGGTTTTCTCTTTACTTGTAACCTTTATTGTAAAAGAATGATGTACACTTTCTGTAATGTAACTAATGTTGTTAGTTGATTCTATAATCATTCAAGATGGATTATGTATGTTATTGGTCTATGTTTATTTTCCTTAATGCAGTTGTGTTTCCCTAGAGATGTTATTTTGTTAGATAGTTAATCTAAAGTAATTAGTTGATATATTATATGGTGATTATTGCTTTACTTGTTTTAAAAAAAATTGCATTTTATTGCATAGTTTAACCTAACTCTCTAGGGTTGCATGATGGGGCATTACAAAACATTACCCACTTGAATCTTTGTTTATTTTAATTCCACTCATACTATCCCAAAATTATCTAACTCTAACTAAATTTTTCTGTAATAATAATACTATTGGCGTGCCCATTGAACCTATGGGTCCAATTGCTAGTGATAATTCTTGTATTTAAGATTTTATTTGATAGATATGTTGTTGGGTAAATTCATAATTGTTTGATCCTATGTTTATGTCTTAAGTAAATAGATTTCATTTAGCTAATTTGTTGCATTTTATAATCATTGAGAAAATATATGAATTACGTGTAATTGTTACTTTTGAGTTAGTAGACGATGTCAAATAATATTAGTGTTTGTACTCTATGGAATGGTATGATAATTTCTAAATTTATTCATGATTACCATATTTAGAAGAAATGCATAATAAATAAGATAAAACTATTTTTTTAAATCTAGTTTAGGACCAAGAACCATGAAAATTGGGGAAACCCCAGAGATCCACACAATATCCTGAACAATATCATGCAAGTTTATGATGTATCAGACCAATCTATATTTAAATCTGACTGTCATCCCACAAAATGGCTGAAGCTTTAGAATTGAACCATCCCAAACCCCATAGTCTATAAAAATATATAATATAAGTCTAAGAAACAAGGAAGGGCCAAGGAAAATTACATAGGCCTCTCTTCACCCTTATATACACAATTACATTTTTCACATGAGATGTTCTGAACTGGGTCCTTTACCTCAACACCTTCCTCCACATCCTCATCATCAATGCAACAATTAAAAAATATAGGTATAGCATCCTCCAGTAGAGAAACTTGTAACTTCTTCGCACTTTCTTCCACTACTAGCTGGAGACTATTGGCCACATGTGTTGTCATTTATGTCAACATAACAAATGGAAATGTACAGACAAACTTAGAGTCAAGATGGTTAAGACAGATCAATCTAGGAGAAGAGAAAAATGGTCTAAGTATGGATCAATTTTGGGCTTGAACATGATGTAGAGGTAAACACTCATATTCTTACATGATTCCTGCATATATACATACATATCACATCAGTTGGGAGTACTGCACTCAAGGGTAAGAAGTAGAAAAGTGTCTAAGGCATTCCCAGTGCAAAACCTAAGGTAGAGACAACTTGAATTGGTCCGCACTTCTCCGCAAAGAGAGATTTGGTGATGCAGTTCTAATGATAGCTTCTAACATGTATTGGCATGTTATATCCAAGGTTTCAGTCTCTCATTCTTTCAGCAAGAAAAGTTACAAGGGATAGTTCATCGACTATCACCTAGATAGAGCAGAGCAGTAATGGGGAGACAATGGAATGCTCTGCATTCCTCTGGAAGAGATTTGTTTGCCATGCATCTCTAAGGAATAATTAAGATCAGTGTGTTATATTCTATGATGAAGTTTCAAGTGTTCTAATGTTCCACAAAGACATTACTCAAGTAACAAAGGTATCACATTGTATTCTAGACCCTGAATATACTAGTTAAGTTCTTCAAAAGATGAAACATGTATAAATCTATTATCAAAGCTTGTGCAGAGATAGTATATGGTCCAAGACACATCATATATGATCTACATATAGATAATTCTCATTTTTTGGTACCACATCAAAATGTCATAGTTGTAAGCAAAGTTGTAAACTATATAACTGTCTTCCAGAACTTTAAGCACCTAAGCCATTCTTGAATTCCTCCAGAAACTTCAGATAGAGGTGTGTAGATCTGGTGAGTAGCATCCATTGATATCTATGATCATTCCCTGAAGGTTTTAGACCCTGCACTTCACCGCAATATCATATTTTGGGTTGTGAAGCATTACATAAGGTCTTCTCTACAAACTGATATATTTCTTGTCTTACAGATGCATAGTTTGGTATGATACTTCTCTACTAAGGTGTATCATTGTCATTGAGCTCTTACATAATTGAATCCATAGTCTGCATTGAGTTTTTGGCTTCTCCCTAGCAGTTGAAAGATGAATAGTCAATAGTGCTAAGCAGTATGAGCCGACTGGTTAAGTACCTATTGCATGTAGAGGCTCCTAACTAGTTTCTCCAAGTTTGGAAGGTATGGAATGATGTGTACTAATGTTTTTCATAATGCCCTAAGGTCCACAACAAGTTTTTCCATCATTTTGCATGTGTTAAGGCCAACCAATTACAAGCTACATGTTACACTCAATATTTATTTTGATGCCAACCTAATCAATGTTTCAAGATCTTGCGGAGGATATATATAGAAGATATAATTCATTTAAAAGGAAATCAAGGTGAATGTGAATATAGAAGAGCATAAGAAGATATGAAATGCACGGAATCAGTTTGAAGATATGTATTGAGCAAGAACAGTAGACTGAACCATCAGCATACAATAAATGTGTTCTCCATAATAGTTCTCATATCTACATTATCATTGTAATAGCAATGAGTTGAGCAATCAAGGAGTAGTAGCTTCCTTGGGTTATAAACCTAAATCAAAGTTGTAAATTAGGGAGTACTAGCTTCCTTGGGTTGAGACCCTAAAATAATGTTGTAATACTTTTGCAGTGAGCATATTATATTGTGAGCTAATCCTCGCCGTGGTTTTCCCTTGTTTTAGGGTTTTCCATGTAAAAACACTGGTGTTATGTGTTGACTCTTCATTTGCATGTTTTTCTTCATGTTTTCAAAGTTGTTCAGTTTTATCAATAAATGTTTGGTTAAAGTTTTTAAGTGTGTTGATTCACACCCCCCCTCTCAGCACCCCATTGTGGTCAATAGAGACAAATCTATTGACGCTTAATTGCATGGAAATGTTCTAGGAAACAATCAAAGTGAACCTCCACCTGATGCACCAGATCACCAATATTGTTATGAAGCAGGTAAGAGATGGTAATTGTTAAAAGCATAGACCAACAAGAGAGGGATTGAGCAACATCAAAGGTATTCCATCTTCCCCTCGCATATCCAAGGCCTGGTAAAGTGTTTCCATCACCAAGTGGATACAAACATCAAGAAACCCATCCATCCCCTTTGCTAGATCCCATATTCTAACCATCCACTACCTAAGAGTAGGGCCCAAGATTTCTTTATCTATGAATGCCATAAAATCCACCATAGCCTCCTCACTTGAAACACAATGCTTCCTTTGTTTAGGGGTTTTAACCTCCTCTTTCTCCTTCCCATGATCACCACCTCTCATCCTTCAAACAAAATGTCAAGCACTTACTACAAATGCCATGAATGACAACCAAATCACAACTTCCAAGGCTCGAAATGAATGAACCAACTCACTCATCATCAACATCAATTTCAATGAAATTGAATACTTGGACTATAACACCTTACTTTAGAACCTATCTTTCTCCTCATAGATTCTTCACCATAGCTTAGACCCTAAAGCTTTTTTCATCTTCTTACAATTCTTGAAACCTAATCCTCCCAAATTCTTCACCTTACACACTTCTTCCCATTTGATTGGACTATAATTGTGTGAATTCTCACTTCCACACTAAAGAAAGTTTCATTGCATCTCTTCTTGTCCTTTGGCAACTTTACCAGTGATCTAAAAATCTAACATAACATACACTAGAATTCAATCTAATGAGGCTTAATCAAAGTGATTCTACCAACCAATGAAAGCCATCGACCCTTCCAAGAGGCCAATTTGTCATGTACTCTGTTAATCACATTCTTACACTCTATCTTAGAAGTTCTATAAACTAAGGGTATCCCCAAGTATTTTCTTGGAAGATTTTAAACCTCATATCCAAGAATAATTTGAACCTCTAATCCTTCCAGGCAACAATCTTTTAGAAAAAAAATCTTGACTTGGAAGAATTCACCTTTTGACCAACAACCAATTCGTATTTTGTAAAAGAACTTTCTTGATTGCGGCTTCTCTGGTAGAGGCTTCTCCAAAAAGAAGAGTATCATCTACAAACTATAAGAGAGAGACATTCCCTATCCCTCTAGAGACCTAAAGCCCTTCCAAATTCCCTCTCTCCATTTCACTTTTTAGTGCCCCCTGTCTAGAACTTCTACGACAATTAGGAATAAAAAAGGAGAAAGGGGATCACCCTGTCATAACCCACATTTGGATTAAAATAAATTAGTTGGGGAGTTGTTAATGAGAAACATGTGTGAAACTGATGAAATACAACTATTGTTAGAATCTAAAAAGATGATTAACCCAAAAAACTAGTGCAAATTAATAGATATTCAACTATGAATACAAATGATATGAAATCAAAATAGCAGCATAGAGTTAGTCTCCACGAGAGTAATGCAAATGCTCCAGAAGAAAAATAGCATTAAGAGGATGCAAGAGTAAAAGATGCAAAATAAAAGCTAGGAGGTGAGTGTAAATAGACTAGAAGAGAGTGGAGAGGTGGCAAATACAACCAATAGGAAGAGTCCACCACAATAGACTAAAATAGGCAAGTGCAACTCCCATGGAAGATGTCAACACCTTGCACCCACTCACACTAATACTCACTTAGTTAACCCTAAGAAAGCTTAATAACATGTGCAGGAAAAACCTAGGAATATTGAAAAATAAATAACCCATCTAGGAAAATAAAAACCTACACTAACACCCCCCTTAAGTGCAACTTAGGTTGGTGAAAAGATGGGTCCTGACAAATGAAGCCTGATGAGGTACCCATGTATATAAAAATCCCCCCCCCCCCAAAAAAAAGAGAGAAAATCCCCCCCAAATAGAGAAGAGACCCCCCAGAGTAGAGAGAGTTAGGACTCTAAGTGAGAGGACTAAGAAGCCCCCCAAAAGATGAATCCTTATGCACCCCCCAGCAAAGCTCCTAGATGAGGATACTTGCTTCTTGTGAAGGGTTTGGTGAAGATATTGACAACCTACTTGGAAGTTGGATTGTAGTGAAGGTCGATGACATGACCATAAATGAGCTCCCAGATGTAGCACATGTGGACCTCAATGTGTTTGGTCCGCTGATGACGGACCAAATTCTGTGAGATCTAAATGGCACTCTGGTTGTCAAAAAATATGACTAATGGTCATTTGACATGGATACTAAACTCAGTGAGAATATTCTGAAGCCAGATGGCCTTAGTGGTGGAATTCACGGCCCCTGATACTTAGCCTCAATAGAAGATAGAGCAATAGCAAACTGCTTCTTTCTTGACCAACAAACATGACCTCAACCAAGTGAGAAGTTGTAACCTGAAGTAGACTTGTGATCCTGAGAATCACCTGCCCAATCTGAATCTATGTAGTCTGTAGTATTTTTTCTATGTCTAGTAAACTTGGTGGTAATCACACAATCCAAAGGAATAAACTACTAAACAATCCACTATTTATCTTGAAAAGACCTTCATTGAATTATCAACCATGGCTAGTAAGCTTGTGATGGCACTGACACTGTATGTGCTTCCAAAGATCAAAACTATCTAACTCATCTAGTATAGTATCACAAATCAAAACTACTCAATGACAAAGAAAGTAATGTTGCTACTATTGCTATGGGTACTTGCAATGTAAGACTGTAACAATGATTGTAAGGAATGAATTCTAAGAATTAGCTTGGTACTGATAACTTATCCTATCCTCTGGAGTATCACAAGTCAAATGAACTAAAACAACTTAAGAATCTAATTGATATTGCATTCATGAAATAACTGCTACAACAATAATAACATGCAAGAAATAAAGTGAAGGATAGTTATCCTAAGTGGTCCTTTCTCAAGTGACTACCTCACTGCTTTTAACACAAATCTAGTTCTCTAGATTAACACAATCATATTGATTCTAACATTCTTTACACAGTCTTCTCAAAATCACATAAATCTTGCTGAACTGTAGTATTCATAAATTCATAATCAAAATGATAACATTGTCTGCATAAATCTAGAAAAGCTTCAGATAGCTATATCTGTGACAGAAAAAAACTAATTCAAACTAAAACTTAACTAACTAACTTTCTACCTCAACCACCAAGCCATACATATAGGCACAGGGGAGTTTATTGAAATAGGTCTCTTAACTGTAATCATAAAACACCACTCCGTACAAACTAGAGTGTGATGAATGCTACCAACAATAATTGAAAAAGAAGGAAAGAAGTGTCCCAATAAAATTGGAACTCTTTGCTGAAACAAGGGAACATGGACTAGTTGAATCAGTCCCATTGGTCTTCTAGTTGCAACAAATCCTTCAATCTTCTAATCATCTTTATTGATTACCATCACAATGCATGATTATCTCCATCAAGTGTCTTCATGCTGTGGTTTCTACACTTAGTTGAGTCAGGAACCTTCCCTACTCTACTACCTATAAATGTTGTGGCTACGGGTTGCACCTTGCAGTTGCTACGGGTTACAGTCCTTCTTCTTTAGCTATAGGAGTTAGTCCATAAACATGTACAAAATACTAACAACCATAATCAACACAAACATTCTCTACAATCCATACATTCCCACATATAACATACAATTTTGATCATATTATAATCATATTTCTATAGACTTAATAACTAGGTTCAAGTCTGCATAATGATCATAAGGGATAACATAATATAGAAATATGCTTAAAATAATGTCTGGGAATGTCTTTCAACTTGCATAAAATTATAAGAAAACAAGCTAATAAATAGGCTCATCACACCCCCCAACTATCCATTTGCTTGTCCTCAAGCAAATCAACTAAGGATGTAGGTTATAATGAAAGGTGATCTCCCTGAAATCTGCAACAGTACCTACTCCTTTGATCTGCTCCAAATAGAAGCCATTATTATATGCCAACTTGTTCATTCTGGAGACCTTTACTTTCTCACACTCTGCACTCTTCTTCCCAGTCCAATGTGGCACTAGATATAGAAGAATTAGGGGTTGGGAAGTAAGTGGTATCTAGCTTAGTCCTTGTCCCTTGGCAATGTCCATGTATTTCCTAACCCTTTCAAACATAGCCATGACTTTATGAATAGATTGTGGTTCTTTCTTTTGTAACTTTGGAGTCAAAATGTTCCATTTATCTTGTACATACTGATGAGAGTGATGAATGAGCCAAACTGTTAAATGTTGAATCCTATCATAATCATGTAGCCTTAAATTCATGATCTTCCTTCCCACACCTTTATGTTCCAAGAGTTGTCTGCATTTTGTAATGATTGATTTAGGGATTTCAGATTCTCTTCTTATTGGGAGGGCAATTGATTTTTCTCTCTCTATGTAAGCTTGCATGATTTCCCCTCTCAATTTCTCATTCCTAAAGTAGGAGGCCAGTGCTCTCACTTGTAAATCCCCCACATAAATCAATGGGTTCCATTCAATATCCTCAGATACAACATAATTAAGTAAAACTCACATAGTTGGTCTTGCTCTTCAAGTGTGACGGTAGCAAAAACTTGTAGGAAGGTCATTTTTTGACTCATTACAACTAGTTTATTACTGATCAATTTACTAAACTTGTAACTCAGAAATTTTTCCTGCAGAAACAAGGCATAGGTCCTAGCTGGGGGTCTACATTTGACAATTTGAGTAGCTATGTTTGCTATCTCCTCCATTTTAACTACTAGCCTTCCCAACTCAATATCTTTCCTTTCTAATGCCTTAGTGTGTTCTGCAATCATGGCTTCTTTTTCTCTCTTCCACTCTTCTTTTTGTTTAGAGAAATCCTGAGTAACCTTCCATAGCTGATATCCTAGGGACATAACTATATGACAAGTTGGGGTTTTTTCAACAGGGATTCTTTTCTCTTCAGCCACTAATTCCTTATTTCCTACAATTACTATGGCTAGCTCTACAAGGATATCTAGTTTTGACCCGTAATCATAAGTGTTAACTTTTTTTTCCAACTCTTGTATCTTTGCTTCTCTCTCTTTCTCCCTCTGCTCATAGGTTTTGACCAATTCTTCTAGTTGCTTTATTCTCTCAAAGGCTTCTTGCAATTCTCTTCTTACATTCCTTTCTTTAATCAATAATTCCTCATCCCTTAAAGGTTATTCATCACCACCACCTATGGACTCATATCCCTCATTATCAAGGTTGTCTAGGGTTTTCTTCCTAGTTTTCTTAGCAATAAAAATATCATTTGATTCAGATTCAGAAGTAGTAGACACATACCATTTCCTTTTGATGGGGACTTGTACATTCTCAATCACATTGGCCTCTTGTTCATGGTCATTTTCTATTGCTACAACATCCTCTTTCTCTTTTCTAGGCTTCTCAACAGCACCCCTCATAACACCTTTCTTCTTTAGGCAGTGTGAACACCTTAAAGGTGTGGGTTTCTCTTTTGAACTTTTTGTAGGCTCAGAAGAAGAACTACCCTTCTTCTTCCTGGTTCTTGGTGTTTTGGTGTTGGGTACTTTGCTAGAGGATGGGGTTTGAGTTTCATCTTCCACTGGGTTTGATTTACCTCTTCCACTACAAGTTGGTTAGATGCTACATGTGGTAAAATTGGCACATCTTGCTCCCCTGTTCCTTCCACGCTACAGGTAGGTAAAGCAATAGGTGTAACAGGGTTTTCCCTCAAGGATGCAGTAGGTGACTCTACATTCTCTAGTGATGTTGTCTCATTATGGATGTCATTAATGTTTCTACATTTCAAAAATCTTTTCCAGGGCACATGTGGATACTAAACCCTAAGGCTTCTCTTAACTAACAGAGTGACCAAACAATCATGTGACAATGCTGATTTATTTGACTTCCTTTGGTATTCATATCCCATTCTCTTTAAGAAATTATACAAGAAATTAGGCACATTGACTACTTTTTTATGGTGAAGATGACTCAACAATTTAAAATGCATAGTGTATAACATGGATTGCCTACCATCGCAAGTAAGCTATTTAATAATATGAATAGCACAAGAAGCCCATAACTGTGGGAGTGATAGTCTTTTAGTAGCTTGTGATGATGATTCTAGATGCTCCCCTGCCTCACTGAATTCATCTCTTGCAGCAATTGCATTTGCCTTGACAGGGAATTCTTCTCTGTTTCTAGGTAAACTAGATACCTCAGCAATTGCAGCTTCTGAAGCATCCACTATCAAACCTTTGATAGTGGCTTCATCATGGTAGAGTGAGGCTACAAATTGCCTTGTCATACCTTCATTATATTCTATGAGCTTTAGAAAATATTCAATCCATCTTGCTTGTGTAAAGATTGGCAAGGTTAACTGGTCTCCCAGTACCACATCATGCACTATAGGTTCCCATCTAATAAGGTCTCCTCCCATGTTGCCAAATCAAACTTCAAATTCAAATTCTTCACAACCCTTCTACTAACCCTCTGTTGTATTTGCTTGCACTTTTAATTTCAATAACCTTGCACTTTCGATTTTAATAACCCCCTGTATATTCCCATGCTATATTATACCTATATGCATTAACTCACACCAACCTAAACTAACAAACCAGCTTGAACTGACTCAGAATTGTGGGAAATTAACAGACAAAAGGTCATAGACATAAGAAGGCAAAGGAAGAAAAGGTTGTATTATCTGTGTTTTGTAACTATCAGTGGTGAACAATCATTATTTTGAGCAAAAGAGCAAAAAAACTATCCCTCCCCCCGACTAAAATCTTGAAGTGACCTCAATTCAAGGCTCTATATGACAAAGAGAAGGATTATAGTATATGGATGTAAGATTAATAATGAGAATTTTGTATTATTAAATGTGAGCATATATGGAAGAATTGAAATATCTATGTTAAATAATGGAAAGTTAATATTTTTACCTGTTGTAATGAAGTGAATTGGACTTTGCGCGAGTGGAGCATTGGAAAATATGTCTACAACATAAGTTGGATTGGATGGGACTCATTATTATGAGGAATAGTGGAAATGACATACTGGCACGTGTGAAACAACTGATGAAGCTTGCATGTGGTGAGATGACGAATGGCGGTTGCATGCGCTTGGAAAGTGGAGTGCATGGCATGAAATTTGAATGAGTTGACGGATAGTTGCTGCATGTGAGTGAATCAATAGTTGCTGCATGTTCCTTTTTCAATAGGTCCCAATGTGTATTGTGGCAATGTGAGTTTGTTGTCTTCTACAGGTCCCTATGGCTTATTGAATCAGTCTCCATGAAGATTGTGGCATCGGTGTTGTGTGTGCACATAAAGAAAGGAAAGAAATTATACCTGAGTGACCTCAGGCGGGTGAGTTGTATAGCACACTTGCTGAGTCACTTTGATAACCGGCAAGGTCTGCTTCCATGTTACTGCTTGGTGATAATATAGCAGTATCTGATTCAAGGCCAGGGAGAGAGAATTGCTTCTGAAGATCATCTCTTGTTGTTGGTCTCGTATAGAGTTTTAATATGTGGCCATTAACCAATAATGAAAACCTAACTTCATCTATGGTCTGCAATTTTACAACTCCATTGGGAAAGACTTGGTGTATTTCATAAGGTCCTAACCACCTTGATTGCAGTTTGCCCTTGTGATCCTTGTACTTAGAATCGTATAACAAAGCCCAGTCACCCACATGGAATTCTTTATTCTTGATGAACTGATCATGCCATTTGGCCCTCTTCTTTTGGACTATCTCTGTGTGGTGCATAGCTTCCTTTCTAATCTCATCTAACCCATTGAGAACATTGAGTCTTTCTTGTTGTGCTGCTGTCAGATCCATGTCAAGTTCTAGTGCAATCCTTAGTGTCTTATATTCAAATTCTATTTGTAAAACTATTGTTTTACCATACACTAACTCATAAGGTGTGAAACCAGTTGTTTTCCATGTGGTTCTGTATGCCCATACTGCCTCTAGTAGTTTGGCTACCCAATCCTTCCTATTAATGTTCACTGTTTTGGTCAGAATATTCTCAATTTCTCTGTTTGTAAATTCCACCTGCCCATTGTCCTAGGGGTGATAAGGTGTTGATTTTCCATGCCTAACTTCATATTCTTTAACCAGTGTGGCAATGAGTTCAAAAGTGAACTGGGGACCTTGATCAGTGACAATTTATCTTGGTGCTCCATACCTAGTGAAGATCTCTTCATACAAGAATTTGGCTACATTCCCATCTCTGGCAAATTGGAAGGCCTTGACTTCAACCCATTTTGTCAGATAATCAGTGCAAACTAAAATGTACTCCTTATTATTAGAAGCTGGTGAAATTGGCCCAATAAAATCTAGCCCCCATTTGTCAAATGGTGCTAGTGCCATATGTGGCTGCAACGGCATCTCATCTAACCTTGTTGGTCTACCCATTCTCTAACATCTATCACAACTCCTTGTATACTTAATTGCATCCTTCTGAAGGGTTGGCCAATAAAAGCCTGTTGTTAAGATCTTGAATGTCATCCTTTTGGCTACAACGTGACCCCCACAGGGCTCATCATGAAAATCTTCTAGGATGTCAAAGACCTCATCTTCTCTTATACATCTCATCATAATATGATCTGGACTAGTGTAGAATAAATAACCATCAATCCAAGAATATGGAAAGCTTTTATGCACTAACTATCTCCTTTCTCTTGGAGAGAAATGTGATGGTATATGCCCTGCTACCAAGTAGTTAGCAATATTAGCAAACCATGGTTTGTGTATATTGAGAGAAAACAAATGCTCATCTAGAAAAGAGTCATCCACAACACCTTATTCTATTTGTGTAGGCAATCTAGACATAAAGTCTACCACCACATTAGCTTTCCCTAGCTTATCCACTATTGTTATATCAAACTCCTGTAGTAAGAGCAACCATCTAACTAGTCTACCTCCAACCACATGTTTGTTCATCAAGTACCTGATTGTAGTATGATCTGTATGGACAAAGACCTGGTAACCAGTGATAAAATGCCTAAACTTGTTGATAGCATAGACAACAGCCAACATCTCTTTTTCTGTGACAGTGTAATTGAGTTCTGCTCCTTGTAAGTTTTTACTAATATAATAGATAGCATACTCCTTATTACCTTATTTATGTCCCAATACAACTCCTACAACAAAATCAAAAGCATCAATGTGTATGTGGAAAGGCAACGTCCAATTTGGTCCTCTCAAGATAGGTGCTTTTGTCAAAGTTGTCTTAAGTGTGTCAAAAGAGTGATGACATTCTATGGTCTAGTCAAATTCCATATCTTTTGTGAATAGAGTAAACAAAGGTGCAACAAGTTTGCTGAAGTCCTGAATGAACCTCCTATAATAGCCTGCATGGTCGAGAAAGCTTCTGACATCTTTTGGTTTCTATGGTACATGAAGTGTAGAAATTATCTCAATTTTATTAGGTTTCACCTGAATACCATCACTTGATATAAAGTATCCTAGAACAACCCCTTGAGTCATCATCATAAAGCATTTTTCATGACTCAATGATAGATTATGTTCTTGACATGTTTTCAAGACCTTCTCTAGATTACTGAGTGTTGTTTCAAATGTTTCTCCATAGGTGGAGAAATCATCCATGTAGATCTCCATAGAATCATGAGCATAGTCTAAAAAGATACTTAGCACTGCCCTCTGGAAAGTGGATGGGGCATTGTATAACCCAAAAGGAAGGATAAAATAAGCATATGTACCCCAAGGGCATATAAATGTGGCCTTATCTTGGTCCTCTGGAGCTATTTTATCTAATTATAGCCAGTAAAACCATCTAAGAAGAAGTATTTTTTTTCTGCTAGAGAATGAAGTACTTGGTCAATGAAAGGTAAGGGAAAATGATATTTTCTAGTGGCTATGTTAAGTTCCTTGTAGTCTATGCATACCCTCCACTTGTCTCCTTTCTTAGGGACAATAACTAAAGGTGACACCCATTCACTGTTAGTAATAGGGTAAATGAAGCCAGCATCAAGGAGTTTTTGTAGCTCAGTTTTAACTATGTCTCATAAGGCAAGATTCATTCTCCTTTGTGGTTGTCTTATTGGCTTGAAACCATCATTTATGTAGATCTTATGCATGCACAAGTCTACATCGATTCCTTTCATGTCATTGTAATCCCATTCAAAAGCTGATGCATGTGCCTGTAGCACAGTGTTTAGGGAAGTATGTTGTTCCTCAGTTAGGGCATTATTAATATTTAGCATTTTTCTTGGCATGATTTCTAGTGTTTTTGAAGCTGGTTGGACAGATGAAAGGTCACATCCACTAATGTTGGAAACACATTCATGAGGTAGTAGAGAGTGCAAAAGTTGGGATAATTCCTCTGAGGAATGTGCAGGTATGATATTTTGCAATGGATCTTGCAAACATGATAGACAATCTTGTTGTTGTGGGTCCCTATCGCAATGGTTTTGTATAATGTGGTCAATTAAGTCATCCTCATATTGGGTTTCTAACAAGGGACTGCATTCAATGGTCATGAGAGTTTGCAGGGAATAGTGGTCTTCTTCTTCTAAGGTAGGCCATATGATTTGCTCCAGATTGTCATGAGGTTGAGCTGGTGGATAGAGGACCAATTTCTTGGTTATAGTTCCATTTGAGATTATCATGTTTCCAGACCTAAAACCTATGAATGCATTTGCTATTACTAACCATGGTTTGCCTAAGATAAGTGGATAACTTGCAAGATTGACTTTTGGTTGCAAAACTATAAAATTTGCAGGGTACTCCCGTGAGTCTAATGCTATGACTATGTCTTCAATGATCCCCTCAGGTTTTAATGTTGACCTATCTTCCAACTGTAAAATAGTTGGTGTAGGCCTTAGGTTAGGTAGTTTAAGTAGTTGCATTGTTTCTTTAGTCATGACATTGATGGCTGCCCCTAAGTCAATCAAGGTATTTTTTATGAGAGTTCCATTAATCTTGACATCCACTACTGGACTGCCAGGGTCTGTGTATCTAGGGGCAGTTATGTTCCCTAGCACGATATCAACAAGGTTCCCTAGGATATGGACTGTCTGAGGGTCCTTCCTCTTTCTTCTTGGCTTTTTAAGACAAAGGTCTCTCACTTTCTTAGTATACATTGGAATGTCCTTGATAGCTTGGATAAGGGGTACATCTTGATACTGACATTCTTAACTTGACCCAATAGGTCTATCTCTGCTTGGGTTTGATGTTTTGGAATGGCTAGACGTTCAGGGAAAGGAGGCTCTAGATTTGGGATAGTCTGATTTACCTAACTTGATTTGGGTTCCAAAGGTGAATTGTCTAATGCCTCAGTTATGGGTTGTTCATCCACCACCTCAGTGATTTGGGGAGATGAAGACCCAGCTAATGTTTTCCCTAACCTAAGGTGGACATCATTCACCTCTGCCCCATAAGTGGGGTATTGAATAGCCTTGTTAGTGTATGTCTGTTGAATAGGCTTGTTATTGGAGTTAGGTGCAGGTTGGGTAGGCAGTTGTGGTGCTCTTGGTGGCTGAGTTGTAGGACTAGATGGATTTGGCATAATGACTTGATGTTGTGGTTGAGAAGGCAACAAAGGTTGTGAGTAATTCATATTTTGGTTTTTTTCATTACTCTCCCTTTTGCCATTGTGGTTGCCATTGGTTTTTTTTAATTGGCCATTGACAGTTGTAGTTAGGTCCTTGGAAATTTTGTTGAGGCCATACATTTGGTTGCTGCCGATTCCAATTTTGCTAAGGGTTTTGCCATTGTTGAGGGTTTTTCTATTGGTTTTGGGTATTTAGCCAAGGCTAAGGGTTCTAACCATAGAATTTATGATTACCTACTGGAAATGATGCATTGAAAGTTAGAGGATCTTGTGGCATACCTTATCTTTATTGCCATGGTTTCCTTTGTGCAACATAGTATAGCTGGCCATCTTCACCTTCAATTGGTTGAAAGTGCGGTTTCTCTAACTTATCTTCTATAATACTGGTCACCCTTCTGCACTTGCAATCGGCTTTTCTTTGTTTGCAATTAGGACAATATTCAGTGAGTATTGCATCAACCTCCTCCCGCTTCTTCTTCAAGTGTAGAGTATCCAGTTGAGTAGCTAGGTGACTGATAATATCTTCCTTCATGTTGGTCAACAGGTTTCTCAATTCCACCCTTGAAACTAAATTAGATGTCTTTCCAATGGTAGATGTTCTCTCTCCCCTTGTCCCCTTGGTGAAGGTCCTTGAGTAGTTTCTGCAAACTCTGTAAACATCCTCAAAGGGTAATTGAGATATATCTCTTGCCCCAATAAGATTAAGGGCATCCATGTAGTCATCATTGACTCCTCTCAAGAATACAAGCTTCAAAGATTCATCTAAGATTTTATTCTGTGGATTTTTCTTTAAGTAGAACTGGAACCTTTCTACATAACCTTCCAATGGTTCATCCTCTTTTTGAGTCATCCTGAAGATGTCATCTCTTCTCCTATCAATTCCTCTGCAATAATATTGGTATTTCTCCAAGAATTTTGTTTTCATCGTGTTCCAATCTAGAATAGCATCCATGCCTAATCCCATAAACCATCTCAAAGCATCATCCTTCAAAGTAGTAAGAAATAGCTTGAGCCTATGAGGATCAGTTGTGTAGTCATAGCTTCTACATAGGACATCAAACTTGAACAAGAATGTATCTGGGTCTTCAGTCACCAACCCATAGAAGATGGGTAATGCTGAAGGGAGTATATTCTTCAAAGCAGCAATCCTCACTTGGTTGGTAATTGGGAACTCAATGGTCACTTGTCCTGGTGGATCCTCCACTGCATCAACCATGGTTAGGAAGGTTCTTTCTGTATTGTCAGTAGATGTTGATGAGAGGGAAGATTCTTCTTCAGTACTACCCTCGCTCTGATCACTATAGTTACCAATATCTGTCATAGCTTGTTGGGTTGATGGAAGAAACCTTCCCAAAGCATCTCTCTGCCTCCGCATACAATAGGTATGACTTTTAGTAGCAATGACTCTTGCACAATGTTAGTGAAACTTTCTGGTATTTGGTGAGGTGAAACCTAAGTGTCATATCTTCTAAAAGCAAAATGTTTAAACTAGGAAAGCTTGGAGATAAAAGGAACTAGTCTCTAAAAATAGTGTCATCCCCGGCAACGACACCAAAACTGTAGTGTCTTTTCTATGTCTAGTAAACTTGGTGGTAATCACACAATTCAAAGGAATAACCTACTAAATAGTCCACTATTTCTCTTGAAAAGACCTTCATTGAATTATCGACCAGGGCTAGTAAGCTTGTGATGGCACTGGCACTGTATGTGCTTCCAAAGATCAAAACTATCTAACTCATCTAGTACAGTATCACAAATCAAAACTACTCAATGACAAAGAAAGTAATGCTACTACTATTTCTATGGGTACTTGCAATGTAAGACTGGGTTAAAGCACAATAGTGTGTCACACTTTTTAAAGGAATCAGCCAACAGCAAAAAAATTTCTAAACTTCAACCACATAAAAGTGGTCTTTATGTTTTGAATTTTAAAATGATGTAAACTAATGAAATGTAGATCTTTTGATGAAGTTTATTCCTGTAATTTTTTAGATTTTTTAAAAATTGTTTTCAATTTTTTTTATCAGTGTAAGAACAAATTTTGGAATGCTAAAAATTTCAAGGAAAAGTGACGTTCATGGGACGTCAAGAACAAATTAAAATAAACTTAATTTCTCCCTAATTTTTTTTTCCAAATAGGTAACTTCAATATCTAGTGCATGGAAAAAAAAATCAAATTTTGATGTATATTTTTCTCGTAATAACATTTTAAAGTCAAATTTGTCAGAATTTGACAGTTTTCATGGGATGTCAACTAATGTCTATTTTTTAATGATTTTCAAAAAATAAAATATACCCTTTTGAAGAGGACTCTCTTATCTAGTGCACCATATATTATTTAAAGTTTTTTAATATGTTTTACTATTTTTTTAATTTCTAATCAGCGTCTTTTTTAATTTTAAACTTGGAGTATTTTAAAAATAAAATATATTAAAACTAATTAAAATATGAAAAAAAATACATATTTGGATTCTCCACTCTAAGCTCTACAAAAGGGTATTTTTCTTTTGCAAAAAATTCATTCTGACAGGAGAAATACCCTGTTAAAGTTCAATGTTTCATAAATCTCTAAAAAAAGGTGAGTTGGTTGCCATGTAGGCAGCCAACTAGACATACTTGGCAGAGTACTTTACGGCCAACTTCATTTCGAGTGTATTCTTATCGGGTGATAAGTTGTCACCTAATTAAAAATCAATCGGTACCTAGTCGGCCGATAAAGTATCGACCATAAAGAGTCGATATATATACAAAAAAAAAAATTTAATTTTGAACTCAAGAAAATTCAATTAAATACAATTTAAGAAAACAAATTTTGGCAAAGGAAGGCTTATTTGGAGAAAAGAAGACTTATTTCAACAAAAGAAGGTTTGTTTCATATCATGTTTTCTCTCTTTCACATCATATAAGTCTTTTATTATGATATATATTTAAAATAGAGGCATAATGTCTTTCCCCCCTCATGAGAAAATCATTATATATACTATCCTAGGCATCTAGTGAGAACTAGCTTTATGTATGTGCACAATCATGTTTTCCCTTGCACCTCTTCTCTTCTCTACTTTTCATTTATTTCTCATGTGTGGGTTCCATCCCTTGTTACAAATTAGTATTTAACAAATGAAATCAATTACATCTAGTTTAATTTTATTTACATCACATCCTTGCATTTAAGGAATCAAAGGTCTTCCCCTTTGTAATCTTATCCTTTCATTGCTATATACCTTTTCATAAGATCTATTTATCACGTTTGCTCTCTTTCATATCATATAAGTCTTTTATTACAATATATTTAAATTAGAGGCATCGTGATATGTACCAAATATGCTTATGATACCAAATTTTCTCATGATATGTTTGTAATTTGAATGTTTTTTTTACTTTGCCTTTAACAAATAAACAATTTATAATTTAGTGTTCTATTTATGCAATATTAACTACATGCATTCATTGAAAGCACACATGTGTGTACACTTGTATGCAAGTGAATTCAAATTTGAGTGTAATTTGTGATGGGGAATCGAAGGACTAGATCGAGGAAGTATGATCGAACAAGAGAGAGGAAGAGAAACGTGGATGAAGGAACATCTACTGAAGAACAACCCATGGAAAATATTGATGACCAAGGTGCATCTGTACAGGTACAAGAACAAACTAAACCTAGTAATAGAGATTTGTTCTATGGTATGGAAAATCTGATGGAGATGGATGAGGATTCTCTTTTCAATAAGATTTCATCTAAAGATATGTTACCTAAAAGCACAGTAAAATTACACTCTAAAAGAATATGGGATGAATTTTTTGAAGAAAGATCTCTAATTGGAAGAGCACAGTTAGTTGTAAAGTTATTTAGATGAAAAGAAATGACCCCTATTTTGGGTTTGTTAGGGGTTGATAATAGGAAATAATCATCAGGTTCACTAAAACAAACAATTGTTGAAAACTTGCAAGAAGCATTGAATTGTATTGATAGCAAGAGTCGAGTTAGTGATCCAACTGCTACATGTAGAGCATTGATGACTGTAATTTCTAGTAAGAAATTATCACATAGAAGACAAGTTCAAACAATTTCTAGATTACTAAATTTATCTAGGAGAACTATTCAAAGGTATATTGAAAAGAGGAATGAAATAGATGCAAAAATTGAGAAAAATTAGGTAAATATTTGTAGGGTTCCCCGAAAAGATAGAATTTCAGAAAATGTAAAGAAACAAGTGGTTGAATATTGGACCAATCACTCTTGTGTTTCTTCCAATAGAAGGGATACTATACAAATAACAGGTGAAGATGGTACAAAAATTTCTCATCCAAAACATTTTATAGATACAACACAAAGTGAACTTTTTGAAGCATTCAAGCAAAAAATTTCAAATGTGAAGATTTCTCAAAGGATGTTTGAGACACTACGACCATCATTTGTATGTATAAATAAAGTACGTGAAACTTGTTGTTGTCGAAATCATGTTGAATTTGATCTACATCTACAATCATATAAAAACACTATGGCAATAATTGATTGAAATATAGCGATCCCTGGAAGCACAACACAATTTGTGAAGTCTCTTTTATGCGAAAAATTAGAAGATTCAAATGAATTCAATGTTCAGTGTATAAAAAATATATGTAATGATTGTGGAAATTTGAAGAATCTTAAATTACAAGTTGACAACATTGAAATGCAAGTTGTTTGGAAGAGATTTGAATATGAGACATACTTAACAAAGTCAGGAGTCAAGGCCAGAAAAATTATTCTCAAAGAGAGTGGATTGCCTTACAATGAATTTATGAAGAAATTTTGCAATATCATTTATCCACATATCCAACATTGTCATGGTGTAAGATGGAAAGCTAAGTAATTTTGTAATTCAAAGAATTATTTTCCACCAGGTTGTATTCTCTCTATTTTAGATTTCTCTGAGAACTATACATTTAGTCCTCAAATTGAGATTCAAAGTCAATATTATCATTCACAGCAAGTTGAAATCTTTGTGCAAGTTTTCTATAGACATGCTGAGTTTCAAATAGATGGTATACAAAGTAGAAAAGATGATCGAATTATCATCAAAGAGGTTCACTTTTATATCAGTGATGATACGGGTCATGATAGAAGTTATGTAGCTCATTGTATGAAAATATTTTTTGAAGACCTGAACCGGCGCAGCATAAATCAAGAACAACATTGGATATGGTCTGATGGATGTGCTAGTGAGTACATTGTTTTAGGGTTTAATTTTAAATTTTTATTTACTTTTAACTTTGAGACTTAAATTGTTCAATTATTTATTTAATATATTTAATATATGTCAAGTTTTTTGAAGCTAATTTTGTTTGAGTGTAATTATTTGTAACTTCATAGGACAATTTAAGTTTGCAAAGGCTTTTTTTTGGTTAAGCCGTCAACATGCTAGACACAACACCAAATTCTTGTGGAATTTTTATGAGAGTGGACATGGAAAAGGAGAGCACGATGGAGCATGAGCATGTGTGAAGCATGCACTTCATCAACATGAACTTGCAGGTAGTTCGTGCCATATATATATATAATCTAGAGATATTTTTAAAAAAATTAGATCTATATTTAAAAACTTTAATTTTAAATTCTTAAATAAACCTTGAAAGTAATAGGTGACAAATAAATTGCCAACATGTGTACTTGTAGGTAATGCCATACAGAATGCAAATGAAATTGTTGAATGGTACAAAAGTCATTTTTCCGCTCGCGACTCAACATACAACAAATAGTATTTTTGGGAAGTTACAGGTACATCTAGTCAAAATTTGTTAACTTTGAATTTCAAAGTGTGTACATACACATTATTTTTAATTGAATTTTTAAATTTAAATTTATATATAAATTAATCACTTGGATATTTATATAATTTACAGATATTGATCAATCAAATGCTATTAATTTTCCAACAATTAATGTTATTAGAAGCATGCATCAAATCATGACAATGGGAGGTAGCAAGCCTTATGTAATTAATGTGAGAAAAATCATGTTTTTGTGTTGATTGCATCAAGGACAATGCAAATATTGTTCAATGTGAGAATATTAGAGATGGGTATGTTTCATGATGGGAAATGAAACAATTAATATCAATGCCTCCTTTTGAAGACAATGATAATCTTGATGTCTACGATCCTCTATATTTAACTGATTATGAACGTGTATCTGATTTAGTTGTTATAGGTATGTATTTAATTAATTAACTTAAAATTGATTTATATATTCTATGTACAAGTAAGTTTATATATAAATTTAAATTTATATATATTAAAAATATATATTTACAACTTTCCTAAACTCTACATGGTGTGTGTACAAGAGATATTTTCACTGTTGTTGCAGATCCTAACAATGTGGAAGGTGTAGATTACTATCTACTAAGATGTACGCAACCAAAAAGCAAATGAGTGGAGTCGATGATAGATGCTAATGGACAAGAGTATCCCATTGGATTAGTCATTATTGAAGGCACATATTATCAACAAATAAATATAGATAGACATAGTATTTTATTTGTTGATTATATCCCAGGACAAAAGGTTTTACATTATAGTCACTTAGTTATAGCAACAAAAATAAATTTAGAAACTTTACCTAAAAAGGACGTGCCAAACAAAAGTGGAGGTTGTCTATTGAAGATCATGAAAAGATTTTAGAGATAATTAAAGATAGAGAGGATCCAGATTATATGTACCAAGAGCTTTAAGTTGGTTTTTGGATATATGTACATACATATGACTGGATATATATGTATGTACTCAAACTTTTTAAAGATCTATCTAGATATCTATATTGATTGGACATGTGACATGATTTAGAATATTTTTTTCAAAGGCTTCCAATCATTTATTTTTGTCCAATTGTATTTAAATTTGTTGAATTTTTGTCCAATTGAATAGATATGCTTTCAATACAAAACCTAGTGACTTTAGATCATATATTTTGCTTTTAAATTCCTTTTAAAAATCAGTATCACTCATACCTAAATACTGACAAAACTTAAATCTAATCTTCATCTTCTGCCTCATTCTCAGCAATGTTAAAATAGTGTACAGCTTGTATACATTGCGATCCTTATTGGAAGCTATCACTTGCAGCCAATCCCCGACATTATCCAAGTATTGGAATGTATCTATGCATGTTGTAATTTAGAGTAGCAACCATGATTTTCTATGTATGGCATTTATAAGAGAATTGTAGCATCTAGAACTCTTTATAGTTTAAAAAATCAGTATCACTCATACCTAAATACTGACAAAACTTAAATGTAATCTTCATCTTTTGCCTCATTCTCTTCAATGTTGAAATAGCGTAGCTCATATACATTGAGATCCTTATTGGTTCAAGCTATCACTTGTAGCCAATCCCCGACATTATCCAAGTATTGGAATGTATCTATGCATGTTGTAATTTATTTTCTTTCATTTAGAGTAGCAACCATGATTTTCTATGTATGGCATTTATAAGAGAATTGCAGCAGCTAGAACTCTTTATAGTTTAAAAAATTAGTATCACTCATACCTAAATACTGACAAAAATTAAATTTAATCTTCATCTTCTGCCTCATTCTCAGCAATGTTGAAATAGCGTAGCTCGTATACATTGCTATCCTTATTGGAAGCTATCACTTGCAGCCAATCCCCAACATTATCTAAGTATTGGAATATATCTAGGCATGTTGTAATTTCTTTTCTTTCATTTAGAGTAGCAACCATGATTTTCTATGTATGGCATTTATAAAAGAATTGCAGCAGCTAGAACTCTTTATAGTTTAAAAAATTAGTATCACTCATACCTAAATACTAACAAAACTTAAATCTAATCTTCATCTTCTGCCTCATTCTTAGCTCATATACATTGCGATCCTTATTAGAAGCTATCAATCGCACCCAATGTTGGTTTCTAGCTTGTTGAGTTTTATGAGGTTATATGAAATGCATTTATTTAAACTTTTGAAGGGTTGTATTGGTTAATTATACATTATTGGCTTGATAAAGTTGTTATATATGCTTGAACAATCTTGTCATTGAGCCCAAAACTCATTTAACTTTATGCTTATATTTTCACTTGTGTTGACAACTTACATAGCTTGATAAATATATTTATCTTTGTATCTTATGAGAGCCAATACTAGTCTTCATCATATGTTTTTATGTTAAGATTGCTGAATAGTAATTTTCAACACCATAAAGTCTCCATTCATTATTGCCTTTTGTTTCTTGATTTGGTCTTAGATTATAGGTATATGTGTTACAATGTCATAGTCAAAATTTAGATGTCAAATCAAACTCAACCAATTCAACCCCTCCTAAAAGAATATGAAAACAAATTCAATCATGTGCAACTAATCTACCTACACCCACAAAGTCAAAGGCAGTCACCAAGTACCCACATCAAGATACTTAAAACCCCCTTCCTTGCAACTACTAAATTTAATACTAAAATAGTAGAGGAAACACTATAACTTGAGGATGACTTGATGAAAACTTCATACTCAGAAAGGTAACATGTACTTTAATATTTTATTTTCCTTGCTAATTTCATATTCAAAATTGGAAATTTTCTTGACTACAAATTTTATATGCAAAAGGTGCAATAAACGTTGTGTGATTTTTTCTTCTAACTAAAGGACATTTTTCTTCTACTAGACATTCTTAATACAAATTCCTTGGCTTATTTTTATGAATTATAATAAAAATTTGATTAAATTTAAAGTTAATATGTTATTTAAGTGAAATAGAGTAAGTTTCATCACTCAAATATAAATATGAATGTCTTGTAATGTTTGAAATTTTTATCACTATAAAATATGTGTCACATAATACAAGCTTTCTAGGATCTTTGGTAACCACAACCAAAGAATCACTTTAGTCTTGAACATTTTTTTACATTTAGGATTTTAATAATGATCAATTATGCAAATGGATTACAATTGATCTAGGATCCTTTTTATACATATAGTAGCTCAATAGTTGATTGGAGCACAAATCATTGTGCAAAGTATCACATAGTGTAGAGGTTGTTTGGACAAGAGAGGTTGGTGTAATATAGACTAGTGTTCTTTGAGTTTGTGCAACAAAGAGCATAGAACTTAATAGTTAGTTCTTGTAGTTGTAATTTAGTTGAAAATTATGTTATGCATATTATTTTATGAACCCTATAAAACTCACAAAACATTATTTAAAAATTTATAATGATAAAATAGTTGTTAGAAGGTCCAAGGGATTCACTTAATAAACCAATGGCATGGCATGTGCATTTGTAAGTTACAAATAAACACGCCTAATTTTATTTTTACCCCTTGATTTTATGTTTTGGTACCCACTTTTAATTCATTAGTATAATTGAAATATCTCCCTATTTTCACTAGGTATCCTATATGCCTTTTTTGTTACATTTTTATATTTCCTTATTATTTCTACCCTATCAACCAAGGGCACTACCCACACCTACATTTGACTCAAAACAAGTTTTGATTTCCATTCAATACATTATAGCCTTGACATAAAAAACCTAGAAGAGAGATGGCAAACATGTCACCCTATAGAATGCTTTAATTTAAAAGTACTTATAAATATATCTCAACCCCCAAACCCTTACCACACCAACTCTAACAATGAATCTTCCTAATAACAAATATGTCAATTACAATATGCATATTAATTTAAATTATAGTGGAAGGTTTTACAAATACTAGATGATTCTTTTGGGTTTTAGGAAAATTGTGTGGGATTGTATTGAACCTACATGACCTCAAGGTGTGACTATTGTTTCCTTTTTAATTGCATTATATTTGAGATTACATAGGTACCCCTAGGATTATGAGTCTCTCACAAAATACAAGACTATGTGGCATAGGAAAAATATAGCTTCAATTTCCTCTAATTGAATTTTGTTATGTGATTTGCAGAGGATTTGGAATGCCACTTATAAACACTTTATCCCACTTCTGTACATACTTCTCAAACCCAAATATGATCACATCAATTCAATTATCCACTTTCCTCCTAATATGGAAGTGCTATATTGGGTCACATTTTGGTTATTTAAAAATCCAATACAAATGCACATGATAAGGTATTGCTTTAGAGGTGAATCTCTTGTGTTATTAGAGAAGATAGTTGAAAATTATGCACACTAAGAGTTATTCCTAGTCATTGTAATGCATTTGAAAATTAATTTGTGTATTGTATTATGAACCTTATAGAATTCATAAAATACAAAAAAAACATGATAGTGAAATAGTTGTTAGTAGTGAAGACCATTCATAGTTGTGTGCACTACATGCCTAACATATCATATAAATTGTTAAAAGTTTTATTCAAAAAATTCCTTGAAATGAAGCAATTCTAATGGCAAGCATGATTTTTAATTCAATGCCAATAGCTTTTTGGGTATTGTTAAACTTCATGAATTTTACCATGCTTCCAAATTCATTCATTTACTTTTATAAGTTAAAGCTCTATATTAAATGCAACTAACTTTAAGATTATTCAACATTGTAGTTATAATATAATGCTCCAAATTAGCATAATAAGTATATATTTACTATGATCCAAAACTCAAACTAAGCTATACTATATGTCATTTAATAAAAATTTAGTGAACGAATAATTCATATCATCATATACTAAATTTAGCTATTATCACCCATTTGGAAAACATGCACTTAATAAAGATTTCTATGTAATGACTCATGCATAATTTAAGATAGATTGGTTAGAGTTGTTAAACCTATTAAATGAATACCTTTTTATTTCCACTTTGTAATAGTCATTTCCTTATTTTTTTTAAAAGGATCAATGATAAAATATACTTATGTATATATTTGGGGTTAAGTTGATGAACTAAATTAGAATATCACTTTGGGAAGTATTTTTTTCACCTAATTACCTACTTAGGATTCTTGATTATGCATGTATTTATTTATTGTTAGCAATGGTAGGGTATAATAAAACATATTTATATAAATATAAAACCTTTGATTGTATGCACCTAAGAAAAATGTTAGTTGTATCGAAATGTTATTTTATAATATTGAAGGCAACTTTTATAAAACGTAGATGTTGTGGTATAATCATAAATTGAAATCATTGCAACACAAAATAGAATAACATATTTCCCAGCCATCCATCCTATTTGTATTGATGACACTATATTTAATTCTCAAATTTTGATAACTCAAACTTCATGAAATCACAAAAATTGAGCATGTCATATGTACTTTATGTGATGTAGAAGAATAATATACAACTTGAATTATTTCCCTATCTAAGATATATTAATTTGAATTAAAACTATTTAAGTTAAAAATTGATTTTATCCAAATTAAGACCCATATGTTCAAAGGAAAGCATCCATACAGATCTATATTTAACTAAACATCTAAATGTGCATATATACATATCATATATATAAAGTCTAACTAACATAAAGTCTAACTGCAACATGTAAATGCAACAACATAACATCAAGTCTAACTGCAATATAACATCAAGTCTATAACAACATAACATCAAGTCTAACTGCAATATAACATCAAGTCTATAACAACATAACATCAAGTCTAACTGTAATATAACATCAAGTCTAAATAACATAAAGTCTAACTGCAACATGTAAATGCATAACATAACATCAAGTATAACTACAATATAACACCATGAGAGTTTGAGCAAACATAACAAAGAACATATGAATACATCTAACTGTGCACAACATCATGACTCCCACCTCCTATGGGCAGAACGGACCTCACTCAACCCAGGACTAGAATGATGAGTTGAGCCCTATACTGATCCTCGTCCCGAACCCTGTACTGATCCTCATCCTGAGCCTTGTCCTAAACCATGTGTGTCTAATCCCATCCATCTATGAACATCTGAGTGATGTGTAGATCCCTGGACATACAAATTATCTCTATTAAATTAAATTTAAATATATATTAAAAAATATGGAATCTCAAATACACATGTTCTAAAAAATTTTAATGTACAATTAAATACTAAATACCTCGCATCCAACCTCATCCACATCCACTGTCTGTTGCATAGTGTCATGTCCTAACACCTCTCTCATCGGTCCCTAATGTAAGATTGATTAAATAAGAGTCAACATGTGTATGACGCACAAGACTAAATTTTATAAAATTTAAAAATATTTAAAATGTATGTACCTCATCATCAACAACCTGTGTAGCTCCATGGATGACCCTCCCAATCCCACTAAGATTGGATGAATTGAGGGTCATCGCAATGTTTTCATCAAACAAAAGATCATGGAATGATCCTAGTGCATAAGGTGGCACAATACCAGCATCAGGTTGTGATGGAGTCTACTGTGATGGAGTCTACTATGACGGCACTGTGTCAGTCATATGTGTAGCTTGTTGATCACTGCATTGACTGACAAATGTGGACACAGTGTCGAGAGGGATGTCGTACTCAGAACTAACAAACTGATATAAAGAAAGTAGACCGTGTGCCAGACATGTACTCAATCTGCATAAAGCACTCTCTCCAGAAGTCTATGCCACATCACATGGTGAAACTATGTCAGCACGTATGTAAGGATCATAACTAGCGGAAGTCAAATCAACTAATCTTATGTTGGTGAGTGGACGCAACATATATCTACCAACATGATTTGATGCCAAATGGTCAACATCACCGGCAATAGAACCTAAACTCTCAAAAATACGTTGTCTCGATGATGTAACTACCGCCTTAGCTGACCATCCTAGATCCAACCTTTTTGGAAGTACCAAAAGGTTCAAACCCACTAATGCCCTCTTATTTTCAGGCAAATTCTGATTAGGATGTCAAAATTTCTTTGAAAACCTCCCATGACCCTGTCCCGCATGTTTTGGTATACATGTGAAATCAACATCAAGTCGTAAATGAGTAAAAGAAAATAGTTGTTTGCAAAAATACAAAGGCAACTCATCATTGTGTGGCCATCTATGATGTGCTGCTAACCACTGAGGATATATAAGTGGTGCAGCAACAACATCTATACACCTGGTGACAAAATAGCCCCGAAATCTGTCATGCCCATGATAATGTGGAAACATACTATGCACCATATTCAATGAAATGGACCTATTAACTTCTGGCCATTTCATTGTCCCATTAGCAGTGCTAGCAAGTGACACATAAAAATCCTCAATACTCAAATCATTGTAGGGATTGTATGATTTGACTATGTCAATCATATGTACAAACTCTGCTCTAGTCCCCACCAACCTGTCTCTATTAGATAGGTTAGGTGTATTATGGATCATCTTATCTAAATGTGTCAAAGCATTATTGAGTCTATTAAGAGTGGCAGCATATAACTCACTCATACTAACACTATGTGCATCACCACTATTATGCCCACTATCATGGCCATCACTATGATGAGATGCCATGTCAAATGCCATGTATGTGCAAATTTCTGCATTTTAAAAAATTTAACATACATTTAATTTATAATTTAATGAATTTATATGTGCATTCAATTTTTACATTTAAAATAACAAAACTAAAAAAATTTAAAATCTAAGAATTAAATACACATGAACAATCTACACATTTAAATTAACTTTACAAAACTATATAAACATTTAAAAATTAAAAATTAAATATACATTCAATCTAATACAGATCTATAAATAGAATATGCATACATTGTACAAAGGGTTGGAAAATATTTTGCAATGTGTTACAATGAGATGAAATTTGTAAATCATCATTTATTGTTTATTGTTGTACTATAAACCTTTGTTTGTAGTTGGAAATGCTTCAAATGAGTGCAACACATGTGCTGACCTAGATCTGACTCATACACATTTGCACGTTGAGTATATTTGGACCAACACTGGATCTAGCTTATATTTTCTCTAAGGCTTTTTGCAATATATCTCTATACAAGGGTGACATCTAGACATTAAACCCCAAAGAGATATTTTGGCTGGAGTGTTTTGTAATTGTTGAATGATGTTAAACTTCTTTGTTTTAGATTTGATTTTAGGCATAAGAGGTAAGTTAAGTGCATTAGATTGTAATTTACTAATGGTAGCAAATTGACATCTTGGCCTCTTCCTAATCTTTGATGAGTATACCCCATAAGATTATAATCATGTGAATCAAGGTCCACATGAAAGGTAGAAATAGAAAATACATAAGCCAGATTGATAGTTCGTATGAATTAGGATCAAAAGAAAAATCATGAGGGAACTTGTCTAAGTCCATGCTAGCCTTATGTGAACTATGGTTAGAAAATAGACAATAAAATTATGAGCCAAATTCATGAAGGAAGTGTAAAGAAAACAAGGTGAATCAAACCATTGTAAAGCTCTACCACTTAAGTGTAATCTAAGCTCACTAATCAATAAGATATCATCATTTTATAAAGTAAAAATGAATTTACACATAAAGAGGCATCTATAGAACCATCTTAGGCATCATGTAAAAGTTCTTCACTAAGGCTCACAATGTCATAATCCAATGTAGGATAAGACAACATGGTGCCAATAAAGGACACATGAGAAGCCACTAAATTACCATCATGCCATAAGCTATGATCATGTGGGGCAAGACAATGTGAAAGGTTATTAAAAGCATCCATAGATTCAACATGACAAGTAGAAATATGATTGTCATTATACCATCATCATGTATATAAGAAGATAATGCATTCAAACCACATAAATTAATGGAGATAAGGCTACATGACATATAAGAGATTTTTCAGCAAATGGTGTAACACATTCATGCATAGGTTAAGGAGGGAAAATTATGCCCATCCTACAAGGTGTGCCACAAGGTATACCCTCACTAGGTATGTATGCATATAAAGATAAGAGCCTATCAAAATCTGAAATGTATGCATGTAAATCAGCCAAGGAGCAAGATATAAAAGAAGCCATAATGATAAAATATCCTAGTGTGAGAGGCTGGGAAAAGAGATAGACCACTATAGTACCCAAACCCTAATCAAAATACATAATCATATATAGATAAAACCCTAGAAAATCTAAAAAGTATAATAAAATCATAGTAATATCAAATCTAAAATGTCTTAAAATCATTGAACATATAGCTCTAATACTAACCCTAGGAGTGTAAATATGGACAAGTTTAACAAAACTGTAAAGGAAAATAAAATTTCCCTAAGTTGGATCTAGGCTAATCTAATCAAATGCATACAAATAAGCACGCACTAACCTATATTAATAAATGATGACACTATGGGCTAATGTATTATGAAATAATAAATGCTAAAGTATGGATTTGGTAGACATGTATGCAAAATGTGGAAGCATAGACAAGGCACGTGAACTGTTTGACATAATGCCTCAAAGAGATGTCATCTCATGGAATGGAATGATTACAGGCAGGGCTTAAATTTGACAATTGTATAGTTGTATTTAGGCATTTTTGTTGTAAGATACAATCAAAATTTAAAAAAGATTGTATCATATGAAAGGAAAGATTTTGGACAAACTGTCAAAAATTATATAAGATTATGATGATATATATATTTAAATTTTATATGATTTACTTATACTAAGGCATTTTATAGTATTTGAAGGGCACCATTGAATAGATAACTATCATTAAAAAAATTCTTAACAGGCAAGGTGGACTGTCATATTTAAGCCCTAATTGCAAGATATGCACAAAATGGATGTGTTGAAAAGGCTTTAGAAACTTTCAAGCAAATGCAATTGGCAGGTGTAAAGCCAAATTCCACAACCTTTGCCAGCATCCTTCCTACCTGTGCCAAAATGGGAGCATTGGAACAGGGTATGGACATCGATCAAATCATAATGGAAGGGGGATCTTTGTCTAATATTATAGTGTCAACTGCCCTAGTAGACATGTATGTAAAATGTGGAAGCATAGGCATGGCACATGAACTATTTGACAGAATGCCTCAAAAAGATGTCATCCCATGGAATGCAATGATTGCAGGATATGTACAAAATGGATTTTGCAACTTGCAGTGCAGTGCAGTGTTGGAAAGGCTTTAGAAACTTTCAAGCAAATGCAATTGGCAGGTGTAAAGCCAAATTCCAGAACCTTTGCCAGCATCCTTCCTGCCTGTGCCAAAATGGGAGCATTGGAACAGGGTATGGACATCCATCAGAGCATAATGGAAGGGGGATTTTTGTCTGATATTACAGTGTCAACTACCCTGGTAGACATGTATGCAAAATGTGGAAGCATAGACATGCAATGTGAACTTTTTTGATAGAATGCCTCAAAAAGATGTCATCTCATGGAATGCAATGATTGCAGGGTATGTACAAAATGGATTTTGCAAGGATGCTCTCAAAATCTTTGAAATAATGCACTCTGGAACATATCCTGACATTGTAAGCTTTGCTTGTGTTCTATGTGCATGCAGCTATGCAGGTTTAGTGGATGAGGGTTGTACATATTTCAATCACATGAGTAACCCTTATTGCATTACACCTACAATTGATCAGTATGTGTGCATGGTTGATCTTCTTACCCACGTTGGCTATCTGTATGGAAAATTTGGAAGCATAGACACGTGGAAAGTTGCAGGTTTAGTGGATGAGCGCTACATGTATGTTTCAATCATATGAGTAACCCTTATTGCATTACACCTACAATTGATCAGTATGTGTGCATGGTTGACATTCTTGCCCATGTTGGCTATCTTGAGGACACCATAAACTTTATCATTAAGTTGTGCGGATGTTGCATCTCGTTGATATAAACTATGGGATTTATAAGATATAATCTATGAGATAAATATTATACATTCCCAGCATTCGTGATTAGGGTTTATTCAAATCAATAGGTGCATGTGGGTGTTGAGGAACAGTACCTAGAGGTGGCAACTTGTAGTGCAGTGCAGTGTTGGCTGGAGGTGGCAGTGCAATCTGGCTGTGGGTTGCTGTTCGTCATGGGCTCCAGGCGAAACACTCCAAAACTATATCAATCTAGGAGAAAATGACAATTTCATCTTTTTTTGTTTTTATTTTCTTTGGTTACGTCCAAAATCTAAACAAGCGTAACCTTACCACCCGATAATGTTCTGCAAGGAAACGTGCAACCACATAGGTGCCACATAGGCGCAACATGGTTTCAGGCATTAAAAAAAATGGGCATAACTAAATCATGTGTAAATGATTTGCGCAGAATTATTTAGTTAGCTGAAAGTGTGACACACTATTGTGCTTTTACCTTACTGTAATAATGATTGTAAGGAATGAATTCTAAGAATTAGCTTGGTACTGATAACTTATCCTATCCTCTGGACTATCACAAGTCAAATGAACTAAAACAACTTAAGAATCTAATTGATCTTGCATTCATGAAATAACTGCTACAACAATAATAACATGCAAGAAATAAAGTAAAGGACAGTTATCCTGAGTGGTCCTTGCTAAGGTGACTGCCTCACTACTTTTAACTCAAATTTAGTTCTCTAGATTAACACAATCATATTGATTCTAACATTCGTTACACAATCTTCTCAAAATCACATAAAATCTTGTTGAACTGTAGTATTCATAAATTCATAATCAAAATGATAACATTGTCTGCATAAATCTGGAAAAGATTCAGATAGCTATATCTACAACAGAACAAAAACTAATTCAAACTAAAACTTAACTAACTAAATTTCTACCTCAACCACCAAGCCATAGGGGAGTTTATTGAAATAGGTCTATTAACTGTAATCATAAAACACCACTTCATACAAACCAGAGTGTGATGAATGATGAATACTAACAACAATAACTAAAAAAGAAGGAAAGAAGTGTCCTAATAAAATTAGAACTCTTTGCTTAAACAGGGGAACATGGACTGGTTGAATCAGTCCCGTTGGTCTTCTAGTTGCAACATAAGCCTTCAAGCTTCCAATCATCTTTATTGATTACCATCACGATGCATGATTATCTCCATCAAGTGTCTTCATGATGTGGTTACTGTACTTTGTTGATTCTGGAACCTTCCCTGCTCTGCTACCTAGAAATGATGTGGCTGAGGGCTGCACCTTGCAGTTGCTACGGGTTACAGTCCATCTTCTTTAGCTACAGGAGTTAGTCCATAAACATGTATAAAATACTAACAACCATAATCAACACAAACATTCTCTACAATCCCTACATTCCCACATATAACATACAATTTTCATCATATTATAATCATATTTCCATATGCTTAATAACGAGGTTCAAGTATGCATAATGATCATAAGGGATAACATAATATAGAAATATGCTTAAAATAATGTCTAGGAATGTCTTTCAACTTGCATAAAACTATAAGAAAATAGGCTAATAATTAGGCTCATCATAGTCTACAAAGTCAAGATCAATGTCTACCGCGTAGTGAATCCCAAAACTATGAGTACCCTGAATGTAGTGAAGGATCCACTTGGTTGCTTTCCAGTACAACTCATGGGGCTCCTGCATGAACTGAGAAACCATGCCTACAGCATATGAAAATCAGGTCTTGTATGAGTCAGATAAATGAGACTCCCAACAAGCTATCGGTACAAAGTGCCATCAACAAATGGTGAAGAACATTGAGCCTCAAGTTTGACTAAAATAGGTAAGTGCAACTCCCATGGAATATGCAGACACCTTGTACCCATTCACACTAATACTCAATTAACCCTACAAAAGCTTAATACTATAGAAGTTGGCATCTTTGATTTGGTTTGATTAGATTTTGAAAAATATCTATTTCTCTTTATCAAATTCTATAAATTCTTGCAACTTGGGCTTCACCATCTTTAACTCTAATGTAGATCTCCTCTTCAAAGTGAACACATATGCCCTTTCTTCCAACCACCTTTTTCTCATGGACGCCTAGGGAAAACTACTTCTCACACTATGTTGCAAGTTATACACATCATTTCTATGTTTTGTTATGCATATTTCTATTATTTAATTAATTGTATTGTTGCATACCTTGCTTTGCAACTTCCTAGTCTACACTAGAGATGGGAAGGCTATCTTGGAGATAATTTGGATGGTCAAAAACCCCTCTTAACTATGATGAAGTCTTTGATTTTATGAATTTGAAAGAATGTTTCATTTTTTTTCATTCTTACTTTTTTTAAAAGATAATGCACCTGGTAAACTTTTTAACGTGACCGGTGATGCTGGTGCGACACACCCTCCAGCTCCACACAACGCTTTTGCCTAGAGCTATGAACCGGTGAGGCCACAACACAGGGGACCTCATCCCCAAGAAAGAACACTTCAAACCCACGAGCTCGTTGGCCCAGTGAGGGTTTGAACTCTGGTGGCCACCACTACAACCGAGCGGCTTAACCACCAAACCATGCCCTTATCAGCTTTTTCATTCTTTCTTTATTGTCTTTGCAAGAATGATTTTTTTAATCTTCTAGTGAAAGGATTTTGTGTAGATGAAACACAAGTGTGGTGGTGCGAGGATGATGCTTGATAGAGATGTATACAGTTTATGTATTGAGCCTGACTTCGATTAGGCTTTCATTATGGATTTGATTATCGTGCTTGAACAAATCTCTTGGCGGTCCACTGACCTCCCGCATGTGAGGAATAAAAATTTGTTATGGAGCATGATTTGGCAACTTCATCTTTGAGCACTACATTTGAAGATGTAGGAGTTACTTTGTCATAGATGTTATAATGGTTAAATTTCTAATTGGAGATTCATTGATTGAGTTCATGAGAAGTCAATGTGAAGTTATATTATTTTCTATTCTCAAAAGAAAACTATTTGTGGTCTTCACCTCTTCATTGCCTATATATTGAGAGTATGAGATAGTGGATTTATGAGAGTTTGTTTTCATAGGTACATAGATGTTGTTGAAATGGTGTTAGAGGTAGTAGTGGTAATGTGTAGATATTATATTTTGTAAATTAAAGAATAATACATACTTCTCCTCTTCTTGAGTTGGTGGAGTTTTTTCCCAAAAGGGTTTCTCCACTTTAAATATTGTGTTATGTGATGTTTTTATGTTGTTGATTTCTTATGTTGCTAGTTTAATTTCCATGATCTTCTTTTGGCATTCTATAGTTAAGTAGTATTTGGATGAATGGGATTTCATGAACATTAAGTCTTAATTTCAGATTTGTAGACTTGTTTTTAGATTTCCATTTGTAGTGGTTTTGTCTTTTATACCTAACAATTCAACTTATAACTCCATAAAAATGGGTTGCCATAAAAACTGTTATAAACCCACCATAGAATATGTCATAAAGAAGATGCCAATGATTTAAGAATTACATTATTCCATCTCCATGAACTCTCACACCCCTCATTGGGTAAATACTCAATAATAACATTTTATTAATTACTTGGCCACTTTTATAAAAAATGAGAAATAATATAATTAATTTGGGTCAAATAATCAATTTTAATTAAATTTATTTTTGTAGCAATTTCCCCAAAATATAGGAATGGACATTTTGTCCACAAAATTAAATTAATTAAAAATAGGACATTACATTTTGCACAAAGTATTCCATCTCTCTACACTCTACTTAAACATCACACTCTTCAACAGTCAAATAGTTAATAGCAATTTTAAACTTCATCCCTACCAAAAAGTGGTAATTAATGAAGTCCATTTCTTTCTAGCATTCACAGCTCAAATTATTGAACAATGTAAAGACATTTTTACATAGATTTTAATTTTAATTATTTTTTCCACTCAACAACCAAAGTCAGTCAGAACACAACTGACCCACAACAAAACCCCTTCTAGCGTTCACTAAAGGAGCTCAAATTATTGAACAATGTAAAGACATTTTTTACATAGATTTTAATTTTAATTATTTTTTCCACTCAACAAGTTCCAAGGTCAGTCAGAACACAACTGACCCACAACAAAACCCTAGATAAAGATTGTATTTGTGTTTACAAGGAACCTCAGATAATGATGGGTAATTTAATAATCATATCGAATAGGTTGACATTCAAACTTAAAACCTACTTGTGGCTAGTGGGATTTTCCACTTGTGAGCCACTTGTCCTTTCATGATGGAAACATTCAAATTCTAATGGGTGTATTTCAATTCCCACACACCCTCTAAGGTACATTCATGTTGAGATAAACTATGATACCAAATTTAAATTTGAGACATTATTTTTCTATTGCCTTGCAATAAAAGTTATTTCACTCATTTCTATTCTATAAATAATGCATTCAAATTTTGAGACATTATTTTTCTTTTGCTTTGCAATAAAAATTATTTCAATAATTTCAATCCTATAAATAATACATTTAATAAATTGTATACCTTTTTTATCATTTTCCATGTAATTAAAGATTTGACTATGGAAGAATTATCTCTCTAATAAAAATTTATAATTAACAAGAGCTGCAAAGCAGCGAAGTTTATGCCAAAATGTTCATGAATAGTCGTGTTTTAATTTGTTTTGCTTGCTTAGTTTTAGCAACAATGTTGATAATATAATAACTTTATAATAGTTTTAAAATTTGTCAATTTTTTGGTTTAAGTTAGAGTTGACTATTTAAAAAATTATAATAAATTTTTCAATCATTTAGATTAAATTATTACACCAAAGGAGTGATCTAGTGGCATTAAGGTACAATAAAACAAAATAAAGTTTCATAATTTTTTTTAGCCTAGATAGTTTATTAAATCAATGAAAAGAGAAGTTTAATATTCTTATTGCATAAACAAATCTTTGAAAACCAAGGCTAAATTATTAAATAAATTAATATTAACAACAAGGTTAGGGTTCTTCAATCTTTAAAAGCCACAAAGAAAATAAATATTTAGTTTAATGACCTTTGTTTTAGATTTTCTCTATGGGAATTAATTGCTTTAAAAAATTATAATAAGTTTTTTACTATGGGAATTAATTCTTGTAAAAAAATGTAATAAATTTTTGGTATCATTTAGATTAAATTATTGAAAATATTACATTAAAAACCAATTATTAGAACTAACAAAATTAACTAGCAAAGAAAAACTTTATTTTAGTTTAATGAAAATATGCAACTACACATGATTGATATGTAAATATAAAAGTTCTAGTTCCCTGTGACTAATAATAAACAATGTTTATATTATAAATATGATAATAATATATTTATATTATTACATTATTCTAATATTCTAATATTTTTATATAGTATTATATTTTTTTTTTTATATAGTATTATATTATATTTTTAAAAATCAGAGCCAATGACAAGATTGATGATTGATTTTTCAATAATATTTGTTAAAATATTTGCATATAGACTTAGGAAAAATTTAATATTTGTTTAATGTTTTAAGAAATACTCTCTTAGTTTATTCAACAAATATTTGCATATAGATTTAGGAAAAAAATAATATTTGTTTAACGTTTATTTAATCAACTTTGTTTTAGATTTTTAACATGGGAATTAATTGCTTTAAAAAGTTATAATAAGTTTTTTACTATGGGAATTAATTCTTGTAAAAAAATATAATAAGTTTTTGGTATCATTTAGATTAAATTATTGAAAATATTTCATTAAAAACTAATTATTAGAACTAACAATTAATTAGCAAAGAAAAACTTAATTTAGTTTAATGAAAGTAAACAAATATGCAACTACACATGATTGATATGCAAATATAAAATCATTGATTAAATGATACATTATGGCCAATAAAATAAGTGTTTTAGTTTTTTATTTTTTAATTTATTAGGTAAACTTCAAATTTAACTTTTTGTCAAACCAACAAAATAGTTATTATTTATAGTTATAATATTAATTATATTATTAATATTTATTATAACACTTAGATATATTATTTTAATTGATATTATAGTATTATAATATAGTATAATATTAATTGATAATATTTGACTTAATTTTCTTCTTAGAATAAATATTTGTTATATAGACAAATTATTTTCAAATAATGTTAAACAATTAATTTTTTTTAAAGCCAATATATAAATATTATAACAAAATTGTAATATTTATAGTATACTTTATCAATTTTTTTAGTTTAAATATTAATGAAATAGTATAATTAATTATTGATTGATAATAAATAATGTTTATATTATAAATATGATAATAATATATCTATATTATTACATTATTCTAATATTATAATATTTTTATATAGTATTATATTATATTTTTGTTTTTATATAGTATTATAGGGTAAGTGCAAGAAGATGGGGGGCCAAAAGGGGGTCTTAAGTGGCCACTTTTTTTCTGAAATCAGGAAATACTGGCCTTGGATGAGAAATTGAGCATAGTTACACTCAAAATTTGGAGATGCAACCAAAACAATGTTCGTAGTGCTCTGAGTCTACTTTCTAAACTACTATTTTGTTTTGAAAATGGCATAGGTTAAGGGGTTCAAAAGAGGGAGCCACAGAAATTGGTGTTGTTTCTGTCAAAAAAACATAACATAGCATGTTTTGTGGCTCCCTCAAAAGGTCAACTTTTTTTTGGTATTTTTAAAATCGCTTCGGTGAGAAATTAGCTAATAGCATGTAGTTTATGCCCGATTTTTCTGATAATTTTTTTATGAATATTTGATTTTTTACTAATTTTTAAAGTGGACACATCCTAAAAAACAAAATTTTGGCCGTGCTACCCCTATAAATTTTGAAAACTAATTGAAAATCATTTTTTTATTTTTTTAATATTTGTAGAATGGAGTCTAGTTTCTAAATATGTAATTTTTTTGAAATTTGAATGAATAGTTATTTTACAATGAAAAAAAGACCAAACAGTGGTTTTTGCATAAAAACGGACACACAAACAAAAGAAATTAAAGATGAAAGGCTTAACATTGTTAAAATGTGAAAAAAATCACATCGTCAAATAGCTAAGAGAAAGCCTAACATTACCCATGTGTTCGATTTGTTCAACCTTGAAACACGTGCAAATCTGAGGGTTAGCACGAACGAAATTATGTGAAATTTTGAAGAATATAGTAAAACACGTCTGTGACTGTTCATAAGGCACTCCAAGCCTTTGGGTTGGAAATCCAAAGCAAATCCCAAGCCCAAGGCTTGGGATTCCCAAAGCAAGAAATAACACGAGCGCGTTATAACGCGCTCACGTTATGTTTTGCCTTACATTTTTTCCCGCAAGTCTATCTTTTGCCATGTTTGACATAACACGAGCGCGTTATAACACGCTCGCGTTATGTCCCACTCAAATTTTTTTACATTCAAGGCTATTAATCATGAGGGTTAAGGCATAAGGGATAGAGTTGGAAGGTTTACGGATAACGGATTAGCGTTTAAGGTATAGTATCGAGCCCGTTGAGGGTCTAGGAATAGGGATAGCGTTTAAGGTTTAGGGATGAGGGATGACAGATTACGGTTGAGGGTCGAGGGATCAAAGTTAAGGGTTGAGGGATTAGGGTTTGACATTAAGGGTTGAGGGTTGAGGTTCAAGGGTCAAGGGTTTAGGGATAGGGTTTAGGGTCGAGGGATTAGGGTTAAAGTAGAGTGTGGAGGGTGTAAGGATTAGGGATAGGGTTGGAGGGTTTAGGGATAAGGGATTAGGGTTTAAGGTATAGTATCAAGTCTGTTGAGAGTTTAGGAATAGGGATAGCATTTAGGGATTAGGGATGAGGGATTATAGTTGAGGGATGATGGATTAGGGTTGAGGGTTGAGGGATTAGGGTTTAGGGATAAGGTTTAGGGTTGAGGGTTGAGGGATTAGGGTTTAAGGTATAGTGTTGAGGGTTGAGGGTTGAGGGTTTAGGATTAGGGTTTAGGGTTGACGGATTAGCATTTAATGTCGAGGTTAGGGTTAGAGTGTTGAGGGTAGAGGGATTAGGGATAGGGTTTAGGGTTTAAGGTTTAAGGATTGAGGGTTGAGGCTTTAGGGATGAGGGTTTAAGGCTTAAGATATAGTGTCAAGTGTTGAGGGTGTAGGGATAGGGTTTAAGTTTTAAGGGTTAAGGGTTGAGGGATATGGATTAGGGTTCAAGGTATAGTGTTGAGGGTCGAGGGATCAGAGTTAAGGGTTGAGGGATTAGGGTTTGACGTTGAGGGTTGAGGGTTGAGGTTCGAGGGTCAAGGGTTTAGGGATAGGGTTGAGGGTCGAGGAATTAGGGTTAAAGTAGAGTGTGGAGGGTATAAGGATTAGGGATAAGGTTGGAGGGTTTAGGGATAAGGGATTAGGGTTTAAGGTATAGTATCGATTCTGTTGAGGGTGTAGGAATAGGGATAGCATTTAGGGTTTAGGGATGAAGGATTAGAGTTGGGGGATGACAGATTAGGGTTGAGGGTTGAGGGATTAGAGTTTAGGGATAAGGTTTAGGGTTGAGGGCTGAGGGATTAGGGTTTAAGGTATAGTGTTGAGGGTTTAGGGATAGGGTTTAGGGTTGAGGGATTAGGATTTGACATTGAGGGTTGAGGGTTTAGGGTTTAGGGTTAGGGTTGAGAGATGAGGGATCAGAGTTAAGGGTTGAGGGAATAGGGTTTGACGTCGAGGGTTGAGGGTTGAGGTTCGAGGGTCAAGGGTTTAGGGATAGGGTTGAGGTTGAAGGGATTAGGGTTAAAGTAGAGTGTGGAGGGTGTAAGGATTAGGGATAGGGTTGGAGGGTTTAGGGATAAGGGATTAGAGTTTAAGGTATAGTATCGAGTCTGTTGAGGGTTTAGGAATAGGGATAGCATTTAGGGTTTAGGGATGAGGGATTAGAGTTGAGGGATGAGGGATTAGAGTTGAGGGATGAGGGATTAGGGTTGAGGGTTGAGGGATTAGGGTTTAGGGATAAGGTTTAGGGTTGAGGGTTGAGGGATTAGGGTTTAAGGTATAGTGTTGAGGGTTGATGGTTTAGGGATAGGGTTTAGGTTTGAGGGATTAGGGTTTAGGGTTGATGAATTAGGGTTTAATGTTGAGAGTTGAGGGTTGAGGGTTGAGGGTTGAGGTTGAGGGATAGGGTTAATGGTCAAGGGATTAGGGTTAAATAAGAGTGTCGATGGTAGAGGGATTAGGGTTTAAGGTATAGTATCGAGCCTGTTGAGGGTCTAGGAATAGGGATAGCGTTTAGGGTTTAGGAATGAGGGATTAGAGTTGAGGGATGACGGATGACAGATTAGGGTTGAGGGTTGAGGGATTAGGGTTTAGGGACAAGGTTTAGGGTTAGGGTTTAAGGTATAGTGTTGAGGGTTTAGGGATAGGGTTTAGGGTTGAGGGATTAGAGTGAAGGGTTAAGGGATTAGAATTTGGCGTTGAGGGTTTAGGGTTTAGGATCAGGGTTGAAGGTCGAGGGATTAGAGTTAAGGGTTGAGGGATTAGGGTTTGATGTTGAGGGTTGAGGGTTGAGGTTCGAGGGTCAAGGGTTTAGGGATAGGGTTGAGGGTCGAGGAATTAGGGTTAAAGTAGAGTGTGGAGGGATGACGGATGATAGATTAGGGTTGAGGATTGAGGGATTAGGGTTTGATGTTGAGGGTTGAGGGTTTAGGGTTAGGGTTGAGAGATGAGGGATCAGAGTTAAGGGTTGAGGGATTAGGGTTTGACGTCGAGGGCTGAGGTTCGAGGGTCAAGGGTTTAGGGATAGGGTTGAGGTTGAAGGGATTAGGGTTTAGGGACAAGGTTTAGGGTTAGGGTTGAGGGATTAGGGTTTAAGGTATAGTGTTGAGGGTTTAGGGATAGGGTTTAGGGTTGAGGGATTAGAGTGAAGGGTTGAGGGATTAGAATTTGGCGTTGAAGGTTTAGGGTTTAGGATCAGGGTTGAAGGTTGAGGGATTAGAGTTAAGGGTTGAGGGATTAGGGTTTGATGTTGAGGGTTGAGGGTTGAGGTTCGAGGGTCAAGGGTTTAGGGATAGGGTTGAGGGTCGAGGAATTAGGGTTAAAGTAGAGTGTGGAGGGATGACGGATGATAGATTAGGGTTGAGGGTTGAGGGATTAGGGTTTGATGTTGAGGGTTGAGGGTTTAGGGTTAGGGTTGAGAGATGAGGGATCAGAGTTAAGGGTTGAGGGATTAGGGTTTGACGTCGAGGGCTGAGGTTCGAGGGTCAAGGGTTTAGGGATAGGGTTGAGGTTGAAGGGATTAGGGTTTAGGGACAAGGTTTAGGGTTAGGGTTGAGGGATTAGGGTTTAAGGTATAGTGTTGAGGGTTTAGGGTTGAGGGATTAGGGTTGAGGGATTAGAGTGAAGGGTTGAGCGGTTAGAATTTGGCGTTGAGGGTTTAGGGTTTAGGATCAGGGTTGAAGGTCGAGGGATTAGAGTTAAGGGTTGAGGGATTAGGGTTTGATGTTGAGGGTTGAGCGTTGAGGTTCGAGGGTCAAGGGTTTAGGGATAGGGTTGAGGGTCAAGGAATTAGGGTTAAAGTAGAGTGTGGAGGGATGACGGATGATAGATTAGGGTTGAGGGTTGAGGGATTAGGGTTTGATGTTGAGGGTTGAGGGTTTAGGGTTAGGGTTGAGAGATGAGGGATCAGAGTTAAGGGTTGAGGGATTAGGGTTTGACGTCGAGGGCTGAGGTTCAAGGGTCAAGGGTTTAGGGATAGGGTTGAGGTTGAAGGGATTAGGGTTTAGGGACAAGGTTTAGGGTTAGGGTTGAGGGATTAGGGTTTAAGGTATAGTGTTGAGGGATTAGAGTGAAGGGTTGAGGGATTAGAGTGAAGGGTTGAGGGATTAGAATTTGGCATTGAGGGTTTAGGGTTTAGGATTAGGGTTGAAGGTCGAGGGATTAGAGTTAAGGGTTGAGGGAATAGGGTTTGATGTTGAGGGTTGAGGGTTGAGGTTCGAGGGTCAAGGGTTTAGGGATAGGGTTGAGGGTCGAGGAATTAGGGTTAAAGTAGAGTGTGGAGGGATGATGGATGATAGATTAGGGTTGAGGGTTGAGGGATTAGGGTTTGATGTTGAGGGTTGAGGGTTTAGGGTTAGGGTTGAGAGATGAGGGATCAGAGTTAAGGGTTGAGGGATTAGGGTTTGACGTTGAGGGCTGAGGTTCAAGGGTCAAGGGTTTAGGGATAGGGTTGAGGTTGAAGGGATTAGGGTTTAGGGACAAGGTTTAGGGTTAGGGTTGAGGGATTAGGGTTTAAGGTATAGTGTTGAGGGTTTAGGGATAGGGTTTAGGGTTGAGGGATTAGAGTGAAGGGTTGAGGGATTAGAGTTTGGCGTTGAGGGTTTAGGGTTTAGGATCAGGGTTGAAGGTTGAGGGATTAGAGTTAAGGGTTGAGGGATTAGGGTTTGATGTTGAGGGTTGAGGGTTGAGGTTCGAGGGTCAAGGGTCGAGGAATTAGGGTTAAAGTAGAGTGTGGAGGGATGACGGATGACAGATTAGGGTTGAGGGTTGAGGGATTAGGGTTTGATGTTGA